>JAVJAQ010001307.1:600000-1134415 GCA_032362365.1 Zygogramma bicolorata | reverse complement strand
GCCTTGTACATTGAACATTTGTGACTTCGTCACACCTCGCGTATTTGAATTGTTGAAAATGTCGAAAGTGTTTTGTAGAGATCGTAACATGTTTCTCATGTCATTCACATTGTTATCCTCCTCTGAGAAGGTTACTCTCCTATGAGAATTGTTATTAGTATTGTTTAATGGGCGCCATTGACTCTGTTGTTTGCAGCCCTGAGTCAAAGAAGGCTGATCGTTCAGGTGTATGTCTTTTCGTAGTGTGGCCGTTGTCGGCAAAGATTCTGGAGTGCCTTTCACTTCGCTCACAACCGCGAAGGGCCCCCTAAGTTCATTCAATCCGGTCGAGTTATGTGACTCTGACCACCCTCTTACAAAAAGTTACCAGTACGGTCCTGGTTGGACGGTTGTTGGCTGGCGGAACGGCTGAGCGGTTGGCTGGCGGAACGACTGAACGGCTGTTCGGTACTCTCTCCAATTAGCTCTCTGCTTGTCACCTTCTAGACCGCGACTGCAGAACTGCTGTCGAGACGATTCAAATTTCTGCTTTCGTAGTCCTCCGCTATAGTCACGATATCTAAGCGTAAGTGGTTCCCTCTAGCGGTACTACTCACTAACTACTCGGGTCGCAGATATCTGGTGTTGTCGGAGATTCCGAGATTCCAGTGTCGTGCGCGATAATTTTTATTAGGTGATAAGAGTAAACCGAGAGTGCCTTGTACATTGAACATTTGTGACTTCGTCACACCTCGCGTATTTGAATTGTTGAAAATGTCGAAAGTGTTTTGTAGAGATCGTAACATGTTTCTCATGTCATTCACATTGTTATCCTCCTCTGAGAAGGTTACTCTCCTATGAGAATTGTTATTAGTATTGTTTAATGGGCGCCATTGACTCTGTTGTTTGCAGCCCTGAGTCAAAGAAGGCTGATCGTTCAGGTGTATGTCTTTTCGTAGTGTGGCCGTTGTCGGCAAAGATTCTGGAGTGCCTTTCACTTCGCTCACAACCGCGAAGGGCCCCCTAAGTTCATTCAATCCGGTCGAGTTATGTGCCTCGAACGGGTTAGGAAATGAATCTGTAATTTTCGTTATGAATTACTGTATCTGTTGTCTTTGAATTACGGACCTCGTCCTCATAAACTATTGTGTCTACTTCTTGACTTTGATTTGAATTGTTTCCAGAATATGCAAGATTCTCGAGGTCAGAGGATTCCCCATATCTATTTGTATTTTTGTTGTCAGACAAGGCCCCAATATGGGTAGCATATCCACGAGAAGTGGCGTCGTTAACAGGAAAAGCCCCAATTTCAGAAAAGGCCCCACGTTGGCCAGCGCCATATCCACAAGCGCGTGCATTTTGAAAAATATGAAATTTGTCCGCCGAAGCGAACTCGGTATCGCTCGGTGCGGAATTGAACATTTTTCATGTGAAATCCGGCTAGCTTGTGGGTTCTACGCACACGAACGAATAAAGCGACGCTTGGGTAGATCGACCAGAGCCACCGATCGCCTCCCGAAAAGAAATCGATGGAGGGTCGCTTCTTCAGGTTGTGAAACGCGAAGGAATGAGAAGAGTATGCCTAAAGACTCGCCGCGTTCTCGGAGATGCCAGAAACAATTGAATCGCAATTTAACGAGTTTAATATTAACCCTGAGAGATAGCTAGTTCCAATCGCGGTTACGACTGGCCACCACGATGGCTCTAGGCCGGACCAGAAGTTCCCTACGCTTCCTAGCGCCCTAATACGACACACTTTGCGCCTTGACCTGCCTTCCCTGCAACGCGTGAACCCGTGTCTAGCTCTCCGCTGCTGGAGGTGGCGTTTTTAGCCGCGAACCCTCAGTGCAGTAAACACTGTCACGTAACAGCGTTCTTAGAGGATAACGGTAGGCCTCTGTATCCAGAAAACCCTGTTTGATGAGGGTGGCCTGTCAACAGCTTCCGACGTACTCTGTAGGCAGCCTCAGGCAGCCATGCAGTCCAATAAATTCCTGGGACCTACAGAGCAAATGGCCTCTTCTTCTCTGTTCAGGCGTACTGAAAAGTACACCACAGATTCGAATTCAATGATAGGTAAAAAGGATTCTCGACCGGCCGTAGGCTCGGGAGACTGGAACACTTTAATTAACTGCAATCAGGAACAATGCAAGCCGAAGCTGCACTCAGGAACGTGTACAGTTATACTCTGTACTCGAGTGTAGATACGAATTCATTAATGGAAGCAGTTTGTGCTTCCAAATTCTACAGTGGGAGTTTTGTGAGAAAACTTGTACAATGTTTCCTAGATCTCCAGCCAGAAATACTATTTATACAATTCTTCCTTCTTGTTTTTGGATTTATATCCTATTAAACGCTTTCTATATCATATATTCACTCTGAAATACCTAAAAGAGAATAGGAGTATCATCTCCTTAATTCATTCGCTTCCTATTTAAATATATCCTCAGATATTAACTCCTTCCAACGCTAAGTAAATTTCTCTCGAAGCGAATGCTTCAACGCAAAGTTCAACTCCTTCGAAGCGAATGCTGCTCGTGCAGTCAATTCGCGTATCTTTATGCGCGCGGTGCGCGCTTCGTTAGGCTCCGCCCGCCGCTGCGGGAGAGAACGCCGCACGCCGATTGGTCCGATCCCTGGATAGGGTCTCGGAAAACCGAAACTCTCGCGATTTTCAAACTATCTACCTAATATGACTTTGTTTATCATTATTTCACCTTCCTATTATGAAAAATGATCGAAATTATTAGTTTTCTTTAAAATCTAGCAGAAGGCTGGAGATAACACTCGCCCATCTCAAGGTCGAATGACGTCACACACACACACTCCAGACAAAGAATTCCATTATTACATTTTCAGCAACAAATTTTTCAAGGTCAGTACACATGAAGATGCATTACCATACATGAGCCTCGCCCATCTCAAGGTTGAATGACGTCACACACACCTCAGACAAAGAATCCCATCATTACATTTTCACCAAAAATTTTTTCAAGGTCAAAACTATGAACCAGATGAGCCGTTCAAGGTCAACCCCCACCACTATGATGTCATTTATTAGTCATTAATGACGTCATAGTGGTGGGGGAGGCTTAGAACCGGCTCAAATCTCCTACTCTCTAAGTGAATTTCGTATTATCCATTTATGGTGGATGACATCTGTGAACCTTAAGTGTTTGGTACTTATAATTTCATTACACAGACAGACTAGGTCTTATAACATGCACCAGTTTTATACACAAACACATTAGAAACTGAAACTAAACCTATACACTAATTTAAAAGACCTTAGGAACGAATGACTCAGTGGAAGAAAGATCCTATAATTATCACAGGTAAGAGAGAGATGAAGATCTAGCGGAACTCCAGATATCAATTTCTCGTGGTGTTAAGAAATTGTTGATGGTACTTAAGCAGCTATCAATGGGGAAATTCTTATCATATACTTTGAAAATCCCATTTTTTATATCTCAGTCTTATATCAGGTACATTGATGTGAATATTCATTAGTATGTCAGGGACATTGATCAGATTATGTAGAATATCAAAAATAAACAGAATCTGAATTTTCCCACGCCTTTAACTTAGCGTCATTATGTTGAAATCATTTCATTGGTATTCATATGAAACATACATTGGATAAAAGCCATACTTTTTCAAATGCATAGATCTCAAGAATTTCTTTTGGACCTTCTCTAGCATATCAGAAAATTTCACTGTTTCGGGATTCCATATAATGCAGCAATACTCTAACCTTGATCTGATGTATGAATTAAAAAGCATTATGCACGTTTGATAATGAAAATCCTGACTGGATCTCAGGATGAAACCAAGTTTCCTATAGCACTCCTGACTAGTGCGCTTAATATGTTCATTGAAGAAATTTTTTTTTTGTAAAAACAACACCTAGATCTTCGATTTCATCCATAGTCTCCAATTCAACATTATTAGTGGTATAGTTTCCAGAGAGTTGTTTTGTTTTTCTACTATTCGCTCGAACACTTCCTAGTACCCCTGTATTATCTCACAAATCAGTTGCTCCATATAAATGGATTTGTTTTTACTAGATCAAATCAGGAAAAATCAGGTAATTTTTTTCTTGAGAAGATTGAATTGTTGCGAGAAGCTCGAGGTGTTCTCAAGCCTCAGCTCTTCCATTCTCATTGTGACCTGTTCAAAGGTTTTGCCTGTACAAGGTTTGTAAATAATAAAAGTAAATTCAACAATTGAAATGATCTTGCCTCAGCACTAAAAAAAAATTTCCACCTTACTTTTATGAGGAAGATCTTGAAAGAAAAATAAACTCCCGAACTCAAGGCGCTACCGAAAGAGTGGCACTATACATTTCATCCATGGAAGGTCTCTTTATCAGGTTGACTACTAAGCCTGATGAAGAAACAGGAGTTCGAAAAATTTGAGAAATTTATTACCTTCTTTCATTTCTAACTTGGCTTTGCAAGATCCGAAAAGTGTCTCAGAACTTTCTAATTTGTGTAAAAAGCTAGAAGAATCCCGCTTATGGGCAGATCGTTATAAAGAACCACCCAGTCGCAATGCTGGTTTATTGGAGCCTGATTTGAGTGGTCCCTGTTATAGCAAGTACTTGCTTCCCTTCAACTTCTCAACTGTCTTATAGGAAAAAATTCTCTTCGTCTAATGATTTTTATTTTAATAATATTTCAACATTATCGAATTCTCGATGTTGGAATTGTGATTCGGCTGATCACGTTTATCCTCAGTGTAGGAAACCACGATCCATTTTTTGCCATGGATGTTGCATTAAATATACTATTATTATACTCAAATGTCCTAACTGCCGTCAAAAAAACGGAAAACGAGGAGGCGAAAAACTGGACGTCGTCACCAGTCAGAATACGAGCGGTCCAGAATACAAACCAGCCGAATCCCAATCCAAGAAATCAAAGAAAAGGCAAAACAAACAGGACCATTAAAAACTTCTTTATTAGAATGGCAAAACTGTTTATTTTTTGTAAAAGAATTTTTGGAACCTGTAAATATTAATTCTTCATTTGTTGAGAAACTTAATGATAATCGTCCTTATCTTGATGTTGAAATTTGTGGCCAGGACCTTCTTGCTCTTGCTGATACCGGTAGTACCTCTTCAATTTTAGGTTCTGCAGGTTTTAATCTCTTGCAGAAATTTAATATTCCTATTCTCTATGAATCTTTTGTCCATGTCACCACGGCAGATGTTAAACCCCAGGAGGGTATGGTTTAGTCCCATTTTCTCTCAATGGTATTTCTAAAGAATCGAAAGTTTTGATAATTCCTTCAGTAACTCACACCCTTATCTTAGGTATGGATTTTTCCTTCCCAACTTTTCAAAATTGAAGCGAATTTCAGTAACCTGTCATATGTTGTACAGAACTCTATCTGCACCATCAACACCATCCAACCATTCTCTGAGCTTACTGATTCTCAGAAAACAGAACTCCAGGATGTAATTGAATGTTTCAAATCTATGGCTCCCAAGGATAGACTTTGTCGCACTCATCTATTGACACACCGCATAGACACTGGTGATGCTGAACCAATTTTTCATCGACAGTATCCTTTATCTCATACTATGCAGGAACACTTGAACAGAGAAATTGAAGAGATGTTGAAGCTCAAGGTCATTCAACCTTCCCAATCTCCCTGGTGTAGCCCGTTATGGTTGTTTCCTAAACGTTCTGGAAGTTTTCGCGTTTGTTTCGATGGGCGGAAGTCGAATGAAGTCACGGTCAATGATAATTATCCTATGCCTCTAATTGATAGTATTCTTAATAAATTACGGGATGCTAGGTATCTATCTTCAATTGATTTTACCAAGGCTTTCTTTCAAATTCCTTTGGAAAAATCTTCTAGACAAAAGACGGCTTTCGCAGTGTATGGAAAAGGTCTCTTTGAATTTACAGTTTGTCCGTTTGGTCTGAGTAACAGTCCGAAACTGATGGTACGATTGATGGATGTAGTCATTGGACCTTCTTTTGCTCCATATTGTTTTGTTTACCTGGACGACATCATCGTTGCTACCCCTACTTTTGAGCTTCATATTGAGACCTTGAGGGAAGTGTGTCGAAGACTTAGGGATGCCAATCTCACTATTAATTTGGATAAGTGTGAGTTTTGTCGGCCTTCTCTTGTTTTTCTTGGTTTTGTTGTAGATCAACAAGGCTGGAGAACAGATCCTGAAAAGGTATCTGCTATTACTAACTATCCGACTCCTAAAACCACTACTGAAATTGAACGTATGATTGGTCTTGTTAGTTGGTATTGTCGCTTCATCAGAGATTTTTTTTCTATCTGTTTCCCTATCTCAGATCTTCTTCACGGTCGGAAAAAAAGTCAATCAATAACTTGGACTCCGGAAGCAGAGACTGCTTTCAATGAAATCGAATCTCGTCTTACTTCTGCACCTGTGCTAGCTAGCCCTGACTTCACCAAACCATTTATAATTCAGTGCGATGCGTCTGACACAGGTGTTGGAAGTTTCCTGTACCAAGAATGTGACGGTGTTGAACATCCAGTGGCGTACGCAAGTAAAACTCTCACTGCTTGTCAGCGAAAATATACAGTCACGGAAAGGGAGCTGTTAGCTGTCATATTTGGCATAGAGAAGTTCAGGAGTTATATTGAAGGAACTAGGTTTACTATTGAAACTGACCATGCCTCCCTTATTCATCTTCATTACTCATATAACCCCTCAGGACGTTTCACTAGGTGGACGGTGAAACTTTCTCAATTCGATTTTACCATAAAACACCGTAAAGGGTCATTGAATGTAGTGGCGGACGCCCTATCTCGTTCTGTTGCTGAAATTTCTGTTGTCGACGTTTCTTTCTTTCAGCCTGATAACTGGTATACTTCTTTGACTAAGAAAATCGTGGAAAATCCAGCAGCTTATCCTCCTTTCCGTGTCGGAAATGGTATCATCTATAAACATATCTTCTCCCGCCACAATGTGGTTAGTAATCTTACTGACTGGAAAATAGTGGTCCCTACTGCCAACCGACAAGAAATTTGGAAATTTTAGCATGATAGTGAAACTGCCGCTCATTTGGGAATATCTAAAACTATTTCCCGTATCTTAGAACTGTACTACTGGCCTCATATAAGGAGAGATGTTTATAAGTATGTCAAGAAATGCCCTGTTTGTGCTGCCTGTGAAAGTTCAAATCTACCTCAAGCCGGTCATATGGGATCTTACAAAAATATAAATTTTTCTTTTCAATGTGTTTCTGCAGATTTACTAGGTCCTTATCCAAGGTCCGAAAATGGCAACCAATATGTTTGAGTTGTTGTATTTTCGGAGTACCTCAGATGTTTGTCGTTGACAAGTCAATTTATTAGTGAGGAATTCAAGAAATTGATGGAAGATTATACAGTTCAGAAAATTTGGTATAATGCCAAATATCATCCTCAAGTCAACTTTGCTGAAAGAGCAAATAAGGTTATAGTAACATCCCTTCGCTGCTATGCCCATGAGAATCATCAAACTTGTGATTCTTCTGTACATAAAGGTGCTCAAGCTATCAGACTGGCAAAGTATGAGGTAACTGAGTATTATCCTGCTCTCTTGAATTTTGCTAGCAATGTTCCTGTTACAGGGGAATTTTATGGCAAGGTTTCAGAAAATGAAAAAATAATATTCCTATCGTTTCTGATATATCTCAGCGCATTGATGATGTTTAAGAACTTCAGAAACTGTTTTTTGATGTTCGTAGGAGATTACATCAAGCCTATCTTCGGAATGTTCGCCAGTACAACTTGAGAAAACGAGAACTCAAATTTCACGTCGGTGACAGGCTTTGGAAGACAAATGTAACACTATCTTCAGCTTCTGATAATCATTCTGCAAAACTGGCTCCTAAATTCATACCTTGTATCATTTCTGAAGTTATATTCAATCTTGTTTGTGAACTTAGAGACATGGATGGTAAAAACCTAGGTCGTTGTTCTAAAATTGTTCGTTTTCGTTAACCAGCTGACCAACGTCAGCCTTCAGAAGTGTAAACTTGTGCGAGCAATGGATCAACGAGGCCTTACCTTTTAACGTGCGATTACCCAGCACGGTGGCCCGGCGAGGATCTGAACCCCGGCCTTCCGCTTCATAGGCAGATATGCTAACCACTACACTACCGAGACCACAAGGATCTGAAATCTGCCTATACCGATAATGATTCAGATTTAACTGAGGAAGAATATTTCATTGCTGATTATGATGGGTCAGATCACTGATTATCTGTTCCTTCCTACTCTAACTTATCTTGTAAATACCCTACCTATCTTTCATATATCTTTCTATCTCTTTCCTTCATAGTGCTCTGTGAAGGGGGCGTTAGCATAACCCCACTAACCACCCCAGGTATTAACCAGCCAGGACCACGTTCGTTTGAATCAGATAGTAGATTTGTGAATGTTCTGAATTTTAGTAGGCTTCAGCTTCAAATCTGTAGAGTATTTCACTCTTCAGCTTCTGAAATTATTCACTATAGCCTTCAGCTCCCAATCCTTTTAATTAACTTCATAGCCTTCAGCTCATTATTTGTAACAATTCGACATTCGAGTTGTTAATCGTTTCCTGCTTATTTGTTCTGCCTTCTCATTCAAGCTAGGCAACCTTTTTTTTCGGTAGTAAATTCGTATCTCTTTCAAATTTGATTTTATATATCACCTTTGCTACCTGGCGCCCATTTTCTGAGCCAGTCAAGTCAACTCATGTCATATTGGTAATAGTCAGTAGTAATCTGTCTTCGACTGTTACCAATCATTTGTTGAAACTTACTCACACCCTCACCGTAACAATCTGAGCAGCACATCAGTGATAACTTTCTTTAATTCAACTTTGCTATATTCACATTTGCATTTTAAAATTTCTGAGGGTTAAAAACTTGGATATATTTCCATCTGTGGAGGCAGTGTACCATAAGAACATTTCTAGTAATAACCTGCACTGAAAGCATCTGATATCTTCTATATTTATCGGAGATTTTCTCCTCACAATTCTCTAAAATCGATTCGAAATCAGCATATAAAACAAATAGACATTTTTGAATAATTTTCAATCTCGTAAAAAATGATCTTATTATCACAAATATTATGTTTGAATGGCTTCTCGTCATTATGCGTCACCTACTGTTTAACATATTGGTGACCTGTACGTAAACATCTTCGTTGCTCTCTATGTTCGAACACCTCCGTTCCTGAATAATGGCGGGGTGTCTTGACCATGAATCTCTCTACCTGGTGTATTTTCAAAAATAAGTTTTTCATGAATATTTTCACAATTTTGATATTTGAAATATATCCACCAAATCTTCAACTTCATCCAGGATGACATCAATAACGTGTTCCTGGTATCAAGCAGACAAATCTGTCTCCTCAGTCTATCATTTTATATATATACTATTCAAGAGTTTTGAATTTTTATTAACCTTCTGTTGGTATTTCTATCAACTCAAAGGGAAAATGTCTAAGTGTGACTTTTTACGAATCGAAATGTCACCGATTTCATCTTTATCATCCTCATCAATTTCCAAATTTCGTTTCAGTTTTATATATTTAGAATTCAAACATATGTCACGCTGTATAACTTGTCCCGTAAATCCAGTGAAGGATAACATTAATCTCATTTTGTGGTTCTCGGAAGATCGCTCATAATTTTTACATAAGCATGATGTTTCACGAATTTTCTCGCCGAGACCATGAAATCGCTTTTTATTTTTCTCAATGTTTTCATTTTCGCGAATATTACATTTGGATGTTTTTTCGTCGGAGTGTGTTAGTTGTGAGATCGGACCTGCATGTATACGTCTCCATTGGTTTCGATATTCGGAACATCTCGGTTATCGCGAAATCATTTTTGACTCAGGATGTTTGTGAAAGGTCCATGGTTGAGAGTAATGCAAATGGTGTTTATCATTAACATACAGAACGAACCTGGTGTTAACTATTTCGGTGCCGTTTTGGCACCTTTTCTTTGTGTTGAATTTATTTTTATATAAACATAACGTTCTCTCGAATATTTTCGTAATTTGAGCGTTTAGAATGACTTTGTATAGAAAAGTGTGGACATAAATCCTGCAAATGTTCAGGTTCCGTTACTGAGGCTGAATATTTTTCGCAAATTGTAACGAACGGTAGGGTTTGTAATTGTTGTTTTAGTTTTTATTGCTCTTCTAGGTACCCACAATACTCCCTCAATATAATTTTTCTGACCCTGTACCTCTATTTCAACCTATCTGTATCAGTTTATGTTTACAGAATAGACAACTTCACAATTTACAATCCCACCGCTCTGTTACTAGTGTGGTAATTGCTGAAAGGGTATCATTTTTGTTGATGGCAGCGACTGTCACCAGACGTAGATTTCTCCACGTCAAATTTTGGATGTTAAGTCAATTTCCGAAAGGAACATGAATTCGGCCCTTTGCACGAAGAAAGGGTCTTCAGTGAGAAACCTAGGGTTTAATTTCTGCTTCCTCGTATACTCTAAAATCTGAAAATAGGGCGGCTTGTAGGAAATGAAATCCTCTGATAACTTCAAGCAATATATTAGCAACGAAATGAAACTAGGAACTCACAAAATAGATTAGAAAAACAATATATATAACAAAAGAAATATGCAGTGAAAACAATTTATAACAAATAAAAATGACAAGTACCGTACTATTTAGTTTAATCAAAATATTGAAAAATGAACTGAGACCGGCAATGGTCTTCTCTATGCATGAGAATAATGAAAGTTCCACAAACAGAAAAAATGTGTACTCAGAACACAAAAATCTGATGTACTAATATCAATAAACGTCTCTAAATTTGCCCTACTGGCTAAATGTATATTATAGGCCGCCCTACGGCCCATCTCAATTTCTACTCGATGTCACAGAGAGTCAGAAAGATTTCTCAACTTTTGATCCAAACAACAGGTATGAAATCAAAGATGGTTTCTCTTCCCAAAAGTGGATAAAATGGTTATTTACGTTAACACACATCAAAATTGACATACCAAGTCTTCTTTCTATCTTGCATGGCTGTTTTCATTCCATTCCATAGATTTTTTGGTATTCCAAGATATGACACTTTGCACACGAATTTCTAATATTCTTATTTTTACTGATTGTAATTAACCTCTACCCCCGTGACTTGAGACGCGACCCCATGATTTAGGGAGGGACTACGAATACCTCCCGCGCTCAACGCGCGATTCCCGCTCGCGGAGATCTCTCGATCTTCTTTCTAGCGCGACCTACGTTCAACTACCCAGAGCAATTTTTTTTCGTCCCCTCTCAATTTGAGCCAAGGCCCGTCATTTTTTCAGATTATGCAAAAATTGCATCTCTTTTCATGCAAGCTCGCCCACGCTGGATGAATGGAACCATTCGTTGGGCTGATTCTGAGAGAATGTTTGTTCAGTCTACCGATTATCTTATTTCTTTCTCGCCTGGACCTACCAATATTGTTCATTCATGAGAAATCTCAAATGAAATTCCCATACGTTTGAATGAAACTCGCATACAGGGTGCGAATACTAACATGAATTTCATTTCCAATGCACAGCATTACAAAATATCGATTTATATATTCATTTGTCTGAAAAAAACATTACCTCTGCAAGTAGTTTCTTCAGTTTCTCTTTTTCTCCACATTAATATCCAGAACGAACCTGGTGTTAACTATTTCGGCCCCGTTTTGGCACCTTTTCGAGGTGTGTATTTTTCGAAATTTTGTCTTTATATTGAATCCATTTTTATTCGAAAATAACATTCTCCTGAATATAGGTGTGCTCTCCTGAATATAGGTGGGTGCAATCACTGCTACTCGAACTGTCAATTCTTGTCCTAATACTCGTTTACGGTTTTATACTTCCTGTCACGCTTTTATTACTTTTCGAGAAAACAAAACTGATTATTGTAGCCTGTTGAAGATATCTGCGATAACGTTCACTTGTTTTGTTCAAAAAACAATCCGAATGAACGTACGCCTGCGGTTAGCTCCTCGAACAGGATCTTTGTAGACCTTATTGGCTATATGAATAGGAGGTAAACATTTGTGATATTTATTATGAAGCATTCATGTGGAACGAATGTTTGATCGCTTTCGTTTCATTTTTTTCGTCTGTCGATTCGCTCATGGTTAGATTTTTTTTCAAACGTCACTTTGTTTATCGTTAGATTTTTTCAAGCGGTGAACGTCTGTGCCCATTTAGAATAACAACCCACAGATGACCCATTAACATGGTGTTTGGGGTCGCGGAGGGCGACCGTTTACCTACTCGGCTTGTTAACAAAACATTCGGTGGATCCACTGTTTTCAAATGAAATAAAATCTTCTCTCGAAAATTTGGGATTGCCAATGAATGAGAATCAAGCCTATCTAAACAACGTAATCTCATCAATTAAGAATTATAGTAGCCAAGTCAATTCAGCGGTAGCACAAGGTGTAAACTTTTTACGAGATTTTTGATAAAATTTTGAAATCCTCCGTGAGTTCACTAATAAAAGGTTGGATGAATAAGTTAGTTCGGAGCAACAAATTTGGACATTTTTGGAAGAACATTCTCATCGAAACTTGAATATGTTACAAGTTTTTATAAATATAAAATTATAAATCTTTGTCGAGATAATAAAATTCCAACAGGAAATCGAGGAACCTTCATGGTGGAAACATAATCTGGAAAATTAAATGACGCACTCAAACAAAATGGACACGAACTCAGACTAAACATTGCTTCTTGCTTAGCAACCGAAAAATCTATTGTCGTTACAATCAGAGTTCCAGTGAGGAAAACTGATTACGAATGGAAATTATGTCGAGTTGGAAGGAGAGACTTGTGTTTCCAGCAAAGAAGTTCTCGTTGCAGAACATGAAAGTGAGATAGGAATTATAACAGGGAACGTTTTGAAATCTTGTAATCCGAGTGGCGATCTCTGTTTGCCACTTAGGTCGAGTTCGACTTCGGTTCAAGTTAAATATTTGTTTTGTAAATCTAGTCAGCGAGGTATCGGTTTCGGAATCAGTGAAAGCATGCCAGCCTTATAGTTTTGAAAATAATGAAACAGTTGTCAATCGAATAGAACCGGGAAAGTTTATCATTTCTCACGCACTGGCAAATATGAGTTTGAAATGTAATGAAAAGACTCAACAGATTATTTTCGATAAAAAAATTGATCCCAAGAAGTTGAAGTTCCTTGTTCTCGTTCATTACAAGCAGAAAATCTGAATTTGGTATCTGATACGTTTCCATGTGACGCCCAGAGCAATGAAAAATCCAGAAAAAAAGCATGTTTCACCGGCAAGTTGGTCAAAATTTGAATCTTTCAAGTTGAAACCAATAGCAACTCAACATTCGAAAAAATTTCAGAATGTTCGAATGAAAACTGAAGAGAATAACTACCAGATTTCGTAGGAAGAGTTTCAAATAGAGATTTCCAATGGGAAAATATATAATAAGCTGATTCTCCCTCTGATCATTTCACTTCTTTTCTTGGAATAGATTTGTTCAACTATCTTAGCATTTTCGGAACATAAATAATAATAATAGTCGTCATTGAAAAATCCATACCTAGTGGGAATGGGTCTTATACCGCGTGTCCAAGCAATAGGTTGAAATGTACTATCGAATGATATCAGTGGAATTTCTGTCATCATTGTATTGTCAAGTTTCGTAGTTCGTTTCAATTGTCATTATTCACATGAAAAGAGAGCAAAATAAAACTATAGTGATAGCTATACCGAGTATATCGAAAAAATTGTGAATGGAAAAAATCAGAACAAAAACGTAGTAATTTCGATAGGACAACATTCACCAAATAAAAGATCCACTACGGGTAAAAAATTAATCATAAAAATATTGGTTGAATGTAGAAAAATGGGAAATAACTGTCCGATTTCAAGTTATACCTGTTAGGTTTATTTTAATTATTTCATAATAGTCGACCCTGTGTACAAAAAACCCTGAAAGAATATTGAGTTTATTAATGAATAACATTTTAACAATCATGAAATATCTGAATCCTTCATAACGCCTGATGTTGGCTTAGATAGGATTCAAGTGAAGATTTCAATTAATCCAGATTAATCGTTTATTCATAATCATTCGCAGATTGTAATCGAAGCCAAGACATACAAGAGTCTAGAGAATCTATGTTCATTGATCTTAGTGACTTGAGTTGATGAATTATTTTGTGTTTTTTTCGAAACAATTTTCTGTGTATTCCTTCTTATTGTTCATAAGGCTGGTCATCGCTTCCAAAGCTTCCGAGAGTACCTCACGTTCAGCTCACAATGCAGGCAAGCCAAGTCAGCGTCGATATGCTTTCGACTTGGATCAACAATATCTCATTTTGCAATTGATTGAAATTATAAAGTATTCAGTATTCATGAGTTCAAATGATGTTGATTTCTGTTGAAACATCGTATATAAGCTTAGTATTTGAAAAAAGTACAGTATCAGAAGTTATGGTACAGGGAGTTTATTCTTCAACTTGATATGTAGATTACAGTGGCAGATAAATATATATATATATATATATGACCGCTCCGCCAGACCCCAGGGTTGACAGCAAACACGAGTTGTTCTGCTTCTTTTTCTTCGAATCTGAAACAAAAATTAAAACGGGTCTGATGAAGAAAATTAATTTAATTCAATTGTGTGTCGACTACATTAATCAACAAATCAGACTTGTTCTCATGTTGACAAACTAGATTTCTACCATTGATTTCTTTCTTCAAAATGAAAGATATTACTGAAATTGAAGCGCATTCAATACTCGACATCGTGCAAAACTTGGCATTAGATTTTTTCAATTCATTTTTTTAGTTCAATATCCTTCCCCAGTAATGACTCTCACAAGTATGCGGCTAGAAGTCAGAGATTTGCAGTGCAACTTACAGATTTTCCGTTAGTGCGCTGACTATTCCGACTACCAAACTTTCAGTATTACCGATCCGATTGTTGTAGTTAATACAGATATTCAATCTAGCAGGTGTGGTCTCCTGGTAGATTGGCTATCTGAACAATCAACATTGCGTCTGTTCGAAGGCGACCAGAAAAATGTTTCACTTGATCAGGGACCAGAACCCAGTGAGGACTGTGATGTATTCTAATATTTAAATTTCGGAACATATTATTGTATCACGGAACGCACTCCTGTTGGCAACAATGTACAGTGACATAGCAACTGCTTCCTGTGAAGAATAAAGCATTCTGAATCAAGACGACGTTTGAGTATCATTCATTATCATTTACTACCTATCTAACCTATAAACATAACATGGTGCCCAAACCAGAATCATAAAGAGAAGTGAAAAATACAACGATATTAATTAAAATTGAAAGCTCACAACACACAATTTTCGCAAGTTGGTATATATTGATCGATGACACAAAATTAAAATGGATTACAAACCAGCCATAACCGCCATGCAGATGTCTGGTAATCTATACGAGCATTGGAAGTTTTTCATCCAGAAATTCCGAAACTACTTGAAGGCAACTGAACTAACAAAGAAGGCGGAATCAACTCAGTGTGCTCAACTACTGCAGTTAATTGGGGATGAAGGATTTGAGATATACAACACTCTCAAATTCACTACAGAGGAGAAAGACAAGCTGAACCCTTTGATAGAGAAAATCGAGTCACACTTCAAGCCTAAAAGTAATGTATCAAATGCCAGGTATTGCCTATTCACAAGAAAACAAGAAGAAGGGAAAAGTATAGATAAATTTATAACAAATTTAATCAACAAAGCCCAAAGTTGTGAGCTGAAGGAATTGGAAGACAGTCTGATCAAGACATGTATAACCTGTGGGGTTGCAGATGAAAATATTAGACAGCGACTTTTGGAAGAAGATGAGTTGAGTTTGGAAAAGGCAATCAATCTTTGTAAGAGTATATATAGAGAGTTCGAAACTCCAATCAGAGAAATAAAGAAAGTCGGAGGAGGTGGATTACATTAATAAAAAAAGAACCGTCAAAAATTACCCAAATGGAGTCCAAAGGAAAGACAGGAAGAGATTCAAATTATTCAAGGGCAAGGAGCCAGTCGAATAAGAAGCATGGGAGCAGTTCAGAGTGCGGTAGATGTGGAATGGAGCACAGAGGCCAACTATGCAAAGCGTACAAAGCTAAGTGCAATTTTTGTAACAAAATAGGGCATTATGCCAAAGTTTGTTTTCGAAAAAGAATCGAATATTTGAATGCAGATTCAGAATCAGATGAATTGTTTATAGGGCTAGTAAATGCTGATAGTATCAATATCGATGATGATTTCATGATTTGTTTTGAAGCTAATAACAAGAAATTAAGCTGTAGGTTAGATACAGGGGCAATGGCCAATGTTATTTCCATAAACAAATTGAATTCACTAGAAATCAATAATGTCCAATTACAAAGAACTAATTGCAAATTAACCACATTTTCCAACGAGACACTTCGAGTCATAAGAAAATGCACTCTAAAATTCAGATACAAAAATAACTGTTATGACATTACGTTTTATGTGGTAGAAGTCAACTCACCTACTGTGATCGGTCTTCCGACATGAAAAAATTTGAACATTTTGAAGAGAATGAATACAATAGAAAAAAGTAAAAATACTTCGAACTCTAGTGAATTGAAAGGAGATTATTCAGATGTGAAACAAAAATTCAAAAATGTTTTTTCAGGTATTGGTTGTTTGGAAGAGCAATATAAGATTGTGCTGAAAGAAAAAGCACAACCAGTCATACATCCTCCAAGAAAAACTCCACTGCAGTTGAAAGAAACACTGAAAGTCGAACTAGCAGAAATGGAGAAAAATGGAATTATTGAAAAAATAGATGAACCGAAAGATTGGGTCAACTCCATAGTCTTAGTGAGAAAACCAAAAAGTAACTCTATAAGGGTTTGCATTGATTCTAGGGATTTGAATAAAGCTATCAAAAGAGAACACTTTCAACTCCCTACGATTGATGAAATAACTGCAAATTTAAAGGGTAGTGTTCGCTTCAGCAAGCTTGATGCGTCAAAAGCATTTTGGAGCATAATGCTTGATGAAGATAGCAGCAAACTATGCACTTTCAACACTTGCTATGGAAGATGTGAATTCTTAAGGCTGCCTTATGGCATTTGTTCAGCAAGTGAGGTTTTTCATAAAAGATATAGTAAAATATTCAACATGGAGGGTGTAGAAACGTACATTGACGATTTAATCATATATGGCTCCTCAAAGAAACAACATGATGAACGTTTATATCACGTTTTAGAAAAAGCTAGAAAAAATAATGTGAAATTCAATTATGAAAAATGTAGTTTTGGTGTAGAAAATGTGAAATTTTTGGGATTTAATATTATTAAAGATGGTCAATCTGTTGATAGTGATAAAATTGAAGCCAACAAAATATGAAGGAACCAGAAAATAAAAAAGATGTACGAAGATTATTAGGAATGATAACATACTTGTCTAAACACATAAAAAACTCATCAGATTCAACTGCACCTCTCAGAGAATTGATTAAAGAAAATGCAGAGTGGCATTGGTTGCCTGAACATGATGAATGTTTTAGAAAAATTTAAAAAAATATGTCCAGTATTAAGACATTTGGATATAAACGAAAAGTTTTTAATATCAGTTGATTGTTCTAAAGACTCAATAGGAGCTGTGCTTTTACAAAAAGGTCAACCAGTAGCTTACATATCTAAGGCTTCAACTTTAACACAATGTAACTATGCACAAATGTTATTTGAGTTACAGAGATGTGATTATAATCAACTGTACAAAAGAGGAACGGACCTATACATAGCTGACACGTTATCGAGATGTTGCTCAGACTTGCCCGAAACAAAGAACGACTCAGATATTGAATTACAGTCACAAATTTGTCTAGTGAGATTAAGCTTTGATGTTCCAGAAAATCAATTGTAAAAAATCAAAGAAGGGACTACCAAAGATAAAACCCTAATTGATCCAAAAAGGTGTATAAAAAATGGTTGGCCAGAAGAAATAAACAATTCAAACAAAGATTTGAAAACATTTTTCAAAATTAGCGATGAGATAACCTTCTTTGATAATTTGTTGTTGAGAAATTATCAAATTATAATTCCTCAATCTATGAGGGGAGAAATGTTGAAACGAATTCATAATGGTCATCAGGAAATAAATTAATGTAAAATGTTGACTAGACAATCACTATATTGGCCTTCCATGACTGTTGAAATTGAGAATGAAGTTGAAGGTTGCACAATCTGCCCACAATTCAAAAGCATTAAATCTAGTCCTGAAAATCATAGATCTAATGGTTTGAGTGAAAGATATATCCAAACTTACAAAAAAGCTTTGAGAAAATCAAACACAGATGGTAAAGACACATATTCAACATTACTACAACTTAGAAATACTTCTATCGACATAAACTTGCCATCACCATCTCAGCTTTTGATGTCAAGAATACTTAGGACTCAAATTCCCACTACTGACAAAATTCTAAAACCGAAATTATGTAACACAAAAACAGTGATCAATACTTTCCAAAATAGACAAAACATCCAAAAGCCCCATTATGACAGAGGTACAATAAATTTAAAACCGCTTCAAAATGATGAAAAAGTTTATGTTAAAGATAAAGACAAGGCCTCATTACACGCAAACTTCGAGATAAAACTTACTCAGTTAAATTGAAAGATTCAGGATCAGAAATTGCAAGAAACAGACAGTTCTTAGTTCCCATTTCTGCAATGTCTGATGATGATCTCACAGATAACGAATCTCAAACAAGTGAGTTACAAACTTCTGAAAGAATCTCTGATGCTCTTTCAGATAGTCAACATGTTTTGTCAGAGGAATGTACTGATCATGACCCAAGTAACCTACCTCAACAAACTTCTTCAGGTCGAACAGTTGAAAAACCTGATGGATTGAATTTATAAATATCTCTTTGTTGCTCAGTTCGAAAAGGAGGGGGAAATATATGTATGAAATAATTAAACATGTGTGAATGCCATAAGGTAATATATATTTTTTTGTTATTATAAATAGGGGGATGTGATGTATTCTAATATTTATATTTCGGAACATATCATTACACGGAACGCACTCCAGTTGGCAACAATGTACAGTGACATAGCAACTGCTTCCTGTGAAGAATAAAGCATTCTGAATCTAGACGACGTTGGAGTATCATTCATTATCATTTACTACCTATCTAACCCATAAACATATCAAGGACTGTGTAGCGACTACTATGCGAGTGCTTCCGATTGAAATCGAATTCTAGAAACATATCATTGTGAATTCATTTGCGACATCCATGAGGTTTCTGAATCAGAGCTAATTGATGAATCATAATTCGGAAACCTTACCCATGAAGATTCAAAAAACCCCAAATGCAGCACAAACATCTTCCATATTTCTGGCGGAAGAGATTTGAATTTATTCGGGTTATTCACCAATCATTATTTCGGAATGGATGTTTTCATGGACGCTTGAGTGTGAAAAATAATCTTCGGGTATTATTAACTGGGCAAAATGTTTTGGTGTCTCACATTTTGACTCCCAAATGGAGTCGTTATCAAAAACTAACTCACAGATCTTTGTAAATAGTATTCCGATCGATCAAACCCCTTACGCTTCCTTGGGGCAAACAGCATTGATCATTCACGAATGCTTGATTATGGGAATACCGAACACCAGAACATCTCGCTCACTGATTGAATCTCCAAGGCGACCCATCAAAAATGATACGAATGCGAACAGTACGAGCGAAGAAACCGGAGGTTGTGGAGCCCATATGAGAGAGCCCTCACAAATTACTGTCCGACTTACCACCTATTGGGGGATTATCAACAGTAGAATAACGGAAGTGAGCATGAAAATATCAGAAGACCATAAAACAACCGACAAGGTTGAAACGTATTCAAAAACAGGTGAAAACAAAGAACACCACGTGGTTTTTAAGAAAGACATTTTACAAATATAAAAATCAACGATGAGTCATCAGAACTGCAGAAGATGGAAATAAGGGTGGCACAAGTCTCACGAATTGAGTTCCTCAGGCAAAACAAGCCACTAGCTAGGTTCTGGCGAAAGTTCCGAAAAATGGCAGTCAGGAAGTAAAGGATAGCGACTGTTTGCTGAACCTCGTGTAAAAAGTGAAAAGACAGATTCAATCGAAACCAAGAACAATGCTACAGATGTGCCAGAGATTTGTCCACTGTCAGACAAATCGCTCTGGGGTCCACAAATGTATGAAGTGCAGGGGCATCCAAAAAAATATTGCTGAAAACGGAGAAATATGTCGGCCAACTCCCAGAGACCACACCCAGCAAGCCAGCGGGTATGTTCAAAATTCCCCAAAACAAAGCTTGCAGCCCACCGAATTGTAGACGCCGCAATGCCATAGCCTGTAATCTGATCCAAGCTCAAAACTTAATGTGGTCGTAAACGCAACCACGAAAACAAAAACAACTCGCAGTAAAGACCAATCGCGAGCAGAAGAAATGAGGGAAAATCAAGCAATTATGATAAGCTGGTCTGCCGCCATGTTTCAATGCTTAAAACACTCAGAAAAACAAACCACCTGGAACATCAACTTCACCATAGTAAAAACACACGAGATCCAAATACTGACAGTGAACGAAAACATGGACGTGAGGGCACTAAAAGAAATCAAACTGTATTCGAAATGGCAGAGTGCCACATACAAAAACGACAATAATAGAGGTCATCGGGCGGCATAGCGATACTCGTTATGCAAGAGATAGAACACCAGCACGAGAACACTCTGTATTGCACTGAAAATATGAAACCCTCATCGCATCAGTAAACACAAGCAAATGCGGCCAATTCGGGATGATCTTCGCCTACTAAGAATATGTTTTCCTCTGTGCACACGACCTAGATGAGCTTCTTCCGCTGAAGAAACGAACCATACTCGAAGCAGTCACGAATGAAAAAAACACAAGTCGAACATTAGAACAAAAAACGCGAATGATCTGAAGCGATGATAAGAACCTGGGAAAAAACAGGGCATTCAGCATCCCCCACACTATATCGTACAAATAGAGGCAGACCCAGTTTTCTTACAATAAACGGAAGGCCACTCGAACAAAATCAGAAAGAGATCAAACTTGAAAAGATACCACCCATACCTAGGACGCATCTTGAGAGCCATACCACTGATAGAAAACGCGGGAGGCAATACTGATAATCGCCTCTCCAGGATGACAAGGAAAAAGCAATAAATCGAAACACTTGATAAGGGAAAAGATGCAAATATAAAATTCAAATGCTGCTATATAATACCAGACGAAGGAACCCAGGCCCCTGGAACTTAGGCAAAATACTGTGAAATGACGAAGGGCCAATTCCATCTATACACGGGGAAAGAGGAAGACTTCGAGGAAGCAGAAGCCGCCACAAACTGCCTCGTAAAAAAAACTAGAAGCAACACTTATCATCAGGAAGACTTTATGGATGAGATTATAGTGGCAGTATGAGAAAACAAAGGGGCAGATGAAAACAAAATGATCCCCTTGGCCACCCTGCAAGAGGTCCAGTAAATACTACATGAATTCCATATTCGAAAAAGGAGATGACGCGCAAGGGCGCTTCTGCACCCAAGATAATGAGCAGATCCTTGCCCGCATGAGCATCTGCCTTCTGGGTGCACTCATTGAAGGATATTACAAAGCGAATTATCAATAGAAAAATAATAAAAGATGGTTTATTTACCAGAGCTCTGCAGAAACGATCCAAGAATGGGGAGTGGTAGCAATAGCAGATTCCACAAGTTTTTACAATAGCATTTTTGCCATTTCAACTGTAGGGAAACCGAGAAAAACCCATGGTGCTACCGGGTCGGTTGGTGTATTCAATTCAGATATCCCACCTGGATTGGTATCCAGGCAAGTAACAATTTCCTATCGCACCTAGCCGGACAGAAAAATTCTACCCCGAGCGCGGATTGGACCAGCAGTGAAAAGCCAAATTGAAAATGAGAACCGCGCTTTGGACCGCTTGACCACACCGACTGACCAAAGTACCACCCATAGTCAGAATACTCTGTGAAATTTTCTATCTGAGGCAAAATGTCCTGTGGGAAATAGGAGCTGTAAGATGATTATATCGTAAGAGAATCACAATCGCCTTGGTTGTTCCCTGAGATTCGAGTCTAAGAGTTGTGGGAGGGAGCCGCACTTTTGACTGCATTGATTATCATAGAAGCGCAAATTCTATTATGAATACTGATTTATTTGCCTTGCCTCATTTACAGGATACAAAAAATAAACTTTCAGAGAATAGTCTCTTCAGCATATTAGATCTGGCCAGTGGGTACCACCAAATAGAGTTTGATGAACGAGGCCAAGAAGAAAGTGCTTCTTTCATTCCTGATGAGCACTAGGAGCTCAAGGGATTTTTGTTCGGCTTATTCAATGCCCCAAGCTCCTGGCAATGGTTCATTTATATAGTTTGTAACGGATGAACTTTACTTCATTTATAATATATGAATTTATCATTCAAAAGAGGCCATCATCAAGTGATCTAGTTTGAAACTTTCACATTTAAATTCTCTTCATAAATCAATAATACGGATTGCATACATACGAGAGCATCTACCGGAGGGTAGCTGAACCATCACGCTGAGAAATTTATAGAATGCAATGTTCGATCTGTACGATTGAACATGATAAAATGCGCAGGAGCAAATTAAAGGCTTGCTTGACTGGGCGAAGCTCGAAAATCGTTCTCTTGTAATTTTACGATCGCAGAAGCAACATTGTTTTGAATTTTGATCACTGAATTTGTTTCACGTTATCTTGACATTGTCACATTATCTTCCCATTTCCACATGAAAATTCAATGAAGTGTTTCTTGTTTTGAGTGAAATGTCAGGTATGTGTAAAGAGTTCTATAATTATCTTTAACCTAACGATTTTTTTTTAGTGAATGGTGGCGTCCATAGCTTCACGAAATCTTCATCTCAATTCATCTTCGTGATCCTTCAATTTCGAAGTGCTTATATTTTCTCTTTCATAATATGTTCAGGTTATTCATAGCCAGGGGCGTTTCAATTTTCTTTTCACAACCTCGTGAAACGAGAATTCCTCAATTTCAATAATTTGACTGCGTCTTTATTTTTACAGCATTTGGTCGCATGACGAATGAAATCCTGGAGGGTAAACAATTGAATTGTTCGGAATAGAGGCTCAAAGCTGTTCCTGTTGGAAAATTCATGCTGAAAACGCAGCTACCCACATGGTATCCTGTATATCAAGGCTGGAGATGACTCAGGGTGAGTATTGATACACACATTTTTTTCTTTACCTTCAAAAACAATAATTGTGTGTTTCATCTCACCTCGAGTCATTTCCATTCGAGCCACAGGGCCCATTGGGCAGTTTTTCTTGAAATTTCGGAATTAATATCTTTCTAACGAATATATCTTTTCGAATCAGAGATTTTTCTTCTGATTTATCTAACGTTCCCTTTCATTATCTTTATCTCTGAAAATGTATAATTTGAGTCAAATTAGTCGGACTCAAATATTCATATTATTATCACTCGATACTTGGATCACATAAGATTTCGTGAAGGAGTATTTCACCATCTCTTCCTTTTGGAACTCTCTTCTCATTATCGGATATTTTGATTCTGTGCAAACACTAATTGAAATTTTCAGACTATCTTCATTATCTCCATAACTTTCATGTCTCCATTTACTTTTAGAAATCAATTGGATTTGGTTTTGAGGCAATGTGCGAGTTGACACGTAGGTCGTGAGCTCCGTGAATAAGTAGATAAAGCTTTGGACTTCAGTAATTGGTAATTTCATCGAAAGACATAATAAGTGTATAGAATTGTGTTACGTATATTATTGGTTAAATTAGGAAATTGGTAGTAACCTAGAGGAGTTATTAGGTATAAATCGCATCATCAGCAATCCCAGTGTTGCAGTCCCAGTGCTAGTTGAACCAATCGATGAAATCGTGAATGTGGGTCGCAGTGGAACCAGAAACTGTGAGGATAGCCGAAGTGAAGTGGAAGCAATTATCACTGAGGTCTGTACAACCTTCACACAACAACTTGAAAGCAAAATCAATGAAAAAAAGATGACTTTGTTAGTGAACTTGACGCCAAGTTGAATACTATATGGGTTAAGCTAAATCAACAAGATAGCATCAACAAATCAAAGTGCTATCAAATCTCTGGGACACAAGTCTGATGATCTGGAACAGCATTGCAAACGTAATGGCTTGAGATTGAATGGCGTGGTGGGAAGCGTTGATGAAAAATTAGTATATATTGTGAGAGCTGTTTTCCAGGATAAATTGAATGTCCCTACTTCGTCAAGCGACTTTGATAGTATATTTCGAGTTGAAAAGGGATCTGAGAATAATCCTCGCGCAATGATAGTCAATTTCGTCAGTGGATTCAAACGAAATGAGGTAATCAATAGATAGATAGATAGAACTTTATTTTAAGTAGGAATCCTAATATACATATGCGAGATATAGTAATGTCAAAGTAAGGTAAAATAGGTCAATATATATATATATATATATATATATATATATATATATATATATATATATATATATATATATATATATATATATATATATATATATATATGAGTACAATACAATATAAACATAAAAATAAATAAATAATATAGAATGAGACATAGTATAAAATATCAAATCACACACAGTACGTTTGAAAAGCAGTCATCAAAGCTGCAATATTAAAAATGGACTAAATCAACTTGCATGACAAATCAGTTTAAAATTTGACTAGATGTATCTTACCAGGAAAAACACTCGAATATATTTCTACATATAGTATACAATAAAAAACATTTTCATTCATAACACTCGAACGTATTTTTTTAATTCATCTTTAAACTGATTAAGTGAAGAGGATGTTTTGATGGCATCCGGTAATTTATTGAATTCCAGAAAGCCTTTGAAAAATAATGAGTTTATTGTATTATGGTAAGAAGTCTTTGGTAAATGGATATCATTTTTCTTACGAGTGTTATACTCATGTATATCTTTGTTATAAGATATGAAGCTCTGCAGATATTCGGGCGCCATGTTGTTAACTATTTTGAATATCAAACTCATAGTGAAATAATAAAGTCTTTTCTCAACCGAAAACCAACTGAGGCTCATTAACATCGAGTTAACTGGAGTGAGTCGACTTGTTTTCAAAATAACTCTCATTTCACGATTTTGCAGCTTTTGCAGTGAATTTATTTTATTGAGATTGAATAGGTATAAGATCGATGTGCAATAATCGAAATGCGGCTGAATTATAGAATTATATACCGTAATTTTGGACTCTGTCGTCAGGTGTTAAGATATTCTGATGAAAAAGAAGAGTTTTCTGGTAATTTTTTCATACATATAATGGAAATGATCATTGAAAGTCAGAAAGTCTCTCAAAAACACCGGTATGTCTCTATTCGAAGATCTAACAAAACCCCGCTTTGATCTTCTTACTACTGCTAAAAAAAAGTATGGTGCCAATCAGGCTTGGTCATCTCATGGAAAAGTTTATGTTTGGAATGGGCGAGAAAATAATAAGAGGATGATCTCATATGTTACAGACTTATAATTTGATCGAAGCGGTAGGATTATACCTTCTTTGTTCATTCTCCCAGACTTTTCGTCAACTACAGTTTATTTTTATCTATCTAACAAAAACAGATTGAATACCCATATTTTTGTGATGAAGAATGAAGGAACTATTTTACTTTCACTGGCATGTGAATTTATTGGCGATTATTTATTTGCATTAGCTTCCTCACTCATAATAATTGTTGTTGTTTTACTGATGAGATTATTTCATTTATGTGGTTGATTTAATGTGCTGCATGGTTTGATCATTAGTTTGTTTGCCATATAATATCATAATTTGGGTTGGTTCAGTGACTCATTCACAATACTCTACCTACTCTTCGAAATATGCGTACCAATACGATAAACTTCTCGCATTTTAATGTTCGTTCGCTGTGTTCCGAATTTGAACTGTTTGCCGAATATGTTCAGACGGTTGCCTTTGATATTATTGGTCTTTCCGAAACTTGGTTGACTCCACAGATACCTTCCGAAGGCCTAAGAATTGGAGGTTATGATATGTTTCGTCGTGACCGTCTTTCGAGGGGGGAAGGGGTTACTTTTTATTTTTGCAGCTCTCTAGGGATCGAAGTTGTCATTATACCTGAATCCAGTATGGAAATCGAACAGCTATGGATAAGTTTGAAATTTACCGAAAAAAAATTGTGCCTGGGTACTCTCTACAGACCTCCATCGACTAATTTGAGAACTAGTCTGAATTTCCTTGAGAATGTTTTGACCACCCTTATTCCTGAATTCGATCATGTCGTGTTCGGGGGAGATTTTAATGTAGACCTCCTGCACAACACAACCCCTGCTTTCACATTACTCGATCGGCTTTTTTCACAGCCTACTGATTCTAAAACATTCAGAGATTACTCTAGTTTCGATTTCAATTCATTTTCCAAAGATCTCACAACTATTCCATGGGATGGTATTTATGGTATTGTTGACAGTGACGAAGCCGTCGATTTTTCCTACAGAAACTTGAATCAGTTATTTGATATACATGCTCCATTTAAATCTGTTAGGAATAAGAAGAATCCTGCTCCATGGCTCACTGGGAATATTAAGTTTATGATGAAATTACGTGACAAAGCACAAACTGTTTATGATCGATGATATCAGTAATAAGTTCATCTCTGAACATTACGAAAACAAGATAGTGAATGGATTGAATAAAACATTTCAATTTTCGGAAGCAAGAGTGGATGAGGTGGAAAAAATTATTTGTAAAATAAAATCTTCAGCGGTAGGCTCTGACCTAGTTGATATTAGGATGATCCAATTACTGATACCCTATCTTAGTCCGCATATTACATATATAGTAAACTTATCATTATCTAGTGGTCTTTTCACCTCCTCATGGAAAAACGCTAATGTAATTACTTGTGCCAAAAAGAGATTCACCTTCCTCTATCAATGACTTTAGGCCAATCAGTATATTACCTACGTTATCCAAAATATTGGAAAAAGTAGTGGCTGCTCAGTTGAGTGCCTATTTTGGAAGTAATAGAATTTTACCTCGCACACAATCAGGATTTCGTTCATTCCACAGTAAAACAAGTGCTCTTTTGAAGGTTTCAGATGATATCTTCCGAGCTGTGGATAGTAAACGAATCGCATGCCTTATGCTATTAAATTATAGCAAGGCATTTTATACTCTCACCTATGAGACACTATGTATCAAACTGGAGTATTATGGTCTAGGTCCTACACCAATATCTTTTTTCTCAAATTATTTATCAGATAGGCAACAGAGAGTTGTATTACCTAGGGATGTTTCTGATTATATCAGATTAAAGAGAGGTGTACCCCAGGGTAGCATACTAGGGCCTCTCCTCTTTTCAGCATATACTGCAGATTTTTCCAATTATTTGGAGTTTTGCGTATCTCATCAATATGCAGATGATACGCAGACTCATTATACATTTCCTCTGGAAGATATCGGCTTAGCTGCTGAAAGAATTAATTCCGCTTTGAAGGCTATATGTGATGTGTCTAACGCTCATGGGCCAGTCCTTGATGAAAAAAAATCACAAATGCTAATTTTTGGTAGTCAGAAAGAGAAAGTGATCGAAAGAAGGTTATTCAATATTGTACCCAATGGGCAATCGATCTCTTCCACTGATTATTGTAAGAATCTTGAGTAATGGCTGGATTCTCGATTGCGCTTTTCGAAACATGTCGGTCATCTGATTCAATCATCCTTTGGAAAATTGAAACTGCACTACATACAAAAAAATATACTGAACCGGGAGCTTAAATCAAAATCATGCAATTCACTTATTTTATCCAGCATAACATATTGCAGTGTGGTTTATTGGCCCGCTATATTGAATAGGGATTTGGAATGCCTTCAGAGAGTTTATAGCATTTTCTTTTTTCACGCAGTATTTTATTCGTATCGAATGCTATTTCTTTCAATTCGAGGCTTACGTTTGACTCGTCAACTTAAACCGTATTCGACTTACTGCACCTGATCATGTACAAAAGTGAGTTATACTTATACATTCAATTGAGTGAAAATATAAACATCATATTATATATCACAGAGTATTCATTTTCTTTTATCTGAACCATAATAATGCTCCACGGATCCCCGAAAAGGAAAAAAGGAATTAGTTGTGTTGGGAAAGATTTGTTATGCTTATTAGGTACCTATTTTCAAGATGCCATATCATCTTACTTCTTGACTACCATATAGAATACACAAAATTTTCATGAATTATTTCTGCTACAGATTACATCATTAGTGATATTGCTGTAAATTGAAAGAGATTATTTCGCTTGGAGTGTTTATGTTATGGAATAGTGTTCTATATATTGTGTTGTTGTATATATAGTGTTGTTATATTCACTCACCTGTTGCTGAAGAGTATAGCTACTCTAGTTTTCATGCATTTGTTGAATTTGTTAATATTTTTACCGTTGTATTTGTATAATTTCAGGCTTTGGATCGTCTATTTGCGTTGGTGATGAACTTGAGTGTTTTCAATCTGTCATCACGAAATAAACATAAATTGGATGTCGACGTTCAATCAGCTGAAGGATACTTTCTTTCATATTCCGTGAGCTGAGCTGTTAGTGTATGATGTTCCCATCATTACTCTGACCTCGATGTGTTCGTTGTTACTCGACGTGAATTTCTAGGCATGCCATCTGAAGGTTTGGAAAAAAACTATTGTATTTTCGAATATTAGTCTTTTGACATTAGGTAGACATTCTTGGCGTTGAAACGTTTTTCTTCACTCAAGAACATCCATATAATATACTATTTAATATTTCCTATTATAGTCTCTACCTGTTTGGACATATTTCGTTTGATGAAGTTCAAACCACTTTGTATGACGTCACCGTATCGACGTGAAAAGCAGACTCAAGATGTGTGTCAGTTCCGCTGCTCATTTTTGCTTCTGTTGAGCACAAGATTTCCGTCTAAGCCCGAGAGGTATGTAAATTTAGTATTCAAATCTTGTTGGACTTTCCTTCGCCATTTTGCCTTCTTTTGGTATGACGAAATTGGTTGTAACTGAACCTATTTCACATGGTTTTTCCGTTGGGGCTTGATTCATCCCTTTATTTTTTTGGCGAGGAGAAGAGAATCCTTTTGATGAGTTTCCTTTTGAGTCTGATGTCGAGAAGTCCAACATGGGTGTCATGACGTATTCAGCAGCCATGTTGTAACCGAACCGTAGCTACAGCCCTAACTCCGCCGAAGTAAACCACGTCTGATGTAGTTTAGCTATACCGAAACGTTCAGCATGAAGGTGTCGTTGTAAAGCAGTTTTGGTTTCACTAATAGCAGCTGTTACGTTTGACTCCAGTCTAGTTCATCCAGAAGTACATCCCTGAATATTCCCTATTTGATACATCCACTCGGCAAGTTCATCACCACCACTAATGGACCGTCTAAGGAAGAGCTGATTCCGTAGCTCTAGGTATCATTTTCATTTATTTAAGTTATTTTATATCGTAGAACATATTTGTTCAAATTTGTCCTGGATACCGATCCAGATTGTACATAGCTCGTTGTATATTTCCATCTTTTCATTCAAGATACTGAAGTGAAAAACTATTTTTAGGGATATTGACTTTCATTTCATAAAGCTGTCATTGTCAATATTTTCGTTTTCTGGTTTTCATAAACTCAAATTCTAGTGGCGCCTAACATTTTTTTATTCAGCTAGCAATCGATATTTATTTATACTTAGCTTGAACCCATGCCCAATGCCGCCAGACGAAGAGCTGCCGTTCGCTGTGTGTGAAGTAAATTTTATGCCACAAGTTCGAAACGCATATATTCGTTTCGCACATGATCTGAGAAAATTTGACCATATATCTGCATCCTCTGGCTGGCTAACACTAAATGAAAGATATTTGCTTCAGGTGGCACGATTGAACTACAAGCTGCATAAATATGAGAAACCTCCATATCTCTTGTGCAAACTAGTCAAGCGTGGTGAATTCAATGAACGTGCTACCCGGTATGGTGATCTGTGCAGCGTTCCTAGGCACTCTTCAACTTTATTTCAGCGTTCATTCAGCTATAATGCGGCAAAAATTTATAATTCTATTATATTGGTTCCTTTGTAAATAGTGCCGTTAGCTGTAAATTAAGTAGAGCATGTGGTCGAAGTTCACTAATAGGTTATATTAACTTAAAATCAAAGTGAAACAATTTAATTTGGACGCCACCCATTTCTTCTCATAAAAGATTGCTCAGATCTTGTTCGAAAAGGAAAAACAAGATACAAAAAAAGTTGGTGTACACTTCGTGTAATATTTAAGATATACACATCAATATTCAATACTGCTGAAAGGTGGGAGGAGTCTGAAGTCAAACAAATACCTTCCTTAACAATTATGTAATGAAAAACCCCTTATGACATATACAAAAAATAATTTTCAGTCAATCAATTTCGACACTTCGATGTTAAATAGTGATTTCAAGTCAGTTAAACCAAGATACAATATAAATTTATCATGTGATGACCTAGTGTTATGAAAATATGAGATTTGAGAGCGATCGTCCAGTACTGTACGAGGGCTGTTACACACAAATATGATGTAGGTAAAAAGGTAGCAGGTGAAACATGAAAAATATCAAAGTTGGTTTATGTATACTTTCCTGTATAGACTATGCGACTATGCAGTAGTCTAATGTCCCACGAAGTTGGTTGAAGCCAAAAGTTGTACCATCCACTCCAATCAGGTAGGTCGTATCCAAGCAATAAAAGGTAAGACAGCTAGGGGGGTAGATGAAACATCCTTGGGCTGAACAGTTTTTGACAGGCTTACCAGATGTTCCACCCCCTCTGTCACCATAACCAGGTAAAAAGTGAAGAGACGAAAGTCTGGGAAAAGTAGTTCATCTGGAGTGGTTGGAACGGTTGCAAAGTTGAACTATCTCCTTTCGCCTTCGGCAAATAAGAAATGCAGAGACAAAAATCCTGAATCCTCATAACCAGGTACTATCCAGAGAAACGATTTTTAGAAGGAAAATAATCCATCATTGAAACAGTTCGGAAAAACTTAACCAAAAATCATGAAAGTTGCATTCAGTCTTGGCTGACAAAATGGCGGGCAGGGCCAACGGGGTGGCTTCTACCAGCAAAACTCAAAAACGAAATCTTCCCATACTCTGCAAAATAATCCAAATAGAAGGGGCGAAGACTCTTCAAAAATCCCTCCTCCATAAGACCTTTTGAAGAAATTGAAATTTAGAAATATGTATACCAAAAAAATGCAAAAACTCACCTCGTACCGAGGTTAAATACATGTCCCAGCAGGAACAAATAAAATATACATGATGTCCAATTACTTAGGAATATTCATAGCCATAAATAATCCAGTCTGGATGTAATTCTATCAATAAAATTGATTTTTCTGTCGGATCACACTAATATCGACTGGCGTCGTTCCTTACACGAACAGAAGAATGAAAGGCCGACATAGCTACCTCGAGTGCTTGGAGATTATTCCAGAAATTTCAATACAATTAACGATATCTAATTATACAGTTTTGAACAGAGTAATACTAGACAGCCACCTGGTGGACGATAGCCGTATTTGTAATTCGAACACGGTATACCATCCCCCTTCAAAAAGAAAAAAAATATATTGAAAATCTATTTTTTTTCGAAACTGACCCTCAATGTGATATGTATTGGAGTTAGTTGCATACTGGTAACTACGCGTACCACACGCCTATAAAAAAGGAAAACACACAATATGGACATCTCTGTGAAATTGATTAGAGTAATATCTAATGAGAGAAAAAGTCGAGAATCGGAAAATTATCGAAATCTGGTTAAGAGTCTAGATCAGGAAAAGGTCAAAATCGGTATTTCCAGGCAACTTACTGATACATCACAATTACTTTGTCGTTTAAAAGGTACTCAACACAAACATACATATTTACAGTAATTCCCTTATTTATACATCAAGAAGGAATATAATTAATTATGAAATCTACCCACTCATGCAACGTGAACCCAACTCTTCTGTCATCAGGTGAGATGGAGCTATCCATATTGGACATTTAACATGAAGAACCTGTTTGCATCGGAAAGTAACATAATATTTTCAAATGCTTATCATCTGAGGCTGCTAACTGCAACTTATTTATTTGAAAATGTTCCCCAAGAAGTGTCACCAAAACACTACAGACCTTCAGAACTGTTCCCTCAGTACGTTAGGACTGGTTTCCCTGTAACCACCACCGAATATTGGTATCCGAGGCCTATTGACTGCTTATAATACTCGGGAAGAAACTGAGATACCTCCATTCATACGAAGTACTGAGCCCTTGAACATCAGGACTTGCCAACTTGCCAAAACGTAGACAACAAGATCCAGCGGAAAACGAACCTTTTAAGACAGTTACAAGAGAGAAATTGAAACAAGAATTTTTACAAATGACGGGGTACTACAAAACAATATCAAAATCTTATGGCAGGAATGAAAAAGCAATAAAACAAAGTATGAAGATTACCTATCCAACAGAAACGTCAGAATTTGAACCATAATAGGGCTTCAAGTCTTTGACATGCCATTTACCAGCTGGTGAACCATCAGAGCCTTGCAATTCATAAACAAGTTTTGACATCTTTTGTACTACGGTAAATAATCTTGGACAATTCTTTGGGGCGAGCTTGGCTGAGAATTTGTCAGGAGCACTGGAAAGAACTTTATTTCTCTTATATACTTTGTCCCCTACTTCATAGGTTATACCTTCTCTACGTAAGTTATATTTTTCGGCGTTATTTTCATGAGATTTATGGAGGTTTGCACGAACTTCTGTGAAAATCTCTTTCAAAGAATTCATGTCAGCAACGTAAGAATCTCTATCACCGGGCATAACTCCTAGGTCTGAAGTACTTTGGATTTCTCCGTAATACTTTCCGGATAAAGGTACATATCTGGCAAAATTCAAAAAGGAAGGAGTATACCCTGTTACCTCGTGTTTGGCAGTATTTATTGCGTGAGCAATTTTTGGATGATGTTGGTCCCGGCAGTGTAGTGGCTAGCATATCTGCTATCAAGCAGAAGGCCGGGGTTCGAATCCTCGCCGGGCCACCGTGCTGGGTAATCGCACGTTAAAAGGTAAGGCCTCGTTGATCCATTGCTCGCACAAGTTTCGACTTTTGAGGGTTGACGTTCGTCAGCTGGTTAACGGAACGAACAATTTCAGAACAATTTCAGAACAACCAGTATGTTGTTGGACATAACACCGGATGGCGGTACCAATGGTTTCATTCATACGTTCTATAGAGTTTACTTGTAGGTGATAACGAGCATTGAACCAAATTTTCCGGACTTGAAAACTTTCACATAATTTCTTGAATAATAAACCAGCAAATAGTGTTCCATTGTCAACAATGCAATACTGCGGAACTCCAAATACTAAAAATACGTTATTTATACGCATAGGGTGCAAAATAACATATTTACTGAACCAATCACCAATGACTAAAAGATAAGAATTCCCATTCTTCGATCGGGGAAAAGGTCCCATAAGATCGGCGGCTACTACTTGCCATGGTCTTTGCCCATCAAACCAAATCGTGTGCTATGAGGTAACTTTTGAGAAACACAGATGGTACATTTCTTAAGATACGTTAAAACATCTTGCCGCATTCGTGGCCAATAATATAATTCGTGATAAAGTTTTGAAGAAACCAAAATGAGCACTCGTAGGAGGATCATGTAAAGATTTTATGAGAGTAATTCTTGCGATTTTGGTAGTAATATTTTCCATTCTCTCACGTTAGATTTCAGGAAAGACTTTGAAGCAATGAATTAAAAAATTTAACCATTCTCTATTTTCCACTGAGGAAATTGATCAGGATTATCACTGATTCAAGTTTTTATATTGTTATACCAGGTATCTGACACAGTAGGTGAAATATCAAGAAATTGAATATGTGGAACTGGATTATCTTGAGAGATACGAGATAATGCATCCGGTACTACATTTGACGAACCTTTTCTATATTTAATATCAAATGAAAATTGTCTGAGACGTAGAACCCACCTAGCCACTTTGCCTGTAGGATTTTTCAAATTATCCAAATATAACAAAGAATGGTGATCTGTAATCACTGTGAAACGAGTGCCTTCAACAAAAGACCTGAATTTCTCTACACAAAATATTACGGACATTAATTCACGTTGAGTCACTGACAAATTTCGCTCCTGGCGAAATAAAGAACGGCTAGCAAAAGCAATTATTTTTCCACTATTTCCAATTTTCTGAAGAAGTATTCCTCCCATACCCGTATCAGATGCCTCTCATTCAATGATGAACGGTTGTGAAAAATCAAGTGGACATAAGATAGGAGTGGAAACGAGCGCTTCTTTGATTTTGAGAAAAGAGTTTTCAGCATCATCTGTCCATTTGATAGGCTGATTTTTTCTCCGACCATGCAGAAGTGCATTAATCGGAGCCATCAGTGTCGAAAAATTTTGAATGAAACGGCGATACCAAGAGGTTGAAACGATAAATCGTTTTACTTCCGTGGCAGTGATAGGCCTAGGGTAATTTACCGTTGCCGAAACCTTTTCAGGGTCGGTTCTAATGCCATGCCCATCAATGAGAAAACCTAAATATTTCAAAGAGGAATGTGAAAATTTGCATTTCTTTAAATTTACTGTCAATTTTGCAACTGAAAGTCGATCTCTTACTGTACATAATGCATCTGAATGTTCTTCTAAAGTGGGAGAAATAACAATTATATCATCAAGATACGTGAAGATGTATGGTCCATACTTAGGACCAAAAATTGAATCTACCAGTCGACAAAGAAATTGAGCTGAGTTTCAAAGACCAAACGGAACAACTTTGAAATGAAACAACCCCCTTCCAGAGATACTGAACGCAGTCTTTTCACGGGATTCCTGATCTAAAGGTATTTGCCGAAAAGCCTTTCGCAATAAATTTTGCGTTACGTAACATTGTTAAAATTCTATCCACGCGTGAAAGTGGGTAACTGTCGTGTTTGGTGAGTGCATTGAGCTTTCTCCCGTCAAAACACAGTCGCTTTTCACCATTTAAACACAATAAAGTTTTTACATCTTTTAAAGATTCTTCCGAACTTTTGGGTGAGCTAGGGGTTCCTTCTCCAACTGAATGCTCATTTCAACAAATGATTGACTTGGGCTCTCATTATAATTTCTGGAATCTTTACTGAAACTTGAATTTTTATTACTCCTAAAACGATTTTTATTTGTGCAAGAATTTCTATAATTATGATTATTTTGGGAGCTATATTCACTATTCTGAGTGACTGAGGGTGAAATTGGAACAGTTGAAACAGAGTTCTCAGCATGGAAACATCAACGTTGAGTCGTTCGGCAGACAGTTCAAATCATACTTATTAAATAAAAGGAATTAATATTGGCACTGGTTTCTACTATATTTCTGTCATGTTATTATTCTGTTCATCAATTGGTTTTTTGGGTGGTTATATGGAAGAGCGTGTTGCACGAATATCGCCACCCGCATTGTGTGAATCTATCTTCTGAAGTATTCAAATGAAGACGATTCATTATTATTATAATTCTGGTAATAATTTTGTACACCATTTTCAAATTCATATCTTGAACACAACTGTAACTAGCTTCAACTATACCTTATATGTTATCAACTATTCATAGTCTCAACATTGTTAAAATACCATCTTTTCGATTCAATTTAGGACCCTATAGTCATAAGAATTCGTAATCTTGTATATCACTGTATTTAGTATATAAGGTATACAATCGCTGAGAGACATTGGGTAGTTACGTCAGTCATCCACGGTTCGAGTGTAGTGTATACATATCTGCTTCAAAATATAACTTGGCGTATCGTTTTTCATGAATAACTGGAACGGTGAGCCAAACCTGAGCTTCTGACCCGCTTACTGTACCTGATAGATCACCAGGAACATTAGGGTGATTCTATTAGCCCAAGAGTACACCCAAGCTGATCTACTGTGGTTCCAATCAATACCTGATAGACTCCCAGGAATACTGGGGTGAACATAGTAGCCCAACGACTCCCAGGAACACTAGGGTGAATCTAGTAGCCCAACAGTGATCGCAAGTTACTCCAAGTACCTGAACGTCTCCCAGGGATATTAGCGTGAATATAGTAGCCCGATTTATGAAAGCCTAGTCCAGCCACCAGCAGTTAGAGAAGGTTGAGTAGCCCACCACCAGTAGCTTCGAAAGTATCAGGAGCTTCTCCTATTCAAACGTTCACTCCTACAACTTTTGATCAGCTCCCTCATTTAAATTTCCCTAAAACAATTCTACCCTACAAGTGGAATATCAATTTTAGTGAAGATTTTCGAAATGAATCAATAGTTTATTTTCTAGAAAGAGTCGATGCTTTCAGTTTTGCGCGTAATGTATGGAAAGATGATCTATTTTTGTCCGCTGGAGATCTTTTCAAAGATCAAGCCTGGACATGGTATGACAACAACAGAAAGAAATTGAAAGAGTGGGATGATTTAGTTCGAAGGCTCAAAGGAGATTTCTTACCTAATCATTATGACAAAGACTTGAAAAGAGAGATTGATAACAGAACTCAAGGTACATCGGAAAGAATTACCATGTACATATCTTCTATGGAAGGTCTTTTCAATAGATTAAAAAAGAAACCTAGCGGAAAGGAAATGGTAGACATCATGAAGAGAAATATGTTACCGTACTACGTTCCTCATCTCCCTTTGCAAGGAATAAATACGATCTCTGACTTGAATAGATTGGATAAGAAATTGGAGAAATCTTGTGAATGGTCTGAAAGATATAAGCCACCTTCTACACGTAAATCAAATCTTTCAGAACCTGATTTGACTTGTTCCGTACCTCACGATATTTCTCACAAGAAAACTTTCAACTCTCATAGGGAAGTATCTACCGTGAATCCTATGGAATATTGGAACTGTTCTCGATTTGGCCACTCTTCTAGTGAATGTCGTTTTGAAAAAACTCTGTTTTGTTATGGTTGTGGAAACAAAGGAGTAACTGAATTCAAATGCTTCAAATGTAATCCAAAAAACTCCAATTGTGGCACATCAAGTCTGGATGCTGCGGCCACAACCATAACAAATCCAGAGATGATATCAGAGAAAATCAATCGAAGATCAAAGTCAAAACAGTGAACTCAAAAGAGTGGAAAGATTTATTGGAATTTGTCAAAAACTTTCATCTTCGAAGTTACCTTCAATTTTTTTTTTTTTTTTTTTTAATAAATAACAAATTTATTTTGTATATATAAAAAATATAAATGAAATTATAATAAATAAATAAGAATAAAAAAAAAAGATCAAATAACATCAACAGGAAAAGATTCTTCTTGTTCAAATAGCAAGGCATTACATATAAACACACCCTCTCTCAATCCAATCTTTGAAAGAAAACCAAATGATAAGCGTCCATACCTCAGAGTTCAAATTTATAGTGATGAAATAGTATGTTTTCCTTGTTGCATAAATGGAACATTGATATCAGGAATGATAATCTCTTACAAGTTTTCACAGCTGATAGTGTACCACAAGAGTATTTAGGATACATTTTTCTACCAATTTCTCTTTTAGGACAGAACAAAACAGTTGAAATTTTGATAATTTCTTCTCTCGAACACCCCATTATCTTAGGTTTTGACTTTCTTAGTGTCTTCAAAATAACAGCAGATTTTTTTGATGAACAGCAAAAAAATGTCTCTGTGGTAAATACCATCCAGTCTTGTGAAGACCTTTCAGATGCACAGCGCAATCGGCTGAAATCGGTTATAGAATCCTTCTCAGAGATTGCACCCAACTGATAGATTAGGCAAAACTCATTTTCTTCAGAACAATATTGACTCTGGGTCTGCTGCTCCAATTAGACAGCGACAGTATCCCTAATCCCCTGCAATGCAGAGAGACCTCAACAAGGAGGTAGATGATATGTTGAGGTTGGGTATTATACAGCCTTCACAGTACCCATGGTGTAATCCCATATGGCTTGTTGAAAAAGATTCCGGAGAACTTGAAGTGGCATTAGATTCTAGAAAATTGAACTCTGTGACCGTTCCTGATGCTTATGCTATGACTCTGAATAATTCAATCCTAAGTAAATTGAAAGATGCAAAATTCCTTTCCTCCGTTGATTTGGAGAAAGCTTTTCATCAAATTTGTTCAACACCTTCCCCCTGTCCTAGAACTGCTTTTGCTATACAAGGTAGAGGTCTTTTCGAATACACTAGAATGTCATTTGGTCTGTCATGCTCAAGTCAAGCGATGTGTCGCCTAATGGATTCAGTTCTCGAACCATATGTCTTATACTATATTGATATCATTATTGCAACTCCAGATTCTGATACTCATATGAAAATTTTGCTCAAAGATGAACAAGCTCTTAGCAATGCCGGCCTTACTATTAATTCGGAAAAGTCACAGTTCTGCAGACCATCTCTAAAATTCCTTGGATATATTGTTGATCGACAAGGTCTAAGAATGGATGACTCTAAAATTTTCGCTATATCAAATTATAAATAACCTAGTACAACCACACAAATCAGGCGACTGGTGGGTATGGTTGGGTATTATAGGAGGTTTCTCAACAATTTTTCTGATGGCATTGAAGATCCCATAGCTTATGCAAGTAAAACACTAAATAAATGCCAACGCAAATATTCTGCAACAGAGGAGGAACTCCTTGCTGTAATTTTCGGTATTGAAAAATTTAGATGTTACATTGAAGGTACTCATTTTGAAGTTATCACAGATTGCGCTAGTTTGATCTGGTTAAATAATATGTCTTACCCATCTGGTAGATTGACAAGATGGGCAGTTAAATTGTCGCGATTTCCATTCGATATTGAGCACAGGAAAGGTACTCTCAATGTAGTGGCAGACGCACTATCTTGGGCTCCTACAGAAGCAGCAGTTTTGAATTCATCTACACTCAAACCAGATAAATAGCATATAGATATGTGCAAAAAGGTTGAGGAGAATCCGGATACCTACCCTACTTTCAGAGTGGAACAGAACATTCTTTATAAGCATATTCTTTCTGAGGAGAAATTGTTTAGCAACTCATCTGAATGGAAAATTGTTGTACCTACTGATAATAGGTTGAAAATATTGAAAATGTTCCATGACAATGAAACTGCAGGTCATTTGAGTATTTCAAAGACATTAGCTCGTATTCAAGAACTATATTATTGGCCTGTAAAAGTGTATATCGTTATGTTCGTAAATGTTCTACTCATGCCACATGCAAGCCATCGAATTTGCTTCAGGCTGGATTGATGGGTTCCTATGAAGACATAAAGTTTCCCGTTTCAATTGATACCAGCAGATCTATTAGGACCATACCCAAGATCCAAAAATGGAAACCAGTATGTTTTAGCAGTAGTAGACTGGTTCGCAAAATTTGTTTTAGTACAACCCCTACCTAATGCCACATCTAAGAGCCATCATTAAATTCATAGAGAATCAAGTTCTTCTTATCTTTGGTGTACCCTAAATTTTCGTTTGTGATAATGGATCAGATTTCACTAGTAAAGAGTTCCAATCTTTCATGTCTGAATACAAAGTTCAGAAGGTCTGGTATACAGACAGATATCATCCTCAAATTAATGCCACTGAAAGGCAAAATAAAGTTATTGTCACTGCCATAAGATCATACCTAAGGGAAAATCACAGAACATGGGATCTCTCGATTCGCAAAATTTCACAGGCAATACGTACCTCAAAAAGCGATGTTACTGGTTATCCAGCAGCATTCTTAACTTTTGGAAGAAATGTACCAATCTCAGGTGATCATCATGGTCAAACTACAGAAAATTCCAATAACATAGTCATAATTGCTGAAAAAAATTCTAGGGTTGACGACTTTCAGAAATTGCCCGAAATTTTCACTAAAGTTCGTGGGAGAATTCGGAAAGCTAATGATCAAAATGCTAAGATTCATGATCTCAAAATAGGGGAAACTAAGTATAAACCTGGAGATATTGTACTGGAGTATTGAAGAAAAACTATGTTTTATCTAAAGCGGACAACTCATTTTCTGCAGAATTTGCTCCAAAATTTGTTCCTCGTATTGTTAATGAAGTTCTTTCTCCTCTGGTGTATTCCCTAAAGATGATGATTGTACTGATCTTGGCAATTGGCATGTGAAAGATTTGAAACCTGATCCTACCTTTCTTGATTCAGTTGATGACCCCGAACCACAAACTGACCAAGATTCAGATGATGAAGTAGATTAAAATATTTTAGCTGCGCAGTATACGGCTTAAGACTATCGCTGTAGGGGCATATACCAACCTGTCGGTAAAACTCCGTCATTTGGCCAAGAGTTACCTCCATCAGTGCTTCTAATCTACTATCTGCATTGAGTTCTTAGATGAAACCAACTTGGGTAATTGAATAATTCGAAGTCATATCTGTAGTGTATAATTCAATGTTCGTCGTGGGTACTAGTCCGGAAAGTAGTTGTTTCACTAAAGGCATGATCAGAATACTTCATTCACGATTTTTTTTTCACCTATGACTCTTAGTTTATCTCTTTAACAATATATACATTTTGAAAAAAAAATATATAATATACCGATTCTGTTTTCATCTCTGAATTTTGGATCTATACGTTGTGATATGTCTCTACTCATAAATGTCTTTGATGGTACATCATTTCATCATATCTTTTGGATTTGAATAGGTATGTCACTTTGACATTTACTGAAACATTTATCTATGTCAAATCATCTTTGGAACAATCTGTTCAGGCCAGTCTCAAATTACCTACACAGTTGGTTTCGGCTGGCACCTGTCAGAAAACAACTACTCCCCTGGCTAATACCACGAAGGGCATTGAATTATATCCGACCAGGTGCCAGTGCAGGTTTCTTCACAGAAGTGAATCCTGCATTTGCTTTCGTCGATACAAATGAAGGAATTGATTTTCAATTATAGGGACGGACACACTTGCAAGTGTGTCCGTCCCGTCTGGCCTGAACAGATTGTTCCAAAGATGATTTGATTTAACGCCAGTCTTCAAGTATGCCCACTGACTATGTCAAGTTCCTATAGAAATCATCTTGTACATCGAATGAATTTTGAGGACCACTTCATTGTTCCAGTAACAATAAGCAAACTTTCATCCCTTTTGAAATAATTTTCAAATTGAGTACCCAATTCTTATCAAGACATGTTATGCCAAATTGTTAATTCCTTTGCTCGGAACCGTTTTGGAGTTGCACAGCTTACTCACCTGATGATATTAATATCTCACTTAACCTTAACCTTGAGGCAGATATCTATTGGAACTGTCAAGTGGCGGTATGATTATTTTTTATATCACTATCTGAAAGTGTTTTGTACAGATGCAATCATCCGATCTTATTACCTTATGCGGATCCTTGCAGCTTATTATCTAAATTCCTGAAAAATATCTTGGGCTCAGTACCTACCTCATCTTTGAGATATAATAGCTCAAGTTATCTGATATATTAGTGTATCAGTGGAAATTTCAGAAAACACTTTGCTTATTGGGAGCGAAAGTTTAAGTACTACTGGGGGATTCCGAGCTCCATGGACCTGTCGCAGCTGAGGACTTGTTCACAGCACCAGAGAAGAAATGGTGGTATCCCGATTTTTTCTCTCTTGTTTTAGTAGAACTTATTTTCACTATTTTAGTTTGGTGGTATTATATCTCACCCCAGTTGGAGGTGACAGCTGGTTAAAAAAGCAATATGTAATTTTTTCCTCACCACAGCTGCACTGTGTGGGGATCTCTCCGTCGGGATTCAGGGTTGTTGGTGATCAGTTCAAGTATTCTGAGGATGGGTGGATAGGGATGTTTCTCACCGGCGCCGCTACTAACATCTAGCAGCGACGAGGGCATCCAAACCAGATTGCTTGAAGTGATTTTTGGCTGTGCTGTCTCCTTGCCTGGGGGTTGCCAGACATTGCATCTTTCTTTCTTTCTCTTCCCTCATTCATCCTGTCTAGTGTTCAGGGACTGACGTTTCCAATAGATATCTGCCTCAAGGTTAAGGTTGGGTAAGATATAAATATCATCAGTTAAGTAAGCTGTGCAACTCCGAAAAGGTTCCGACCAAAGGAATTAACAATTTGGCATAACATGTCTTGATGAGAATTGAGTACTCATTTTGAGAATTATTTCAAAAGGGATGAAAGTTTGCTTATTGTTACTGGAACAATGACGTGGTCCTCAGAATCCATTCGAAGTACAAGATAATTCCTATAGGAAAATAGTAGGCAGGAAAAGTTGAATGACATCTTTTTAAAGAAATTTTCACATAGATAAATGTTTCAGTAAATGTCAGAGTGACATACCTATTTGAATTCAAAAGAAATGCTGAAATGATGTACCATCAAAGACATTTTTGAGTAGAGACATGTCACAACGTATAGATCCAAAATTCAGAGATGAAAACAGAAAACGAAATCTGTATATTATAATTTTTTTTTCAAAATGTATATATTGTAAGAGAGATGAACTAAGAGTCATAGGTGAAAAAAAAAGATATTTCGTAAATGAAGTATTCTGATCATGCCTTTAGTGAAACGACTACTTTTCGGGCTAGTACCCACGACGAACTTTTAATTATACACTACAGATATGACTTCGAATCATTCAATTACCCAAGTTGGTCTCATCTAAGAACTTAATGCAGATAGTAGATTAGAAGCACTGATGGAGGTAATTCTTTGGAAAAAGAAGACTGGTTAAGATGTTAGTAATTGAAAGAGCTGAATCAGTCTTTCACATATGAATTACGAATAACATTTACCTGGATATCAGTATTGTGGACCTGGAACACGTCTCCGCGAAAGATTAGCGCTCGGTCAGAAAGGCATTAACGGCTTAGATTCTGCTTGCCGTCAGCACGACTTGGCCTATTCAGAGAATAAGTCGTTGGAGGATCGTCATAAGGCCGATTTGGAGTTGAAGAACAGTGCGTGGAAGCGGTTCAAGTCGAATGACTCTAGTTTGGGGGAGAAAGCAGCCTCTTGGCATGTAACGAAAACCATGAAAATAAAACGCAAACTCGGTATGGGTATGACCTTTCGACGCAACATTCTTCAAGAAGTTCTAAAAATTGAAAACCGCATCCTAAAAATGTTAAAAAATCTAGTGCTTCGGCTTTGCGAGCTGCGAAAATGACTTTGATTCAAGCTGGAGGACGTAAAAACATAAAAATACCGAGAGTAATACCGTTCGATGCAAAGTCTAGAGGAATCCTACCACTTATACCTATATTTGCTGCTCTTTCGGTATTGGGTTCGATAGCAAGTGGAGCGAGCGCCATCGCAAAAACCGTAATCGATGCTAAAAATGCCAAAAAGAAAGTCGAAGAAGATCAACGTCACAATCAAGCTATGGAACATTTAAGTTCTGGCTTGTACCTGCGCAAAACACCTCGAGGATTCGGTCTGTTTCTGAAGGAACAACAACGCAAAGGACGTTGACTCTACTTGAAAAAACCAAAAAACTCTCGTTGAAGCTACCCAATAGAGCCTTATATGATTGGGAAATACACTGGGGTGTCTGTTTACTGAAAATACCACATTTTTGCGGGGTCTTCATGCGTGATACGTTACCACTGTGCGGTCCTTGGCCGCGAAAATGCGCTGTAATCAACTTGGATACTCAATTGAATGCCGGCACTCATTGGGTAGCTCACAACAAAACAGTGATAATGTACAATATTTTGACAGTTTTGGCAATTTGAAACCTCCAATGGAATTGGTGCGATATCTTGGAAGGGGTATAACAATCACTTATAATAATGATCAATACCAAAATTTCAATCAGAGTAACTGCGGACATCTCTGCCTGAAGTTTTTACTACAGAATATTGACAGATCAGAATAAGTGTTTCAGAGATTACTTTGATGCCGAATTGAGAAATATACCTATCGATTATTTGATAAGGGAAGCAGGACCTTGGGAACTACTAGATGTGTGGCATAGATTACCGAAAGGCTACCAGAATCGATTCGCCCTGCAAGTGCGTCTACCATGTTTCATTCATTGTCTTCGTGAGGAGTCTCCATCATCTACTTCACTACCGCCGCTACAAAAAGCAAAGTTTTGTGGTCCTGTAACTTCGCAAATAGAATGTTATTACTGCCAAAAATGAAAAATATTTGTTCACATGTTGTTTCAATTATTTAAGGGGGTGTCGTAGGCTACTTTGTATCAGTCATGTATATGATATTAACGCTAACGAGGCGTTCTTCGACGCTTTTTATCGATTTTAAGCCACCTATTCGATTGGATCCCGATTCAGAATACAGTTTGGCTTTGCTGAGTTCCCATTCGTACACCAGTATACCCAACATTGATGATGGCACGAAATTCTACTACTATAAAAACGGTAAAGAACCAAAAAGTTTTGATGTTCCTGCTGGAACTCACGAAGTAACCGACATTGAGAGTCTGATAAAGAAACAAATCCTACCGAAAACGTTCAAGGACAGCTCCGAGGAATTTTTCTATCTCAAACCAAATGATAATACATTGTAAAGTGAAATATTTTGCCTCAAGCATTCAGTCGATTTCCGACCGGCAAACAGTCTGGTTCGCATTTTGGGGTTTTCGTCTTCTCTCCTCAAATCCAACATGCATTACGCATCCGATTTGCCTGTGGATATCATCAAAGTACGCACCATACACATAGATAGCAATATTACGTTTGGAGCCTTCTACAACAACACACCGTCCCATACGATATACGAATTTGCCATTGCTGTTGCTCCTGGGTACGCAATTGTCGAAACACCCAATCACCTCATTTATCTGCCTATTGCTCATAGAGATGAAATAGATAATATCACGCCACTAGTGCTGGATCAACATTCCAAACCGATCGATTTTCGAAACGAAAAAATAATAATTCGTTTGGAATTGAAGAAAAACTATGGTGTTACTTATCTATAAAAACAACTTGCTACCATACCTCAGTCTTCAGCAAGACATTCAACCGGCAGCAGCAGCAGCGCCATCCGCTGACAGAGAAAAACAATTATTTTTGGAATCACTTGGTTATCATGTTGTCCAATCATGTGTTCAACATCTTCCGAAAACATCAAAACGATGAGTCTATACAAAAGGTGGAGTGGCGAACCTACTATCCTTATGTCAAATCATTCCGCAAAAATGACGTTATTGAAATCAACATTAATCAGTCGGATGCCTACGATGCCTTGTACGACAGCTTGCTATTCATCAGTGGAAAAGGTTAGAGAACTGGAGGAGAGGGCAAAGTGGCTTTCGTGAACAATGCTGGCCGCTTTCATGTTTCAATATGCTAGTTATGAACAAAGCGGTAAAGGATTGGAAACGGTTCATGAAGTTGGAATTGTTAGTACTGTGAGAGGCTTCCTCACCTACACCGATGAAGATATCTAGCACATGGCCATCTCTGGTAGGACTTTTCCCAACAACGTGGGACTTATTCACACGACCCATCTCACATTCAACATGCTCATACCAATTAATCACTTTTTGAATATTTTCAACGATTATCAATGTGTTGCCTATGGTAAACATTCAATCCGTTTAGTACGAGATGGAGATGATAGCAACTGTTTCAAAAAAGAAGAGCTTCCCGGTGCACCGCCTGGAACGAAAACAGAAGTTGAGTTGGAAATTGATAATATCGAACTCAAAGTCAAACGCATCTTTCCACACGATCAAATCAATTTGCAGCTTTTGAAGGCCATGCAAGCTGATACTCCCATTCTAATACCGTTTAGAAAATGGGAACTTCATATGTTGCCTGCTCTCACACAAGGTGCCAAAAATGAAATATGGGCTGTCAAAACTTCATCGTTTCTCGAGAGTCCTCGCTTTGTCATTGTATGTTTCCAAACAGATCGTGATTACACCAAAACCAATAATGATCTGACAATAGTCAATCATCTGAATATTTCAAATATAACGGTGACTCTGAACGGCAAAAATTATCCCAAGGAAAATATGCATTTGAATTTTGCAAAAGGAAATCATTCTCAAGCCTATTTCAATTATACGCAATTTGGTATGAGTTACGAAAATACCAATCAACGTAATCCTCTTCTATCATCCTCAGCATTCTTTGACAAATCTATGTTTGTTATCGATTGTTCTAGGAGGGACGAGAGCATCAAGAGTTCCAGTGTTGATGTGAAGCTTGAAATAGAGGCATCCGAAGGATTTCCTCGAAATACTAGAGCCTATGTGTTCGGTGAGTCTTGGCCTACACCTGCCGAAATTAAGGAGATGTCCCCTGGTGACCTGTTCTCCTTCCTGGATAAGGCAGGTTGGACAATGTCCTAGGGGGGCGACTCCTTGGGAGGATGTACAATGGGCCATATTGTGGCCCCAAGTGCTGTGGGTCTATACTCACCCTCCCTACTCTACAGATACAGATCATTGTGCACGACACTGTCATCGAGCACCTCCCACTCAGTGGAATCATCAAGAAATGGAACTGAGCATGTGATTTTGCTTCAGTATCGATCGCAACGTCAACATGGAAATAGCCTCAGTAGATATTCAAGGCTTCACCATCGGGCAGCGATTCCATCCTAAGGAGATAGCCATTAGGATTGGACTTCAATGTAGTAGCTTTTTATTGTTGCCAAACATACCATTTTCGTCTTTGAGTAAAGAGGATCGACGTACCGCCTGTTTCTTGGAGCAAAACGTTCACAGCAATCCTCAAGGAGAATCTGCACGATATAGACATCATTTATGTGCGAGGACTCCGAAAGCGAGTCTATCTCATCGAAAAATTCAATCAATTGACTATACCTACAGGCGTTGTGAATTTGGAAGATTATGACAATACAACGTGGCTGGTTCCCACATTCAGCAGCAATGATGTCGCTTCACCTAGTATGCATCACGACCAAAGAAAAAACTACAATGGCAGCCTCCGAAACGTTGATATTCTTCACAAATGGTTCGTGATATATTACCAAAATGAAAAATTATTTATGAAAATAATTTTATTTGTGACGAACGAAAAGAGTCGTTCGATGAACAAAACAACGTTCGAAAAAAATCGAACGATAAGCGAATTGAAGTTTGAAAAAATCGAACGATAAGCGGATTTACGTTTGAAAAAATCAAACGAAGTGACGTTTGAAAAAAATATAGGGACGGACGGTAGAGTGAACGGTTTGACTGACGTGACATCGCACGTTAAAATATGGGGGCCTCGTCACGCTGCAGACATCCCCCTGCCTGCTTGGAAAACAATTCTGTATGATAAATGAAAATCAATCCATAGTAAATCATTTAATTCATAGCTATATTCTATAATTTTTCTCTTCGAAAGTATAACACATGCTATTATCATGAATACAATGATTGAAATTATACATAGGCCAAAGTCTATTTTTCTGCGCTCATTCTCTCTCCTAACCTCTGATGGTACGGCAACGATGATTACTGCACTATCTCTGCTTCGAAGATTCTGGAATATTGTCTCGAATTCACACTTGGATGTTATATTCTTGGGGGTAGTGTTGACAAATAGCGGTAATTTCATGCTTTTGCTACCAGATGCATACATATTGACAAAAACTGTCATAAATTTCATTTCAATATAATTTTTACTAGATCCTATCGATACCCTTATATTCATAAAAAAGAAGTTAACGAACAAATCAAGAAAATGCTGGAACAAAAAATCATACGTCCCAGTAAATCACCACGGTCGTCCCCTATTTGGATTGTACCAAAGAAACTTGATGCATCGGGCAAGAAAAAATGGAGGATTGTGATCGATTACCGCAAATTGAATGAAAAAACAATAGATGAAAGGTATCCAATTCCCAACATAACAGATGTCTTAGATAAAATTGGTCGTTGTCAATATTTCACAACGCTAGATTTAGCCTCTGGTTTCCACCAAATTCAGCTAAATCCGGCAGATATTGAAAAAACTGCTTTCAATGTGGAAGGGGGGCACTACGAATTTTTCCGTACGCCCTTCGGTCTGAAAAACTCACCAGCAACATCTCAGCGTTGCCTAGACAATATTTCGAAAGAATACATAAACAAAATTTGCCTAATTTACCTCGATGATATTTTAGTTTACTCCACTTCCTTGCAAGAGCAAATGGACAGTTTAAAAAAAATATTCCAAAGATTGAGAGAAGCTAATCTAAAACTTCAAATGGATAAATCTGAATTTTTAAAACGCGAAACAGCCTACCTTGGTCATATAATAACGAGCGAGGGTATAAAACCTAACCCGGACAAAATCTCAGCCATCCAAAAGTTCCCAATACCCAAAACAACTGAGCAAATCAAAGCATTTCTAGGACTACTCGGATATTACAGACGTTTCATAAAAGACTTCGCGAAATTAACAAAACCATTTACTTCATGCTTAAAGAAAGGAGTAAAAATTCTTCACATTTTGACTCCACCTTCATAAATTGTTTTGAGCATTGCAAAACATATTTGACAAAAAAGCCTATTTTAATGTATCCTGACTTTGAAAAACAGTTCATGCTCTCGACAGATGCCAGCAATTTTGCTTTGGGAGCCGTGCTTTCACAAGGTCCAATCGGTTTCGATAGACCTGTAGCATTCGCCTCCAGAACGCTGAACCAATCAGAACAGAATTATTCAACGATCGAGAAAGAATTGTTATCAATTGTTTGGTCTACAAAGTACTTTAGACCATATCTTTTCGGGCGTAAATTCAAAATTCTGACCGACCATAAACCGCTCCAATGGTTAATGTCCCTAAAAGAGCCAAATTCTCGTCTTGTAAGATGGCGATTAAAGCTCGAAGAGTTTGATTACGAAATCGTTTACAAACGAGGAAAACTCAACTCTAACGCTGACGCTCTCTCACGAGTCGAAAATCACGCGAATGAAACAATCGAAGACGAACTTCAAGAATTCATTGACATTACTAACAGAAATAGAGTCTCCGACCTGACAAATGAAGACTCAGAATCAATACTAGGATTGATAGATGAAACTCCTGACCCACATCAGCTTGACGAAATCAACACAGTTCATACTAGCGACGAAAATTCTGTCCTAAAAATTCCAATATCAGAATACCCTCTTAATAATTACGATCACCAAATCAACATTACTACCAGTTTTCATTCTCCAGCTGTACCCAAAATTATGCTTCTTTTCAAGAATAGAAAAAGAATAATCGTCCAACTATCATTACACAGCCTAGAGGAAGACATAATAACTTTCGTAAGAGAATATCTCGATCCAAAGTTCAAATATAGAAGACGAACGAATTATTCCGAAATTCTGTGAAACTATTCAGAAAACTTTCAAAACACCTTCTTACAAATTCGTTAGATGTACAAAACTTTCGAAAGACGTCACTAAAGAAGAAGATCAAAAGCGTACTATAAAAAAATATCACGAAGGTAATACGAACCATCGTGGTATTGTTGAAACCGAGAAACGTCTGAGAGAGACGTATTATTGGCCAAAATTAGAAATTGATCTCAGAACATATATCAATAGTTGCCAAATCCGTCAAACGAATAAATATGATAGGAACCCTCCAAAACAAAAACTCTCAATCACCCGACACCAAGCAAACCTTTCGAATTTGTCCATATTGATTTATATCATAATGGGAATCAACAATTCTTAACTATTATCGACGCGTTTTCGAAATATGCACAAGCATATGTATTATCTCATAAAAGTGGAATTGAAGTAGCAAATAAACTAATAACATTCTTTTGCCACCACGGAATACCATCAACCCTCATATCAGACAGCGGTTCAGAATTCAAGAACGAAACTATCCAAGAATTGTGTTAACTTCACGGAATCAAATTACACTATGGTACACCCGAACATCATGAATCCAACTCTATGGTTGAACGACTTCATTCAACTATCGGTGAACATATCAGATTACTCCAAGGTACGCACGGACAGCTTGATATCATTAATTTAATGACCTACGCTATTTTAGGGTACAATCATTCTATACATTCGGCAACGAATATGAAACCGATTGATATAATAAACGGGCATTTTTCTGTCTCTAACCCATTCGACCTAAATTTTGAACATCATATTTTGAGTACATACATTTCGAATCACAAAGAAAAAACGAAAACTATTTACAAAGAATTGAATGAAAAATTGAAAAAACAGAAAAAAAAATAATAGGACAAAGAAACGAAAACCGTGACGAACCTTTAGAATATCAAGAGAATAGCATTGCCTTTAAAGAGACAACCCCACGGAATAAACGACTTCCCAAGTTCAAAATAGTCAAAGTAGCATCAGATGGAATATAAAAAGTTAAAACGTCAGACGGCAGAATTATTCACAAATCAAATCTAAAACGTCCATTGTTTCAGATCCGTCCTGTCGATGACCCTGAGCCAGGAAGTTCAAGTACTACCGCTCAATAAAAACCCCGGCATACTACCCTTTAAACTGGGAACCACAAGAGTAAAGGAAAAACCACATACTTTCATTCACTACTTTGACCTGAAACCTATAGCAAATGAAATTTCAACTATTTCCAACCAATACGCACAACTCATCGATGCTGTGAATCAAGGACTATCAAATCCTTATTTCATAGAACTATCGGCGATCAATCAATCAATAATGAGTCAACTTCAATTAGTAACAAAAACATATAACTCTATGACCCCAGAAAAACGATTTAAAAGAGGACTTATAAATGGTTTAGGCAGTATTATCAAAAGCATTTCGGGAAATCTAGATTCGGCAGACGCAGATGCAGATCAAATTTCCATTGGTATATCCCGAGTCCTATAATCATTATCACCTTTACTCCATTCCAACTGCTGACCAAAATACCCTTATACCACCTGCAACTTATTTGACCTCGAATGAAATTTATTTTCAATATCACACGATACCATGTCTGAACCTCCACGAGACCTATTATTGTCCATCCAATGACCTGCTTTTGGGAAGTGCCAAGGACGACTGCATTTTCCAAATACTCAACATCGATTCAACTCCGTCAGGGTGCCAAAGAACTCCAATACAGATCGAAGAGGACATCATTCAGCAAGTGAACGAGGCTCACTACATAGGAATATTCAAGAATTCCACTAGAGTTCAAACGATTTGTACAACAACGGACATTTCATCCCTAACTGGAACTTACTCAATTACTGTTCTGCCCGGATGTTCATTCGAAACCCCCAAAGACATCTATATAAACGATGCGACGGAGGTTCAACAACAACCTCTACTACTGCCCGATTTGGCAATACCAAAATTAGCGGCAATCAAATCTATGAAACCCATTAAAATCCAGGATATCCCACTAGACAATCTTTTGAGCATCCAAAAAGAGGCCACTAGGCTCACACCCATAGAGCCACTGACGTATTCACCAATGGTTCACGTCTGGACCATCCCCCTGTATATATGTGTGATAATTTTTATTGGCATGTTTGTCCTATTCAAATACAAACATGTCATGCAAAGAAGAAGACAACGAACGAAACCGGAATGCAGCCAACCAGGAACATCAACTCAACCCATACCGTTGGAAAGAAAAACAATTTTTCCGGAGAAAAATTAGTTTTTCGTCTTCGAGGGGGGAAGTTACGTTGCCCTCAAGTGCAACTCCAGCACCTTCTCACGGATTCTGCTGACGAGGCTTTCTTCCGGTTTCCCTGGGAACGACGCCACGAAGATTCAGTCTGACATAATCATTTTTAATGTAAAGTACTTTGAACTATCGATACTTGTAATTTTTATCGAAAATAGATTTTTTTAAAAACACTTTTCGCTGTCTCGTAAATGTAAATCGCAGCAGAATCTATGATTCACTAATGGGTTGGATTCTTTGTCAAGGATATCGGCTTGGCGGCAAATATCGATTGAATACTCTGTCGCTAATTTTCAAATTGTTCAACTGCTTCACAACATTCTCTTTTTCTTCATAAAATTGAATATCTCTACTCAATTCACGAACACGTCTACCAATTTTTATTACTATTACTATTATCATAAAATTCAGTTACCCTCTCCTCCTACGTAGCACCTGACATCGTACGTTAAAATATGGGGGCCTCGTCACGCTGCAGACGTCCCCCTGGCTGCTTGCCATCACGGCGAATATTTTCATCGAACGTACGCAGGCAGCCATGACGTCCATGTTTTTAATTTTGCACACCCCATATATCTCCATGGTAATGTTTTTGAACACTCTGTAGATTTTTCTTCAACGCAGACAGCCATAACGTCCATGTTTTAAATGTTGCACACCGTGTATATCCCCATGGTAATGTTTTTGCACACTCTGTAGATTTTTTCATCAACGCAGGCAGCCATAACGTCCATGTTTTTGCACACCCGGTATATCCCCATGGTGGACATATTTTTTCATAAGACAACCTCCATGATTCTTTAATGTTGTACACCATGTATATTTCCACGGCAGGCATTTTTTTGTCTCCAACGACCATGGCATATTTCAATTATTAAACTTCATCATCATTATTACTATCTCACTTTCGCCATCGAATATTCAATATTTTTGTCGAGCGCTCGCGCGGTTCGATGAAGTCAACGACTCACGTCGCCTGGCCAGTGAAAGTCGCTACTGCGCATGCGGTCACCGTCCAGACATAGACTCTCTACTGAGGCGCTTGTTGAAATTGACTCCCAAGTATCTTGCGCTTGTCTGTTCGTCTACTCTGTTACTTCTAACCCTAAAATTCTCGAAGATCTGAAAATTTCCTCGAGAAGATGGCGAGTTGGATCAATAATTATAATTCTGTTTCTCTCCATTGTAACGGATAAACGTTACATCATTTATATTATATGAATTTATGAGGCCATCATCAAGTGATCTAGATTGAAGCTTTCACATTTAAATTCTCTTCATGATTCAATAATACGGATTTTATACATACGAGAGCATCTACCGAAGGGTAGCTGAACCATCATGCTCAATGCTAAGAAATTTATTGGACGCAATGTTCGATCTGTACGATTGAACATGATAAAATGCGCAGGTGCGAATAAAAGGCTTGCTCGACTGGGCGAAGCTCAAAAATCTCCCTCTTATAATTCGACGATCGAAGAAGCAACATTGTTTTGAATTTTTGATTTTGATCACTGAATTTATTTCACGTTATCTTGATATCGTCACATTATCTTCCCTTTTCCACATGGAAATTCAATGAAGTGTTTGTTGTTCTGAGTGGAATGTCAGGTATGTGTAAAGAGTTCTATAATTATCTTCAATTTAACGATTTTTTTTCTTTTAGTGGATGGTGGTGTCCATAGCTTCACGAAATCTTTATCTGAATTCATCTTCGCAATCCTTCAATTTTCAAGTGCTTTTTTCTCTTTATAATATTTTCAGGTTATTCATCGCCAGGGGCGTTTCAATTTTTTCTTCACAACCTCGTGGAACGAAAATTTCCCAATTTTTCTGAAAACGCAGTTACCCACATGGTATTCTGTATATCAAGGCTTGAGATAATTCAGGGTGAGTATTGATGCACACATTTTTTATTCACCTTAAAAATCTGTAATTGTGTGTTTTATCTCACCTCGAGTCATTTTTATTCGAGCCACAGGGCCCATTGGGCAGTTTTTCTTGAAATTTTTAAATTGATAACTTACATATATCTTTACAAATCAGAGATTTTTCTTCTGATTTATTCAACGTCTCCTTTCATTATCTCTGAAAATATAATTTGAGTCGAATTGGTCGGACTCAAATATTCATATTATTATCACTTGATACTTGGATCATATGAGATTTCGTGAAGTAGTATTCCACCATCTCTTGTCTTTTGGAACTCTCTTCACATTATCGGATATTTTGATCCTGTGCAAGCACTAATTGAAATTTTCAGAATATCTTTATTATCTCAATATCTTTTGTCTCAACTCACTTTTAGAAATCAATTCTGGTAATGATTTCTTACACCATTTTTAAATTCATTTCTTGAACACAATTGTAACTTGCTCAAACTATACATTATACGTTAATTTTCAGAATATCTTTATTATCTCAATATCTTTTGTCTCAACTCACTTTTAGAAATCAATTCTGGTAATGATTTCTTACACCATTTTTAAATTCATTTCTTGAACACAATTGTAACTTGCTTAAATATACATTATACGTTATCAACTATTCATAGTCTCAACAGTTAAAATACCATTTTTTAGATTCAATTCAGGACGTTAGTCATAAGAATTCATAATCATAATCTTGAATATCACTGTATTTAGTATATAAGTTATACAATCGCTGAGAGACATTAGCTAGTTACGTCAGTTATCCAAGGTTCAAGTGTAGTGTATACATATCTGGTTCAAAATATAACTTGGCGTTGAAATCTGGTTCTCCTCCGATTTATTTCTCTGTGTGTTATCCAAAACCGTTTCTGAACGCGCGTTCGGAGACCAGTCCATATAAGGTGCACCTTCATAGGGATTCACCCCTCATGAGACTGCACATCTGACTTGGAAGAAGATGTCAGGAACTGAACGCACCTTTATAAGCCAGTGGATTTGTCTGTTGAGTGACTTTCATGACTTCACACATGCAACTGCAATTGCATTTATTTCTATATATACAGCCATCGGAAGCGTCATAACGTTTCTTCAAGAACGTCTTACGTTTCATCGAAAGCGTCTAACGTTTCGTCAAAAACGTCTAACATTTCGTCGAAAGCTTACAACGTTCTGTCAAATACGTCTAAAGTTTCGTTTGAAACGTCTAACGTTCCATAATAAACGACTTATGGTTCGTCAAAACCGTCGAACGTGTTTTGAGGTGCTTCGAAGGTTTTTGAGACGCTTTTGAGGATGAAACGTTATGAAGTTGAACACTCTCCTTCATAAAAGTTGAGAAGTTATCACAAAATGAGATTTCCATCAAAACTTTCTTTGAACCGCTGCTGAAATTGCCAAACAATGGTACCTCGTTCCAGATGAAAGTATAATCTATGATTCTTGTTATGATATACTTGTGAGAATTTTTGTTTCCAAGAGTGTATGTTCTTCAAAAGAGAAAAAGTGTCAAGTGGGTCATATCGAAACAAAAATTTTCGTCGTGATATGTCTTGCATTGGGAATAGAGTTAGGAATATAGGTGATACCCAAAATAAATTTCTTTGATAAGAGCGATTTGTGCCAACTCCTTGATTCCAAAACAAATGAAACTTCAAAATACTCATTAGAGTCCGTACATACATCAGCATTATTTTTGCAAATTCTGTTCGAAGAATGAAATGAATATGGTGTTTATCACATGGAGATTTCAGCGTGCTGTGTTGATTTCTCTATTACATATGATATTTTATTCGTAAGATATAGGTCGAATCGTTCGAAACGAGTACCCATTTATGATATTTATCCTCAACTTTTTACATTTTCTCTGAATTCTTTGTAGTTTTTCTATTGACAATGCTGTATAATCGAATTTCCTTCAATCAATTGTCTTACTCAAGTAAAATTCCATCAATATCTGTTGCTATTTAATTTATCGCCACCCAAAGGATGTGGTACTGACCAACTAGCAAAGGCGAGGCTAACTGCTCTATAATATGACGGTTGGTAACATATGGCCTGTTTGGACTGATTCTCTCAGTTGTCTCACCTTTCGTTGTATATTCTCTTCGGTTCGAGTTATAGTAAAATGCCAGTTGAATTACGACGAACCCGTTTATTTTATTTGGCCCACCCTCCTGTTGTAACTTTCAATTTTCTTCGGTTCCAGTGATGGCATATAGCATTATCATTCTTGGGTTGCAAACAAATCAACTAGCAAAGCAGATGTTGGTTGTGTTTTCTTTTTGTAGTATGAAATTATTTCAACCAATACCATTCTGCCAATACCTATGTTTTTTTGAATTTCAGGATATTATAGCTATTCTGTATGATTTTTCTTCCTTAAACATTGAACATGAAAGGTTAGGTGTTCAATGTTTTCTATTCGATGGAAAATTGTTTTCCCAATAAGTTCGGGTGTCTTACTGTGAGGTAGGTATTATTTTTGTGTTATTCAACGAGGAACGGAGTCATTTGAACTTCTTTTTGCTTTATAAATAGGAATTTCACCGAGACTCAAGCGTTGCACTTATGTGTAGTGTGATTAAAATTATGATAATTTTTCCCTTCAGAAGCTGTCAGGATACTCCCAGATTTTTCCGTCATCAGATCCTTCATCTGAGATTTTTTTTCCAAGATTCAATAATTAAATTTGACCAAAACTGGGCATTTTCTGAGGAAATCTGTGTCGTTCCAACCAAGTTTGGAGACATCTGTACGATTAAGTTGACTAACAGGTTTCGAAAAAGTTTAGTCAGTTTTGAAAACGATTCATCACTAGGATAGTTGTTATACAACTTACGAAAATAGAAATCATTTTTTGGGTGTTGGTGTGGATTTCGAAGTTCAATTTTTTACCTCATAAATTTTACCTATTACAAAATTTTGCAAATAAATCGACGTTCTCATCAAACGGTCTGTTTTGCGAGGAGATGTTGTATATTTTTTACCCTTCTCAACACGAGTTTCACCAGTCATTACACTGTATTGAAACCGAAATATTGTCTTCTATAATGCGAAGATGGCTGTTTGAATAATGAATTCGATTTACTTGTTGAATACACTTTCTGCTGAACACGTTTCTGATTCCGCTATGAAATGGGGATAAATATTGGTTTGAATACTCATCATCCAACCCAAATGGACAATTCGGAGTATATTATTTGATGAGGAAATGTTCTAGCAATGAAGTCGGATTTCCAACCCAGAGGTTCATACCCCAATTATAAAGGTTGAATCATTTTCATTTTAACTTTCAGAAATTTATAATTTATCCTTCATGCGTTATTTGGCCAGAGAATAAGTCTTTCGAACGTATATTTTCTTTATGAACAGGTACTCGTTCTATTATCTAGTACGTAGGTGGGTGATTTTACATTTTCAAGCACATTATAAAAAGCGTATGAACGAATTTCTTTATGGTTTCACGATTTTATGAGAATTATTGTATCGTAACTGATCAAAATGAAAATGTCTCTCGAAATACCAAATTTCATAGGCAGCTGAGGTCAAAAGGCTGTTGCGTACTGAAACAAATTTTCATTCGAGTTCTACGATGAAAATAATGTGGTAAGTGTTGGGAATTCTACTTTTTTTTCTTTCGCAGCTATCAGAATACTTCAAAATTCTATCTTTTCTGTCATTGAAACTTTAGTTTTTTTGAGGTTTATATCTTATTGTACATTAAAATTTTTATTTGCTATATATTTGGCTCATACCAGGAAGAAAAAAACTTGTTTATTTTGTGGACTTCTATCGTTTGTGAGAATGGCACATTGATTTCAGAGAAATATTGGTGTACGACGTCTTGACAGATAAGCAAATTTCGTACTCAGGGACTGGAGGAAGACACGTCTATACTCTGTCCGTCTTATGCTTCGATCTCAGCCAAGATACAAACCATTTGAAGTTCGTATCTTGGGTAAGGGTTTTCTAATATCGATAATGTAGATCCAATACACACCGACGGCCTGTTTTTTTGTCTGGGCCGGGTCAATCGGGGTGAAACTGTAAGAAACAACTTATTGTCAGCATTCTCAAATCCCCGTTCCGAAGATGATTTTCTAGTTTCATGTTATTTCATCATTAGTTGATGTTTGTTGAAACGCTCTAATTAAATAACTCGAACAAGGAAACGCCTTTTCAAAAATATTTGTTTTACAAAAACGAACGACTCACAGCAGAGCAGAGAAAAGAATACATGGATTTGGATTGCAAGTTAACTAGCTGGGTCAGCAGAGTGAATGACCGGGCTGTTGGAACGGTGACCACGTAACTCCTCCATACTTAGGCCGAAAAAATAATGGAATTATTTGGCGGATTGGAACTAATTCTGTTTCGTTCGTACTTCATTCGTTTTGGGCTATTTTCGAACGGATTTTTCGGCATGGTATTATTTTTCTCCAGTTCGTCTCCTTCATTAAAATTATTACAGCCAATAACACGGCTAAGGACCCAATAAGCAGGCCAAAAATATCGATGTTATTTTTTGGGTTCTTCGATTTGTTGATCGGAGTCAGTCGATCCGTTATATTGTTGATTTCGTTTATATCGTCAACATTCAGTTTGGTGAAGTTTGGTGTTTCGTACATTCGTGAAGTTTCCTTTTCTTCGGTTGGGAATTTTGGTCAAAATTAGCGGTTTGCCTTGAAGTATTTTCATGTCGTTAGTAGGGTGTTTAGGACGGGTGCAGACCTCCCCCCGCCCCCACCCCCCCCACCCCCCTAATGACCTTGGATAACCTTGATGACGAGTGACCTTGAATGGCCTTGACCTTGAACGACCTTTGCTGTGTCCACCACAATGACCTTGAAGACGACCTTGAACGACCTTGAAGACGACCTTGAACGACCTTGAAGACGACCTTGAATGACCTTTGGTGTATCCACCACATTGACCTTGAACGACCTTGAATGACCTTCGGTGTGTGTCTAGCGCATGCACGTTTGACCTTGGATACCCTTGAGGGTTGGCATGGTCGAGTTCGAATAGCATTGCCCTTGAATGACATTGGTGCATGTTGAACTACAAATATCCTTGAGCATTTTCAATATTGTAGATTTTTGTGCATGGTGTAGATATCGTCTATCTAGCACCGCCTATGAATAACCTTGTTATTAAAATGACCTCGAACTTTTCAATAATGGTACCAATGACTCAGAGTTATGGAGGGGGTAGTGGTGAATGTATTTAACAAGAGTCTCAAATACTTCAGTCATTCAATGTATCAGTTTCCTCTGTGACTTTCATAAAAACTTTGATGATGAGTTACTTTGAAGGACCTTCGTGTACCATGGCCTCGACAAAATTTTGGCATTTTATTGTGACCTTCAATAACCGCTCGATGACGAGTTACCCTGAATGAACCTTGTGTACCCTCTAGAATGTGCCACTCTTGACCTTGAACGGTATTGTCCTCGAATGACATTGAAATGACTTTGTAAACGTTCAGAATGGCCCCAAAAATTTTTTGGTATTTTATTGTGACCTTCAATAACCTTAGTGACGAGTTACCCTGAATATCCCTTGTGTTCCTTCAGGAATGTGCCACTTTTGACCTTGAATACCCTTGAGTGTTGGTGAGGTCGAGCTTGAACGGTATTGTCCTTGAATGAAATTGAAATGACTTTGGAAACGTTCAGAATGCCCCCAATAAAATATGGTTATTTGTTGGTGGGGTCGAGCTTGAACGGCATTCCACTTGAATGGAATTGAGATTACTTTCAAAACGTTTGGAGAAGTCCCAACAACACATCACCGATTTTTATATTTCGAGACCTCTAATGACCTTGACGACGAGTTACCCTGATATCTGGGTTTCGTTTGAACGGTATTGTTCTTGTATGACATCGAAATGACTTCGGAAGCGTTCAGAATGACCAAGACAAAATTTTGGCATTTTATTGTGACCTTCAATAACCTCTCGATGACGAGTTACCCTGAATGTACCTTGTGCTTCCTCTAGAATGTGCCACTTTTGACCTTGCATACCCTTGAGTGTTGGTGGGGGTGAGCTTGAACGGCATGGTACTGAGATCACTTTTAAAGCGTATGAAAAAGACCCAACAACATATCACCAAGTTTTATATTTTGCGACCTCCAATAACCTTGACGACGAGTTACCCTGATATCTGTGTTGCGTTTAAACGGTATTGCCCTTGAAAGACATTGAGATGACTTTGAAAACGTTCAGAATGGCCCCCGACAAAATATCGACATTTTATTGTGACCTTCAATAACCTTGAAGATGAGTAACTCTGATGGCTAGGTTGAGCTTGAACGATATTGTCCTTGAATAACATTGAAATGACTTTGGAAACGTTCAGAATGGCCCTGACAAAAATCGTCACTTTCAATATTTTGTGACCTTCAATGACCGCGATGACAAGTTACCCTGAATGTACCCTTGTGTACCCTTTGGCTTGGGCAGCTTTGACGTTGAATACTCTTGAGTGTTGACGGGGTCGAACTTGAACGGCATTACCGTTGACTGACATTGAGATGACTTTGTAAACTTTTAAAGTGGTCCTGATAAAATATCGACAATTTTTTATTTATTATAGACCGATTCAGCGAGGCTAGGAACCACATGTTGGCATGGAACCAACCGATGACGTCAATTCGCAATTGAGAGGTGATTTCCTCAGATCTGGAGAAAATTATTGAAGGTTCACCTTGATATTTTCTCAGATCATAATGGGGATTTTGCCCCTTTTCCAGCGGCTAAATTCTAAACCTACAACGTGTGTGACTTGACGCTTTATGAAAGTTTCAAAGTATCGAATACTTAATGCGCATGCAAATAGTGGTGGAAAGAAACGAGGCGTAAAATTCAAACGTATATTCAAGATGCATATATCCTAATGAATGAGACTGTCTCCTGAACCGGTGCAAAGGAAACTTGCACTGACCAACTTCTCTTTCGGAAATGTCGAAGACCAGTTGCGGAACGTTTGAAGTCTTCTGGCATACAAACGGTCTGCAGCCATTGTTCACGCTATGAAAGATGCGGTCATACACTCATGGATATTAGAGGTTTTCGGTATGATATGTCAACTGGAACATCGCGTTCAACAAGTTTTCCGCCTGATGTACTCACGATTTAGAGGGCATTCTCAAATTTTTCATTCGCAGTTTGAAGGTCACCACTCAGTTTATGATGAATCATAGCTGGGCGTCTTTATTCGTTTTCCACACCGCCAGGCTCATCAGTATTTCATGAAATTGTCTAGTAGCATGCGAAATCACCACCGAAGTCATCTTGTCGAGGTGATGTTCGAGTTCAGGGTTCGAACACTTCCTTACGTCTCGAACAATTTGAGGTTATATAAAAGTAAATCATCAAACGAGTGAAGTCGAAGAAACAGAGATACATCGAGACTATACGATGCACGCTCAAGGTCGAATTCCTTACACACGTGCGCACACATACATTGAACGTCATATACCTTGTTAAAGCTTCAAAAGTCTGGGTCTACGTGAGCTTTCGCATCCAAGGTCATATGACATAGTACAAACTCAAAGTCATTCAAGGTCAGGATTTGAAGGAGAAGAGTATAAACACACTACTTTCTAATTACGCTTTGACTATATGCTATCCATTGAATGTTATCCTTACGCATTCAGGAATTCTCGGTGGAATTTTGGAAAAAATTATAGCTTGGAGTGTTCATTTTTGTTGAACATATTTTTTATTCAGTGTGGGAATTTGATGAATACCAAATTACTTTGGAACAACTTTGAATCATATATGTAGTCAATGTTTTCATTGGGTTTACAACTCCAACTGCGATTCTTGAAAGAATGTTTTGATCTGACGACAGTTTAATTTTCAAAATGATAGGCAATGTGAAATATCTATCTATATCTAGCTATCTATCGCAATAGATTCAGTTCCCACAGAGAAATTTTGTTTTCTTATGCAAACATCACTGCAGTGAATTTGAAAAATGGTAACTTTTCGAATAGATTGATTTCTCATACCATCAATTCAAAGTGAAGGTATATGTATTAAATATTTTTTCCTCTAACCAGCTGACGGAGACGAAGAAGTCCAAACTTGTGCGAATAATGACTCAACGGGGCCTTACCATTTAACATGTGAATATCAGCATGGTGGTCGGACCATTGGATACCATTGGAAATTTTTTCGTTTTGGCATTTTGGAATCCATTCTCAGTTTTTACTAGCCAGTTGTTGAAATTCCTGCTACCGAACATAATATATAGTTCTAATCACGCTTCGAGTATATAATAACCAATGAATGGAATCAGGAATTCTCGGTGGAATTTGAAAAAAAATGATAGCTTAAAGTGTTCATTCACCAGATGTCTGAAATCGAAGTCGCAAGAGATTTTTTTGAAAATATTTTTATTCAGTGCAGGAATGCCCTTATCCGACGACATTATAATTTTAAAAATCATAGACGAGGTGGAATATCTTTCTATATCTAGCTATCTATGGCGATAAATTCAGTTCCTACTTAGAAATATTGTTCTCTTATACACAGATCACCGCAGTGAGATTGAGAAATGATGAGTATTTTTCAATTTGATATCTCATAATCAGACTTTTGTGTGGTTTCATCATTCTAGATTCTAGAATGAAAGAATTGTTGAAATAAAATACAAATTTTTCAAAATTCTGATAATAGATCTATTCTACACTAACCGTTCTGAAACATATAATAGGCATATAACCAAGATTCTCATGTCTAAACCTAATATGTTTGACATGATTATTTTTTCATTTTGATTTCTTATAATCACACTAATGTATGACATGAATTCTTCCCATGACCACACATATATTTGATATGGTACGTTTTCATTTCTGACTGCTCATGTTCAGACTTATGTTCCATGTCAGTAACATTTTTCAGTAACCTCCATAACATGACACCGCATCATGTCATTCGGCATCAGATTATGATAATGATTATATAAACTTTCATCAAATATGACACCAAGGAATAACTCTCTGGAATAGAATTCATTACTTCAGTTACACCCAGTATAATGCAATGCATTTTATTTCAATTCGGAACAGACCAATGCATGTATTGAGAAAGAAAAGCAATAGATGCATTCATCAGAGAGCATGTATTGAAAACTGATCAAACTAGGATCTATTGATTCCCTAAATATCAGATAAAAAAACAATACAGTATTTCATAATATTTTATAATGCAGCACAGTCCAGAAAAATTACAACTTACAGCAAATGAAAGTCAAAGAAAGGCATTCACTAGTTTATTTCTGTAAGAACTTCCGGTCAATAGTCCTGTAGTTGTTCATAATAACTATTTTAATTCGGAGCAGACGAATGAATGTATCAAGAAAGAAAAGCAATAGATGCATTCATCAGAGAGCATGTATTGATAACTGATCAAACTATGATCTATTTATTCCCCAAATATCAGATAAAAAAAAACAATACAGTGTTTCATAATATTTTATAATGCAGCACAGTACAAAAAAATTACAACTTACAGCAAATGAAAGTCAAAGAAAGGCATTCACTAGTTTATTTCTGTAAGAACTTCCGGTCAATAGTCCTGTAGTTGTTCATAATAACTATTTTAATTCGGAACAGACGAATGAATGTATCAAGAAAGAAAAGCAATAGATGCATTCATCAGAGAGCATGTATTGATAACTGATCAAACTATGATCTATTTATTCCCCAAATATCAGATAAAAAAAACAATACAGTGTTTCATAATATTTTATAATGCAGCACAGTACAAAAAAATTACAACTTACAGCAAATGAAAGTCAAAGAAAGGCATTCACTAGTTTATTTCTGTAAGAACTTCCGGTCAATAGTCCTGTAGTTGTTCATAATAACTATTTTAATTCGGAACAGACGAATGAATGTATCAAGAAAGAAAAGCAATAGATGCATTCATCAGAGAGCATGTATTGATAACTGATCAAACTATGATCTATTTATTCCCCAAATATCAGATAAAAAAAACAATACAGTGTTTCATAATATTTTATAATGCAGCACAGTACAAAAAAATTACAACTTACAGCAAATGAAAGTCAAAGAAAGGCATTCACTTATTTATTTCTGTGAGAACTTCCTGTCAATAGCCCTGTAGTTGTTCATGATAACTATTTCAATTCGGAACAGACGAATGAATGTATTAAGAAAGAAAAGCAATAGATGCATTCATCAGAGAGCATGTATTGATAACTGATCAAACTAGGATCTATTGATTCCCTAAATATCAGATAAAAATACAATACAGTATTTCATAATATTTTATAATGCAGCACAGTCCAAAAAATTACAACTTACAGCAAATGAAAGTCACAGAATGGCATTCACTAGTTTATTTCTGTGAGAACTTCCTGCCAATATTCTTGTATTTGTTCATGATAACTCATCAGCTGATCCTGCTGTTGAGCCAGTTTCACACTTTTCTCCTCCATTTCAGCTGCCTCGGCCTGGATTCGTTTCAGCTCCCTCGTAACTTCTTCTATCCTGGAAAGGATTCCCGTCCTTTCTTCGTGAATCCTTCCCAACTCCATCGCATTGCTATCCATTTGACGCCGAACCTCCAATTTTTCACGTTTTATATTCCTCAACCCAGCTATCGTCTGAATCCATAACTCAGGTTGGCGGGCGGTAAGGATTCCTGAAGCTTCCAAGCTCCGGGACTTTGATGGCACTTCGGAGCTTCGGGAAGGTGCCTCTATGTTCTGCGACTTTGGTGCCTCCGAGATCTCGTCGAAAGCGGGCGGCGACTCCAACATTTTCGAAGGTTCATCATACAAAGGGTTGCAATTTATTGGCACCTCCCCAGTTAAATACCCTGCCAGCAACGATGGGTCTGTTTTATTAACCCCCCTTTTCGATTTTCTCTCTATGCGACCGCTTCTAGTAGTGATCGAAGAGGTGGTGTATTCGCTGGTACCACACCGCCTCAATCTTATTGGTTCTACAGTCTCATCTTCGGATGAAGACAGAACTATTGTAGATTTATCGTGTTGGAACGGATTAACTTCATACGCCTCCATCAGCTCATCCAGCTCACTAGCCAACGAACTGTTATTTTCACTTGTCGTAGCCGGCGGTAGATCGCATGTTGCACTCGCTACCGTTATTGATGAGATGATATTGATCGACATAATTTTCAAAACAAAATATCTCGCAAAATATACACTCGTTAAAAAAAGATTGACTGAATTTTCAATTCAAATGAACTATGGACACTACCTGCTAACTGCATAGCTTTAAATAAGAAGGGTAGTCACGCCCCCTTCTGAAAATCTCCCTCTTCCCACGCTTTTGCAGAGAATTCCACCCGTAAGATTGGTACTTGCCTAAAACTCACCCCCACGTTCGAACATATCCATATATCACTGCAAAATAATGATAAAAAAATGTATTTGATTATATGATAATAGTGTGGTAATTTATCGGTATGCAATTCGTCTGTAATGTATTTGATGTTTCCTTCCGCTTGATTAGTGAAAAATTTCCATTCTCAATGTAAAGTAATAATTAATTATCTCTTTCCTTCGTGTTACAAAGTATGCACATTTCTTCAATACTTTGAAAAACAGTGATATATTCACTCTGATATTACCAAAGTTGGAAAAATAGCTTTGAACCGGTCGTAGTATCGATACTTTGTTTTTGTTTTTTTGCATGTTAAAATCAGTTTTCAACCCGTATGCGGATTGAATCTCAAACCTTATACAAATGACCGTGAAATAATGATAAAAATGTTGAAATTCCTGCTACCGAACATATGAGTAGCGATAGTAGAACATGTAGAAATATTTGAATGAATACTACCAAAAGTCGTCTTCATGAGTGATAGACTAATTTAAGGGGCTTCACCTGAAAAATATAAATGATATCTGAATGAATACAAGCAAAAGTCATCTACATAGGTAGAAATATGTACTTATTTCGTGACTTTATCCATCTCCGATCAGCATACTAACATATTTCACACTCGACGAGCGTTTTGCTAACAAGGTAAACATCTTCAGGAGAGGTAAAATGAAACGCTCCTCCAGTTATACTATCATATTCAATCTTTGGTAATGTGTTTTATTTTTCAGTAGACCTAATTATGTGAGATCAGGTTGAATGCTGCTCCACCTCTACAATACCGAGACCATGACATATGATCAATATATACATGTAGTGATAAGTGAAAACGATGAAAAACGTAAAAACAGAGTTCAATCAGTATAAAAACAACATACTGACATCTTCCTCATTCTGAGAGCGTTTTGCCAACAAGATATACATCTTCAGGAGAAGTAAATTGTTAACGTGCTAATCCCAGCAAAGTGGTCTACCGCTTGATAGACGGACGGCCTACCTCTACAATACCGAGACCATGACATAAATAAACAAAATATCGCAGTTTTTTTAGTTTTTTGTTGTAAAATGGAAACTATTGAAGCAGTATTGATGCTGCAGAAGGATGAACTGTAGAGAATTTAATTCCGAAGAGAATGACGGGTCAAACGATCCGATCTGATTATTAGAACCGGATAAAATCAGGAAAAATCTGAAAGTTGTGTGTTTTCTTTTGTAATTCATCCCTGTCATTTTTCTGAGAGTTGAAACTTTGCAACGATAGTAGCTATTGACGTGCACTTCATGTGTGCAAAGCCTGTATCCAGTCAGATTAATAGCTTTCGCACAATCAGTTAATTTTTTTTTTGGGGGAAATTTCCGCGGAGAGCTGGATGCGTTTCACTTCATCTGATTGAAATTTAAAACATAGATTTGGAAATTAGACGTGGACAGTAACAAAACGTTCATTCTGATTTTACGATAAAACACAAATTTTCTCCTATCATTATCAAGAACCCATAGCAAAACGTTCGTCGAGTGTGCATTCTGATTGATCTCTATGAAGAGTTTTTACGTTTTCAATGCAATCACCGTCAAGTTTTGCGAATGGTTGAAAAAATCGAGAATGGCTTCTAAAAATGTCAAAACAAGAAAACATTCAATGCTACTTCTAACATGTAGTACACACATCGAAAGCATCTGAGATTGGGTATTGAACAGGTGTGGAACTTATGTATCCTAGTTTTCTACGGAAAAAATTTGCTAGTCAGCATAGCCTTACTCTATTTATTGAGACTCACGCACGATACTTGAAGAAAATGCAAGTAGGACCTTACATATCACTGTGATATTTGAAAAAATTCAATAATTGAATTAGAGTCGATACTGCGACATAATTCATGGTTATGTATGGTACTTCTGAATACAGTCGAAGGCGAGTCTCATAGTAACTGCTACTTTTTATGACGAATGCATACAGTAACTGCTTCCACTTCTTCTAATCATAATTCATGTAGCATCTGAATAAAAATCATCAAGTTATAATAATATAATAATATGTTATGTGGCAGACAATCGGCGACGCCGACGTTTGGAAATCTATCTGTAATTACCCTTGTGAGTGAACTCGACTCCAATGAAAATTGATGGGTGCCATATCCATCTCGATACAACCACAAATGTTTCAACGGAAAGCGACCAATGCATATTGAATCAGGTCTGACTAGCAATTTTTTCCGTAGAAAACTAGGATACATAAGTTCCACACCTGTTCAATACCCAATCTCAGATACTTTCGATGTGTGTACATTCATTCGTCTGTTCCGAATTAAAATAGTTATTATGAACAACTACAGGACTATTGACCGGAAGTTCTTACAGAAATAAACTAGTGAATGCCTTTCTTTGACTTTCATTTGCTGTAAGTTGTAATTTTTTTGTACTGTGCTGCATTATAAAATATTATGAAACACTGTATTGTTTTTTTTATCTGATATTTGGGGAATAAATAGATCATAGTTTGATCAGTTATCAATACATGCTCTCTGATGAATGCATCTATTGCTTTTCTTTCTTGATACATTCATTCGTCTGTTCCGAATTAAAATAGTTATTATGAACAACTACAGGACTATTGACCGGAAGTTCTTACAGAAATAAACTAGTGAATGCCTTTCTTTGACTTTCATTTGCTGTAAGTTGTAATTTTTCTGGACTGTGCTGCATTATAAAATATTATGAAATACTGTATTGTTTTTTTATCTGATATTTAGGGAATCAATAGATCCTAGTTTGATCAGTTTTCAATACATGCTCTCTGATGTAACTGAAGTAATGAATTCTATTCCAGAGAGTTATTCCTTGGTGTCATATTTGATGAAAGTTTATATAATCATTATCATAATCTGATGCCGAATGACATGATGCGGTGTCATGTTATGGAGGTTACTGAAAAATGTTACTGACATGGAACATAAGTCTGAACATGAGCAGTCAGAAATGAAAACGTACCATATCAAATATATGTGTGGTCATGGGAAGAATTCATGTCATACATTAGTGTGATTATAAGAAATCAAAATGAAAAAATAATCATGTCAAACATATTAGGTTTAGACATGAGCATCTTGGTTATATGCCTATTATATGTTTCAGAACGGTTAGTGTAGAATAGATCTATTATCAGAATTTTGAAAAATTTGTATTTTATTTGAACAATTCTTTCATTCTAGAATCTAGAATGATGAAACCACACAAAAGTCTGATTATGAGAAATCAAATTGAAAAATACTCATCATTTCTCAATCTCACTGCGGTGATCTGTGTATAAGAGAACAATATTTCTAAGTAGGAACTGAATTTATCGCCATAGATAGCTAGATATAGAAAGATATTCCACCTCGTCTATGATTTTTAAAATTATAATGTCGTCGGATAAGGGCATTCCTGCACTGAATAAAAATATTTTCAAAAAAATGTCTTGCGACTTCGATTTCAGACATCTGGTGAATGAACACTTTAAGCTATCATTTTTTTTCAAATTCCACCGAGAATTCCTGATTCCATTCATTGGTTATTATATACTCGAAGCGTGATTAGAACTATATATTATGTTCGGTAGCAGGAATTTCAACAACTGGCTAGTAAAAACTGAGAATGGATTCCAAAATGCCAAAACGAAAAAATTTCCAATGGTATCCAATGCTCAGACCACCATGCTGATATTGACATGTTAAATGGTAAGGCCCCGTTGAGTCATTATTCGCACAAGTTTGGACTTCTTCGTCTCCGTCAGCTGGTTAGAGGAAAAAATATTTAATACATATACCTTCACTTTGAATTGATGGTATGAGAAATCAATCTATTCGAAAAGTTACCATTTTTCAAATTCACTGCAGTGATGTTTGCATAAGAAAACAAAATTTCTCTGTGGGAACTGAATCTATTGCGATAGATAGCTAGATATAGATAGATATTTCACATTGCCTATCATTTTGAAAATTAAACTGTCGTCAGATCAAAACATTCTTTCAAGAATCGCAGTTGGAGTTGTAAACCCAATGAAAACATTGACTACATATATGATTCAGAGTTGTTCCAAAGTAATTTGGTATTCATCAAATTCCCACACTGAATAAAAAATATGTTCAACAAAAATGAACACTCCAAGCTATAATTTTTTCCAAAATTCCACCGAGAATTCCTGAATGCGTAAGGATAATATTCAATGGATAGCATATAGTCAAAGCGTAATTAGAAAGTAGTGTGTTTATACTCTTCTCCTTCAAATCCTGACCTTGAATGACTTTGAGTTTGTACTATGTCATATGACCTTGGATGCGAAAGCTCACGTAGACCCAGACTTTTGAAGCTTTAACAAGGTATATGACGTTCAATGTATGTGTGCGCACGTGTGTAAGGAATTCGACCTTGAGCGTGCATCGTATAGTCTCGATGTATCTCTGTTTCTTCGACTTCACTCGTTTGATGATTTACTTTTATATAACCTCAAATTGTTCGAGACGTAAGGAAGTGTTCGAACCCTGAACTCGAACATCACCTCGACAAGATGACTTCGGTGATGATTTCGCATGCTACTAGACAATTTCATGAAATACTGATGAGCCTGGCGGTGTGGAAAACGAATGAAGACGCCCAGCTATGATTCATCATAAACTGAGTGGTGACCTTCAAACTGCGAATGAAAAATTTGAGAATGCCCTCTAAATCGTGAGTACATCAGGCGGAAAACTTGTTGAACGCGATGTTCCAGTTGGCATATCATACCGAAAACCTCTAATATCCATGAGTGTCTGACCGCATGTTTCATCGCGTGAACAATGGCTGCAGACCGTTTGTATGCCAGAAGACTTCAAACGTTCCGCAACTGGTCTTCGACATTTCCGAAAGAGAAGTTGGTCAGTGCAAGTTTCCTTTGCACCGGTTCAGGAGACAGTCTCATTCATTAGGATATATGCATCTTGAATATACGTTTGAATTTTACGCCTCGTTTCTTTCCACCACTATTTGCATGCGCATTAAGTATTCGATACTTTGAAACTTTCATAAAGCGTCAAGTCACACACGTTGTAGGTTTAGAATTTAGCCGCTGGAAAAGGGGCAAAATCCCCATTATGATCTGAGAAAATATCAAGGTGAACCTTCAATAATTTTCTCCAGATCTGAGGAAATCACCTCTCAATTGCGAATTGACGTCATCGGTTGGTTCCATGCCAACATGTGGTTCCTAGCCTCGCTGAATCGGTCTATAATAAATAAAAAATTGTCGATATTTTATCAGGACCACTTTAAAAGTTTACAAAGTCATCTCAATGTCAGTCAACGGTAATGCCGTTCAAGTTCGACCCCGTCAACACTCAAGAGTATTCAACGTCAAAGCTGCCCAAGCCAAAGGGTACACAAGGGTACATTCAGGGTAACTTGTCATCGCGGTCATTGAAGGTCACAAAATATTGAAAGTGACGATTTTTGTCAGGGCCATTCTGAACGTTTCCAAAGTCATTTCAATGTTATTCAAGGACAATATCGTTCAAGCTCAACCTAGCCATCAGAGTTACTCATCTTCAAGGTTATTGAAGGTCACAATAAAATGTCGATATTTTGTCGGGGGCCATTCTGAACGTTTTCAAAGTCATCTCAATGTCTTTCAAGGGCAATACCGTTTAAACGCAACACAGATATCTGGGTAACTCGTCGTCAAGGTTATTGGAGGTCGCAAAATATAAAACTTGGTGATATGTTGTTGGGTCTTCTTCATACGCTTTAAAAGTGATCTCAGTACCATGCCGTTCAAGCTCACCCCCACCAACACTCAAGGGTATGCAAGGTCAAAAGTGGCACATTCTAGAGGAAGCACAAGGTACATTCAGGGTAACTCGTCATCGAGAGGTTATTGAAGGTCACAATAAAATGCCAAAATTTTGTCTTGGTCATTCTGAACGCTTCCGAAGTCATTTCGATGTCATACAAGAAAGATACCGTTCAACCGAAACCCAGATATCAGGGTAACTCGTCGTCAAGGTCATTAGAGGTCTCGAAATATAAAAATCGGTGATGTGTTGTTGGGACTTCTCCAAACGTTTTGAAAGTAATCTCAATTCCATTCAAGTGGAATGCCGTTCAAGCTCGACCCCACCAACAAATAACCATATTTTATTTTGGGCATTCTGAACGTTTCCAAAGTCATTTCAATTTCATTCAAGGACAATACCGTTCAAGCTGGACCTCACCAACACTCAAGGGTATTCAAGGTCAAAAGTGGCACATTCCTAAAGGAACACAAGGGATATTCAGGGTAACTCGTCACTTAGGTTATTGAAGGTCTCAATAAAATACCAAAAAATTTTCGGGGCCATTCTGAACGTTTACAAAGTCATTTCAATGTCATTCGAGGACAATACCGTTCAAGGTCAAGAGTGGCACATTCTAGAGGGTACACAAGGTTCATTCAGGGTAACTCGTCATCGAGCGGTTATTGAAGGTCACAATAAAATGCCAAAATTTTGTCGAGGCCATGGTACACGAAGGTCCTTCAAAGTAACTCATCATCAAAGTTTTTATGAAAGTCACAGAGGAAAGTGATACATTGAATGACTGAAGTATTTGAGACTCTTGTTATATACATTCACCACTACCCCCTCCATAACTCTGAGTCATTGGTACCATTATTGAAAAGTTCGAGGTCATTTTAATTACAAGGTTATTCATAGGCGGTGCTAGATAGACGATATCTACACCATGCACAAAAATCTACAATATTGAAAATGCTCAAGGATATTTGTAGTTCAACATGCACCAATGTCATTCAAGGGCAATGCTGTTCGAACTCGACCATGCCAACCCTCAAGGGTATCCAAGGTCAAACGTGCATGCGCTAGACACACACCGAAGGTCATTCAAGGTCGTTCAAGGTCAATGTGGTGGATACACCAAAGGTCATTCAAGGTCGTCTTCAAGGTCGTTCAAGGTCGTCTTCAAGGTCATTGTGGTGGACACAGCAAAGGTCGTTCGAGGTCAAGGCCATTCAAGGTCACTCGTCATCAAGGTTATCCAAGGTCATTAGGGGGGTGGGGGGGGTGGGGGCGGGGGGAGGTCTGCACCCGTCTTAAACACCCTACTGTCGTTGACGAAAATTTTGTTTGGAGGTGAATTTCGCAGGTCTCTTGAATCTTGACTAGGGTGGGTACGTCTATTTCGAAATGCCGGTCGGTTTTGCATTTCGAAAATACTTTTTCGTTCTGGACTGGAATTATCTACACTTCTTATCGAGTGACTTGTTCGATTATTGACTCCGCTACATTGATCTGGATGGGATGGCAATCGTCAATGAAATTTTCCTCAATCAGGTGGGTCGTGCGGTGGTCTTCTGGAAAAAAGTATTCGGTGCAGAAGTACGTTTCTTCCAATACAGAACATGGGCTCGATTCGAACTGGATTTTCTCGTTGCTTCGTGCCAAATTTAGGTATTCAGGAACGGAAGTATAACGGTTGTGAATGATAGCATATAGGTGGAAAAATTCAAGAACTTCGCTTCTAATAATCGGGACATGAATAGCAAAAATCAATCTGTTATTCGAGAATGTTACTTGTGTACCAAAAAATTGATAATATGTCAACATATTATTGAATTTTGGTATATTCGAATCAGTGTACATGTTCGTCAAGTAATCAATCATTTCTTTCAGTTCTGAGCTTGATATTATGGAATTATATAATGCATTCAATTTCGCGAATGTTATGGCGTCTTCCAAATTATCGATAAAAGTGATGATATTATGGCAATCAAGATTGATTTTTGGAAGTATTCCTTGAAAGGTTATATATCTCATCAGATCGTTAATAGTTTTCTGAGCTGTTTTTTGGAATATCATCAAGCTGTTTTTCAGATTTTCTTGATTCGAAGTGAGAGTATTTATGGTTTCATTTTAGTGAGAAAAATATATTATTTATCTTCATAACTGTATACATATAATAAACGAAACAATCAAAATATAAAACAAAATTAAAATATATTGCTCGAAGTCGAGGAAAACCCGCCTGCAACGTCATTCTTGTGTTTGATGTCGTAAAGCTTCAAAGTCGGTCTCGCTATCTCGCGCTCCAGCTCCAAACTGTCGTTGTGAAGAAGCAACTGCAACTTGGGAGGCAACATAGCGTACGACAGATCGTCCACATCTGACACATCTTCCCGGCTGTAGAAGAGCATGTACGGTGTATCCGACGACGAAAAACGACTTAGGTCTTCTTGCGTCGCCTTGGAGACCAAGGAGTCGTTAAACTTGTACCATGCCTTCTTCTCCCTGGCCAGCGTGTAGTAGTGACCGGAATCCAAACTTGAGCCGCAGTGTACCACCGCAGAGTACAGTTCGTAGCGGTAATTGTTCAGGTAGAGGTGCTCGTTCCACGAGACGTTCTGCAAGAGCTTGATATGTTGGTGAGACGTCGGATCGTACCTAAAGTGCTTCAAGGTAAGTATCAGCCTTGCGGGAGCTTCGATGATGTTTGTTAGCCTCTCGCCGTCCGTCAATCGGCTGCAGAAGTCACAAAGGTATTGGTTGTCACCAATCAATTTCTCGGGCTGTAGGTAGTAATCCAGGAGCGTTTGCACAGTTTGGTTAGAAATGAGTTTTTTAGATAGGGAAATTTGCATGTTGAGTTCATTTATCAAATTGTCTTGGTTTCGTTCCAATAGTGGTACCTATGCTTTCGTCTTATCTTTTTATGTCATCGGCATCAAGTGTTCCAAAGAACAATTTTCAATTTAACCAATACCATTGATCAGACCTCTTTTAGTTTGAATATGAGGTTGAAGGTTTTCGAATTTGTTTTTTGTTGTTCGAATAAGATATTTACCTCTGGTTTATAAGCTATTTGCTAATCTGTGATAGGAAATTGTTTCATTTATTTCTCCTCTCTCAAAATTATTTTTTATCAATTTGGTTTTTGGAATTGGGTAATTATAGGGCTTAGTTCTATATGATGTAAAAATGTGTGTTTAGTGTATATTATTTTTGAGTTTCCTAGTTGGATAGGAAGAATGGGGTTGGTTAAAGGGGTGGTTTGGATGTCTTCTTCACCACTTTGTACTTGGAGTACGTGAAGTAGAAGGTATAGGATCGGTGTACATGTCTGCATGATCGTTGTGTTTCTGTAACAAAGGTGTTTTTGTCATTTTTAGTTTTCTGGCAATTGTTTTGTGATGATTGAGTTGTTCGTTTTCAGCTTTATGTCGGTTTCTTTGAGTATTTTTGTTTGTTTGAATTTAGGTCGATCTTTATAACGCGATTTTGTTCTTACGCATGCAATTTATTCATCGTGAAAATTTGGAGGTTCATGTCTTTTCGTATTTCTTTCGTATATAATTTTTTCTTTGGTGGTTTGGTTGGAATTTTGGATTACTTCGTATAGTTTTTGAGCGTTCCCTTTGTGATTTTAAACGTAATCGGATACTATCATAAGGTCATTGAGGTCAAATGGATTGTTAGTATTCATAGGACCTTTGATAATTTCGAAAGGTGTGAATTTAGTGACATTATGTATCGAGTTGTTATATCCTAGAACTGCTCTTTTCATCAACTGTTCTGGGGTGGAATTTTTTCTTGCTCTTTCAAGCATCTATAGTGTTCGATAAAGGTAGAGTGAAATCTTTCGACTGGAGAGTTCGAACTACTATTTTTCGATGTCGTGTAGTGTAGTTCGATGTTATAAATTCTACAAAAATTCTCTAGATCTCTATTTTTGAATTCGATATCCCTACCCGTGGTAATTTTCAGTGGTAGGCCATGATGAGTGATGAAATTGATAAGGTTTTCCTGTAATAATACTCCTGTTAACGATTTGAGTGAATATGCTCGACCATAGCAAGAGAATGTGTCAATAATTGTCGTGAAAGTTTCCTTCGAAATTTGGAAAGAATCTATGTGGATGTGTTCGAATGGTTTCGAGGTTGTAGGTGTTGAATTAAATTTAATGACAGGTGAGTTTCTGTCATATTTTTTTTGCAAGTCTCGCAATTATTGATGAAGTTTTGTATATCGTCTGACATTTTTGGCCAATAAAATTGTAAACTAAGAGATGATCTCATTTCATTCACACCTCTGTGACAAGTTTTTGTGGTATGGTACCTCTCAAGTTTTTCTTCTTGTTCGCTAAGAGTTTCTTTATCTGTTAGGAATGTTGGGCAATGAACAATTTTAAAAGAAGAATTTTCAAATGAACTCTGGATGGTTGTACTGAAAATTTGTGATACTGCAGGTTTTTTTGAATGAAATGCAAATGTTTGTTTCGGGTCAATCAATTCTTTGAAAAGTTTGATGATGTTTTGTGTCAAGTTTATGGATGACATGGTTACATAAGTACGGAAATTGTCGAAATTTTCTCTACTCTGCATTGAATATTTTCTATATCACTGACTAACGATGATTTGATTTTTATATGTATTAAATGATCTTTCTGAAATTGGGATTTTGAAAATAGGTTCCTCGAGAGAGGTATGAATAGTTTAAATAGTCTGAATCTGAGGGGGCATTGTTTTCCGTTGGTTTTGGAGGAACAATTTGAATATCAGATAGTATATTAATTTTTTTTTTCTGGCTTGATGGGGTCTGAAATTTCGTTCAAGAAGTCGATGTCTGAAACAGAAAGATCGCTGGGATTTTCGAGGAAATCACCGATGATTTCATTCGAATCACCAGGGTTGTTTTCGACTGAGAGAGTTTCTAGTGCATTCAAATCAACATTGATGAGTATTCTATAAAGGGCATCGGCTGCTTTATTATGAAGTCCTTTGTTATATTTTATAACATAGTCGAATTCTTCCAATTTCAAACGCCATCGCACAAGCCTAGAATTCGGTTCTTTTAATGAGAAAAGCTATTGAAGGGGCTTGTGATCGGTGGAGATTTCGAATCGTTTTCCGAAAAATAGGGTCTGAAATACTTACAACACCAGACGATAGCAAGAAGCTCTTTCTCGATGATTGAATAGTTTATTTTAGGTGGATCATGAGTTCGGGAGGCAAAACAAATTGGGTGACCATTTTGTGACAAAATGAATCCAATGGCATAATTGGAGGCATCGGTCGTAACTTGAAATGTTTTTTCGAAGTCTGGGTATGCAAGAACAGGTTCGGATGTTAATATCGATTTACAAGTATTGAAGAAATCGATGAATTCTCTTGTATGTTCTACTTTGGCATTCTTTTTTAAGCAGGTCGTCAGGGGTTTTGTGAGTTCAGCAAAGTTGTTTATAAATTTTCGATAATATCCTAATAGACCTAAGAATGATTTTATTTCTCTTTGAGTTCTAGGGATCGGAAAGTTCTGAACAGCTTCAATTTTTTGTGGATTTGGCTTTATGCCTTCGGGGGTGACGATATGGCCTAAAAACTCCACTTATTTTCGTAGAAATTCTTTTTTATCTAGTTGAATTTTGAAGAGTGCTTCGTGCAATTTGGAAAAGACAAGTTCAAGGTTTCGTATGTGTTCTTGAAGTCCCGTGCTGAAAAATATTATATCGTCCATATATACCATACATACTTTATTTTGTAAGTCTTCCAGAACTTCGTAAAGAACTCTCTGAAGACTTGATGGAGCATTTTTCAATCCGTAGGGCATGCGTACGAACTCGTTGTGCCCGTGCTCGGTATTGAAAGCCGTTTTTTTTATAGAATATTGACCCATTTCGATTTGATGAAAACTACTTGCCAAATCGAGGGTGAAAAAATATTCTGCTCTGCCTAGTTTATCTAATATGTCATGAGTGTTCGGGAGTGGATATTGATCGCTGATCGTTTTGTCATTGATTTTCCGGAAATCAACTACCACTCGCCATTTTGGCTTCCCGGAAGAATCCAGTTTTTTGGGGACTACCCAGATGGGCGAACACCATGGACAAGAACTCGGCCTTATTATATTTTTTTCAAGCATATCATTCATTTGGCGTTGGACTTCTCTTTTATGAATATGTGGGTAGTGGTACGATTTGCTATGAACAGGAATTCCATCGGTTGTTAATTCATACTGACTCTTTACCTTCTGATCGGCCCGCGCATGAGCATCTTCACCTAAGTATAAAGGCGTAAACAATCCAATTCTAGGAAATTGTCCTATGAGTAGACAACACCTGTTGCATTGATTTTCCCAGGAATTTCGTTCGAACAGAACGGCCAAAACAATGTAGAACATCCATTGCATCTTTTTCGAGAATTTTTGTTTCATGAATTTGCTCATCAACAATTTTTATCGAAATAAATTGACTTGAGTGGGTACATTTCATTATTCAAATTGATTACAGCGTCGCGCAAGTGAGATGCTAGTAGACGGATAGCGTCGCGCATGTGAGATGCTAGTAGGCGGATAACGTCGGTGAGATGCTAGTGATTGCATCGCGCATATAGGACACAACTCGACCGATAGCGCATGTGAAATGCTAGTAGATGGATAGTGTCACGCATTACGAAACTCGACGCGTCGCGCATGTGAGACGAAAGTCGACGGACAGCGTCGCGCATGAGAGATGATAGTTGACGATTTCCATGAATCACCTGACTTTCTCCCCCACCAAATTTGAAAACTTTCATCTCAGATGATAATAATATTCAGTTATTGCTCCGCAGTCGAGCGCTCAACAATGTCTCCTCTCATGAAAGAATTCGTGATTTCGATGTGAAACAATTGTCTCAGAGTTTATTGAAGGTTGAGTTGAAAGATATTTGCCGAAAATTCAACATTGATATCGAACATGATCAACGGAATGCATTCTTTTGGAATATCAACGTGACCAAACATGTGAAATCGACGGAAGATTTGCTGGATTGGCTTGGCTATACTGGAACAGAAGAAGTAGCATGTGACACGATTATTGAAGAAAAATGCACATGTTGAATACAGAACAGTTAACGACGAGTTGAATCCTCAAAAAAGTTATTATATTTTGGATGCCATAGATTTCGGAGGGCTTCTTATGCAGATGCGATCACCAAAAGCCATTGAATTACGTGAACTATTTTTCCTGATGCGATTCATTATTATCAAGAAATGCGAGTACGAGAAATACTTTGATCAGCATCCAGCAGAATTTTTAAGTACGCAAATTTCTCAACTCTGTCAATGAGTTGAAAGAAATTTCATGGGTGGAAGCCCGAAAATCTGAGATAAATAAAAAGTTACCTTCTCAGAGATTTGCAGGGGAGTAGAACGAAAGAGAAGCAGCTGAATTAGAGCGACAAAGAGCGGAAGCTATTCGTCAGAAGCTCAACAGGCAAATTGAAGAGAACATTTCAATTCTGTTGGAATCAATTGCACCAAGATTGACTCCCCCTCCGAATAATGTGAGAAAGCGTCGAAATCTCGGTTCGTATGAAGTAGAACCGGAGAAAGAATGGTATGAGACGTCAGGAAGATGGTTGGTATGATGCTGGAAAACGTCTCAAAAGAAGAGGTATGGTTCCAGTGAAGAAATGGACAAACGTCACACATCCTGTGAATTTCAGTCAAACAACATTTGCAGAGAGAGAAATCATTCAATACCTCTGCTAACAAGATTCGAGTGCGACAGGAAGAGAATCAAGTACCCAATGAATATATTGTACAAATTGTCGATCAAACCTTATATAATGAAAATACTGCACTCCTACATGCAAATGAAAATGAACTTACAATTCAATAAAATATTAATGTACTGTTTTCTTTTCATTTGTACCCCTCCTAATGCTGGTCCGTCTGCGGTTAACAATCTATTTTCTCGAACGTTGGCGCCATTTTTTCAATTATTAAATCTCACCATCATTATTATTATCTCACTTTCTTTCACGAATATTTTCCGTGTGAATTTGTTTACATGAACCGATCGTGCTGGCCCATCTCTCTGCGGCGGTTACTCATAACACGATGTCCAAGTCAACAATTTTGCAAAGCTCACGTCGACTTCATGACACGTACCCATGTACCGATGTCATATTCCAACTCCAATCGCTGGACGCGACCTCTACGAAACGCTGATATTCTTTATAAATGGCTATGTGATATATTACCAAAATGAATATGATTTATGAAAATGTTTCCTTCATTTCTCAACGAACGGACGTTTGAAAAAAATCAAGTGTGACAGCGCGAGGCTCCCCTGTGGCACACGCCACCTATCAGTCACTAGCTGAACATACGCCACCGAGAGTAGCGTCACTAGCTACACCACCTGTCACTGAACATTTTCGAGAGTAACATATCCTGTCCTGCATACTCTGTATATCTTGCACACCCTGCGTACCCTGTCCTGCCCTGCACTCGCCTCCGACGGGGTGCGCACGTGGTTAGGTTAGCGCAGTCACGCCCGTGGTTAGGTTAGATCACATTGCAAAAGGTCACTCTCTGAAACATGAGCGAACGTCTACGTGGACGTGGCAAGGTTAGATCACTCTGAAGTTAGGTTTGAGGCCGATATTGACACAAATAACGTTAGGTTACATCACTCTCGAGGTTGGGTTAGGTGCATAAACATCAGCGCCATCTATCTAACTATTCCGTACTGGTGATCCGAGGGTCACATAGACCCTCTTCTCTCATATGAACCTCAATACAATAGAGGACTTCAACAGATAATCGATAAAGTGAATATGAAAGTTGCATATGATACATATTACAAATTTCAACAGTTTCTTGGTAACCCAAGAGATAAATTAGAAAACTCAGAGAATTCGGGAATTTACGAAATCAGTTGTCAAGATTGCAACAACGAATACATCGGCCAGAGCCGACGAGCTATTTAAACTCGTTTCAAGGAGCATTTTGCACACATGAAATAGGGAAGACTAGAAAAATCAGTGTCGCCCAACACGCTCTAGACAATCACCACAAAGTTGGTGAAAGCAATCTTAAACTGATCAAGCAAATGCATGACACAAGACAACTCGATGCATGTGAGAGTCTAGAAATGGCAAAATGTAAAAACAGCATGAATAGTGACGAGGAACCTATCCCTTTCAGCCCGCTTATCAATCTATTGTTAAGAAATTAATCAGAATAATCAATAATAACAGATGACCCCACCAAAGAGCTGTGAGACCTTGACGTTGGTGGTGGGGCTCAGTAACCGCAATGATCCTGAGAGCAATGCCGGAGGGAGCTGTAGCTCCTAGTAGGGTCACCCATGCCGGTAAGGTCAACGGGGAGCGGTGAAGCCAAGGACAGCTCAAAATAGGAGAAAACCTAAGAAAAAAAAATCCGCAATCCCAAGGTGTTCCATGCCAAGGGGATGAATGACTCAGGCGTTAATGAGTTTTTAATGGACGAAGTGGTGGTGCTGGCACCTTACCCCCACATGCGGGGCTCTGTGGGGGTGGACCTATTACTTCCCCTGCTGCTCGTGGGAACTGTATGGAAACAGTAATCTCAGAACAAAACCAACCCTCTGAGGAGTTGCCTAACACCTCGGAAAATCCAAATACGATGAATCAAGAGAAGACGGCAATCTTGCCTCGGTTCTGGATCATCAAAATGAAAAAGGGGGACTTCACTAACGTGAGCCCTTTTTTTATACAAAAAGTATTGTATGGTCTTATTGGAAGCTCTAAAGACGTGAGGAAGATTAAGGAAGGCCTCCTTGTTGAGACCACCTCCAGAGCACAAGCACATAGGTTGATGAACATTGAACGATTCCATGAATTTGAAGTAGAAGTAGAACCTCATAGTAAGCTGAACACCTCGAAAGGTGTAGTTTATTGTAAAGATTTCCTGAATGCCACCATTGAGGAAATTTTAGAGGGACTGAAAGACCAAGGTGTAACTGAAGTACAGAGAATAAAATCGAAGAAAAATAATGTTATTACAGATACTCCAAATCATATTTTGACATTTGACAAACCTACCATTCCGAGAAATGTCAAAGCCGCATTCTACAACCTCAAAGTCCGTCAGTACTACCCCACTCCTATGCGCTGTTACAACTGCCAAAGGTTCGGTCATATATCTAAGCGATGTAAAAACACCAAAGTATGTACCTGTGGAAAACCCACTCATGAAGATAAATGTGAAGATCCTGTAGAGTGCGTAAACTGTAAGGGACCTCATTTGTCCAACTCGAAAGACTGCCCGGAATTGAAAAAAGAAAAAGCCATATAAAAAATTAAAATTGATGAAGGTATATCTTATTTCGAAGCAAAGAAAAAACTACAAATAACAACACCGATACCAGGTGTTTCATACGTTAGAGCGACACAATCAATAGACGAAAAAGTTAACGAGGCGATTCAGAAGTTAACCCCACAACTTGTCAACATAGTGAGGGATACCCTCAAAAATAACCTTTCCTCTCTCCCCCTTCTCAGGTCAAACCAGCGTAGTTTGACCCCTCCCTCCTCCTTTCCCCCTCCTCACCCTCCTGATTTGGTAGCGCCTTCTGATCCAAAGAGAAAGCGCTCCGATAATGAGAGAACTCAGCCGAACACGGAAGAGGATGACTCTGAGGCCGGTAACTTATCTACTAGCACTCAGTCATCAAAAACCAGTAAACAAAGAAAGAAAAGAGGACGACCCGCTGGCAGCAGGTCGACGAAGTGAGTTATCTGAACTTACTCACAAAGACAGTTTCTGTGATATTTCTGAGATAATGTTTGAAATATCTATACTCTCTGTGCTTTTCAAGTAACCCCTGTGTGAATGAACTATATATCACATCAAAAATGGACTCATCGAATAATCTAATATATTGGAATTGTAATGGTTGTAAATGCCATTATCCAGAAATAAAGCAGGTAATAACGGAAAACTCTCCTTTTTTCCTGTGCCTTCAGGAAACACACCTGAAACCAGAACAAACTTACAGACTCAGAGGTTTCAACTCCTATAAAAAAGATGCCATCCCTGATCGTAGAGCAAGAGGAGGTGTAGCAATTTTTGTTAAGGATAGTAAACCCCATCAACAAATTCCCATAGAATCCCCATTGGAGGTTGTTGCGATTGAAACCAGATACCCTTTCAAAATGAGCATATGCAATATTTACTTACCAAACTCTAACTGGACTATAGCAAACTTACGCAATATCATCAATCAACTCCCAAGACCATTCTTAGTGGTGGGTGATTTCAATGCTCATAACCCACTCTGGGGCTCTGAACGAATGGATGCATCGGGAAGAGATATTGGGAACCTCCTAGAAGAGGCCAATCTGAATCTACTGAACACCGGAGAAGGAACTTATCTGAATTTGAGGTCGAATAAACTATCGGCAATAGATTTAGCCTTCTGTTCGCCGATCATCTCGCCATCATTACAATGAAAATGTCTGGGAGATCACCACACTGATCACCTCCCGATAAAGATTGAATTTGCCAACCAGAATACTGAACAATTGCTACCTCGACGATGGATATTAGAAAAGGCCAACTGGATCCACTATAAAACTAAAATAAATTGTATCGATCAATTACCAGATGATGTTAATAGTGCCACTGAAGTTGTAACCCATGGTATTCTGAAAGCTGCTCACGAGGCGGTACCTAAAACTTCTGGAAGAATGAAGACGAAAGTCGTGCCATGGTGGAACGATGAAATAGCTTTAGCAGTAACCATCAAACATAGAGCATTCAACACATTCAAACGATCCCCCACCACGGAAAATGTAATAGCATTCAAAAGAGCTAGAGCACATTCTAGAAAACTCATTCAAGAAAGCAAGAAAAGATCTTGGGAGGGATATGTATCCACAATAACGGCAAATACACCACCAGCCGAAGTCTGGAACAAAATACGAGCGATATTAGGAAAGAATTTTTCAGACACGTCCCCTGTCCTTGTAATTAATGGACAGCTAATCACCAACAACGTAGAAATAATTGAAGCACTTGCCGATCAGTTTGAGTCTGTCAGTAAATCAGATAATTACGACCCTGAATTCCTTCGACACAAACAAAATACAGAGGTAAATCTTGACTTCGAGGAAGATGACACCGTGGACTACAACACTAATTTCTCGATGAACGAATTGACATATGCATTATCTGAAGTGAAATCTACGGCGCCAGGGGAAGACAAAATCGTTTATGAATTCCTAAAACAACTAAGCCCTCATGCGAAGCAAATAGTACTCGACCTATTTAATAAAATTTGGACAACTGGTATATATCCGGATTTATGGCGAAAGGCAGTTATCATCCCAATACCAAAAATGGGAAAGGATAATACAATTCCAGCTAATTATCGTCCAATATCCCTGACAAGCTGTTTGAGTAAACTTATGGAAAAAATGATTAGCTATCGCCTTAGATGGTATCTTGAAACCAATAAACTTTTATCACCAGACCAATCAGGTTTTAGAAACCATCGATCCACTCTCGATCAACTGTTTCTCTTGGAAAAAAAAATACAGGACAGCTTCGCAGAAAGGACCAATCTGGTAGCTGTATCTTTTGATCTTGAAAAGGCGTATGATACAGTGTGGCGTTTCAACGTCCTGAATCAAGTCAAGCTATGGGGACTCAAGGGACATTTACCAAATCTCATAAAGAGTTTTTTGGAAAAAAGAGAGTTTTGTGTGCGCAACAAAAATCTCACATCTGAATATAAGACCCTAGAAAATGGAATTCCCCAGGGTTCAACTCTGAGCGTCTTATTATTTGCAATAGCCATTAACCCCATTGCAGACCTCCTAGACCGATCCATAGGAAGATGTTTGTTCGTAGATGACCTCACAATTTTTTATTCCGCACCAACAATGGAACAAATCGAACAGACCTTACAGCAAGCAATAAACACACTAGCCCATGCAGCCCTTTATCTAGGTTTCAAATTTTCTGCACCCAAAACAAAATGTGTGCATTTTTGTCGCTTACGGTCTGCACATGACGACCCACGTTTAAAACTGAATGGACAAGATATAGAGAACGTGGAGTCCATGAAATTGCTTGGTCTGATATTTGACAAAAAGCTGACGTGGGGTCCACAAATAGAAAATCTGGCCATACGATGTAAAACGGCACTGAACCCTATCAGAGCGATATCCAACATCAATTGGGGAAGTGATAGAGAAATCTTGATAAGACTTTATAAATCCCTCATATGGTCGAAAATAGACTATGGATGTATTATATATGGATCAGCAAGACCGTCGAGACTCAAAGTTTTGGACTCTATACAAGGAGTGGCCCTTCGGTTAGCGTTGGGTGCATTCCGTACGAGTCCCTATGAATCACTTTGTGCAGAAGCGAGTGTACCTCCACTTAAATTCAGAAGAGAACAACTTTTATTGAGCTACTGTTGTGGGATAACAGCTCAGCCACTTCACCCCTGCTACCCTCCAATTCCATCTGATGAAGATTACGATATATATAGTAGAAGAGAAACTATCACCAGACCAGCAGGAACACGTTGCAGAGAACTGATGAGCGCAGTCGAATATGAATTTCCCAAAATTCACAGTTGGACCCCATGCGAACTCCCTCCTTGGACTTTAATTGCCCCCGATATGGAATTAGAACTTACTAAATTCAACAAGGAAGAAACCTGTCCAGATATCATAATGAGAGAATTCTATAGTATGAAAGACAGATATTCGGAGGGCCAAATAATTTATACAGATGGATCAAGAACTGATACAGGATCAGGGGCAGCACTGGCACATCGGGGATTCACCCATTCCTGGAGGTTGCCAACAGAGGCTTCTGTATTCACGACGGAATTATATGCTATTCTGCAAGCCTTGTGGTACCTAGAGTTTCTGCCCAGAAATGAATACCTAATCTGCACCGACTCATTATCCTCTTTGCAGGCCCTAAAGAAACGCTTCAACAAAGACCCCCTGATCCAAATAATTTTTTCTCGTCTTGCATGGCTAACTAATGAAGGCAAATATCTCAAATTCCTGTGGATTCCCAGCCATATTGGCATTCCCGGGAACGAAATAGCAGACCAAGCTGCGAAGGCAGCGACAGGACAAGAACAACTTGATAATATTCCAGTAAGACCAGATGACATTAGGAACTACTTAAAACATATTGTGCATCAGAAATGGGAAGCAGATTGGGCTAGGTCTGAATCAAAACTAAGGAAAGTTAAACTGTCAGTCAACCCATGGAAATGTTTATACAACCTGTCCAGAAGGGAACAAGTTATAATAACTCGACTGCGAATTGGGCATACGTGGCTCACCAACATTTTCATGCTCAGTGGCGAACGACAACCCAGATGCGAACTTTGTAGAAGAAGAAAGACAGTAGAACATATATTGAGCTGTGAAGAACTGGTAGAACTAAGACAGGAATTAGATATACCAAACAATATAGAATCCTGCCTAGCAGATGATACGGATAAGCTGAAGAACATCCTAAACTACATACAAGAACTAGGCATATTTTTTAAAATATAGATATATATGTGTATATATGTACGTGTGTGTGTATATGTATGTGTGTGCGTATAGATGTGTGTATATATGATACTTACTGGAATAGGCCACATGACCTCAGTAGTTGAAGGCCTTAACAAAAAAATAAAAATAACAGATGACGGACCCGCAAAGTTCACAGGTAGTGAGTGCACTAGTTCATTATCAAGAAATTAATTGGAATAATTATCACTAACAAACGAAGTCCATATCGGACCGGAAAACTTCAGGTATATAAACAACTAACCCTAGTCTTTAGATTTAGTATCAATTTTCTTCTCCTGAAGAAGCTAACCTTGTTAACGAAACGCGCGTCGGGTGCAAAAATTTCAGTTTGGTGTATTTATTCTCTAGGAAAAGTTTCAAGGGTATTGGGGTGTTTGAAATGGGTTTTTCCATTTACCAGTTGACGCCACCTACGGACATCAACCCTCAACCACAAGGTGAGTGATCACTGGCTCCGAAAATCGTGCGTCCTGGGCAAACACAATGAACCAAGGATGACGGCCTTCTACGTCCCGGATGAGATCTCTGCATGCTGATATGGTCTTGAGTTCCGAGAGTAGCGTTGATCTGGTACCACCGAGAACTCCTATTATCAGAACCACTGATCTGACAGATTAGTCCGAATGTAGTCCCTGAAGTTCGTATAATAAATCCTCATACACTGTCCGTGTTTCCACCTCTTTTTGGACGAACTTCGTTCCGGCTGGGGCTGAAAACTCAATAACGTATATCGTCTCACTCCAGTGGTCGAATAGATCAGGCATATTGGTTTGTATTTGCCTGAGGGTGGGGATTGAAAAGTTCCGAAAAATTTGGCATCTTTCAATCTATAAATTTTCATTTCACACTTATATGACGCCATAACTAGGAACTTATCGCCAAAAAAAAGTTTTCTGGATACGTTATTCTGATGCTGGTCATCATTTCCATGATGTAAATTCTACGTTTTTTTCATATATACATTTGAAAATATATACCGGGATGTTACCTTTTTTTGAAAGAACGATCAACTCATGAATTCTGAAGGTTTAAAAATATAGAGGTGATTTCGAATTAATGAATTCGTCTGAACGAATATCATTTTGGTTCATTGTGTTGTACGGTTGGATATATTCGTTTTTTTTGAGATCCTAATGAACGTGACTTATCACTATAAAAATATTTATTTCCGTTGTTATAAAAATGCAATTATTTTCGAGGGTTTCCGTACAAGATTCTCTGTAAATAATATTTATTTTGATACGGTGAACGGTGCTACTTACTCAATAACACAGTAAGTAGCACCGTTTTTTCTCGCTTCATATTTTATAAGCAATTTCGTTAACCATTTGTACCTTCCCTGAAGATGACAGTATTCACTGTCGAAATATCGGAAATATAGTGTTGAAAGAGTACACGTTTTGCTTGCTGCTTTACCCAAGGACTTCCTTTTTGTTTTATACATATATATATATATATATATATATATATATATATATATATATATATATATATATATATAAATATATATATATATATATATATAGAGAGAGAGAGAGAGAGGGGATGTTGAATCAACAGCACTACTGACTGTCTGTGGGAATGGTTGCTAATGATGTGATGATTGAAATTTAAATGAAATATGAGCACATAAAACACATGTGTGAAACGATGCACTTATTACAATGAAAAAGAACCTCAAACCAATCAGAATTGATTATCATTATTCATTTAAAAACTTGTCCTGATATGTTTGCACTCGACGCGCGTTTCGCTAACAAGGTTAGCATCTTCAGGAGAAGGAAATTATCAATTTTCTATATGAAATATAAAATATATATGAAAAAGCCTTGCATTTTCATTGTGCAAGCTTCAAATTGAACTTAGTCGTGAATGATTTGAATCAAGTTCCAGAAATTCGGAATACTATAAGCACTATGAAGGATATCATAAACTTTTTCCAAGAATCTTTGTTTTGTAAAAAGTACGTGCCAAACATTCCAGTTTTAGGTGACACGCTGGTCACAAAATTAAAGAGTTTTGCTATTTTTAAAGAAAATTTTGAAAATATTGTCGAGGGTATCTCGAATATTTCTAATGGGAATGTTGCTCCTAAAACCGAATTCATCATGTGCGTTGGGTTGATGGCCAAATACTCAGGCATATTGGAACCTGTTGACAATCCGTTAGAGTGGAAGACTCTCGACATGTATACATCAGAGTTGGACAGAATTGTGAATTGAATTCATTTCAAATGAATTGAATTCACAGAAAATGAATGAATGACTTCAATTCATTGAAAAAAAAGTGAGTTGTGAATTGTGAGTTGATATTTTTTTCCGGTTAATTGTGACTTGTTAATTGATTTTCGTGAATTCAATTCACGGAAATGAATTGAAGCCACAATTCAGATTCACAATTCACAAGCCATTCCCTGAAGCGCATGTGCACTCGCACAGGCATTGAGAAAAAATATATTCAAGACTTGGTTCTGGAGGCGTCAGCAGCCGTTAATATGGAGAAGAAGAAAAAAATTAAGTCTCTCATCATCAAGAAGAGTACTAAGGACCCACCGCGAGATAAGCCAATCACCAGAAAAAATTCCGTAAAATAGCAACAAGAAACACCGTCAATCCCTGCAAAAAACAAGAAAATTCAGAAACCTCAATCATCAGTAGCGAAACCTGTATTACAGAAGAAATCCACTAGATCAAAAACAAGCTCTCTCAATCAAACATAACATGGTATTTTTTTTTGTTCATTTTCTTTTTTTCTTCTATCATTGTTCATGTTCTCCTGTATAAAGTAGAAAAAAAAGAAAAAAAAATTATATTTGCTAAGATGGATCCGTTTATTAGAGATATAGAATACATACCTTATGATACAATTGTGGTAGAGACAATAAATGAAATAAATAATATTCTTGAGTCAGAAAGCGAAAAAAACAAATACAAAATATATCATCAGAATATAAGGAGCATATCAAAGAACTTTGATGAGCTGAAAATTCAACTTAGCCAACTATCCTTTGAATATGACTGTATTGTTTTAACTGAAACATTCAATTATTGTGATCTCAATTTTCATCAGCTACCAAATTACTCCCTTATATTCAATGAAGGTGATGTGAATAGAAACGACGGAGTCATCATCTATGTGAAAAATAATCTCAATTTCGAATCTAAAATAATCAATATTGGTGTAATCAAGATCATTCAATTGAAAATTAAATATGATTGGAAGAAAATAACTATGATAACTGGTATATATAGGCCTCCTTCCACCGATGAAAATACGTTCATCAACAATCTTGCTAACTACCTGCAACAAACAAAAAATGAAACACTCGAGAATCATATTTTGATTGGTGATATGAATTCAGATCTATTAAATGAAAATGAAAATGTATCGGATTATTTGGATTTGATGAGCGAACATAACTTTATATCTCTGATCAATAAATATACTAGAGTGCAAAATAATTCATCCAGCTGCATCGACCATATATTTCTGAAAGGTGAGGAAGAGAAAACAATAGAAAACTGCCAAGCAATTATTTTCAATTCAAATATAACAGACCATAAGGCAACAATAACAAGCATACCAATCTCAATGGAGCGTGATTTAAAACTAGAACGAAAAACAATCAAATATATAAACTATTATTCACTCAAAAATTATTTAAAAAAATTTGATTGGTCGCGGTACTATAACCATGAAAATATAGAGGAAAAAACTGATTATTTCATCGAAACACTAACCAGGAACATTGAAAGGAATACTACCGAAAAAAGAATCTCGAGAAATAAAATCAGACGGAAAGATTGGATTACTGAAGGTATAGTGAATTCTACTAACAAAAAAAACCTCTTATTAGTTGAACATAAAAAAGATCCTGAAAACATCACTAAAAGAACTACTTACACCAGATACAGAAATCATCTGAATAGATTAATAAGTAAAGCAAAGTCTAGTTATTACACGAACCAGATAGACAAATTCAAAAATAATAATAAACAGCTATGGAATGTAGTAAAACAAATAGATTCCCCTACTAAAACGGAATTGATACACGAAATTATAACTGAAGACGGAAATGAAATTTTCGATGACCGACTGAAAGCAAATGCCTTCAATGATTATTTCGTAAATGTTGGTGAATCATATTCTTCAAATATAATCAAACCAACGACTCAGCCGCCTAAAAAAATGCCGATAGCAAATTCCTTTTTCTTAACAAACATCAATAAAAATGAAACTCTCAATATAATCAAATCACTGAAATCGAAAAAGATGCCAGGCATAGATGGAATAAAAACAGAAACACTCAAAGAAATAGCAGAAGAAATAGCAGAACCTCTTACTGATTTAATTAACAATATTTTTGAAAGTGGGAAATTTCCGAAAAATTCAAAAAAAACTATTGTAATACCTGTTTTCAAGAAAGGTAAAAAGAATAAAATGAGTAATTTCCGACCTATATCAATAATAACAGCAATAGCCAAAATAGTTGAAAAAGCAATGAAAAACAAATTGATGTGCTTTCTGAATAAATATAAAATTATTTCTGACAAACAATATGGTTTCAGAGAAGGGTTGTCAACAAATGATGCTATAAACCATCTACTTGAAGGTATATACAAGTCGGTTGATGATAGCAAACCTACCCTGTGTGTATTTCTAGACTTAGCCAAGGCCTTTGACACAGTTTGTCATGCACAACTAGCAGAGGTCTTGGAGGAGGCTGGAATAAGAGGAACTGCACTCCCTCTTATAAATGATTACTTGAGCAATAGAGTACAAATTGTCCGAATCAACACTGAAATGAGCGACGAGAGAACAATTAAATATGGGGTTCCACAGGGTACTGTTTTGGGCCCACTACTCTTTTCCCTGTACATAAACAACTTACTTACAATACACAGTACCGGCAATGTAATCAGCTTTGCGGATGACACAGCTATACTATACTCAGATGACTCTTGGGAAAGCCTGAAAAATAAAACAGAATTAGACTTAAATAACATATTGAACTGGTTTAGCCACCGAATACTCACAGTCAATGTAGAAAAAACGTTTTCCTGCCTTTCACCTGCTACAAAAAAAATCTCCCAAACTACAACAAACTAGAGATACGAAATGACCAAAGAAATATCGAAATACATTCACGAAGTCATATCAAATATCTTGGCATCACCATTGACTCGCATTTGAGATGGAACTTTCATATAGACAATATCACGAACACTCTGAGACCATTATTGTATAAATTCAAGTACATGAAAGGAATATTGAATATAAAACATATGAAAACATTATATTATGCGTTCGTCGAGTCTCGGTTACAATACGCGATACTAAGTTGGGGAACAGCTTTACCTACCTATATGAAAAAACTAGAAATTCTACAGAGAAAAATAATAAAAATAATTTACTCAAAAAAAAATATCTATTCTACAGATGATCTATTTAATGAAACGAAAATATTTGATCCTAGACAGCTATATACTTACAATGCAATAATACATCTATATAAAAATAAACACTTGATAAAAAAAATAGAACACCGATATGAAACAAGAACCAAACAAAATATTCCAATAAATAGAATGAACAAATCAAGCGGTCAACGCTCATTAACGTACCAATCAAAAAAAATATACAATACACTGCCAGAAAATTTCAAGACCTACTTAGAAGAAATACACTCTACACGACTTATTAAATGTAAAACTAAAGATTATATTGAGTCAGTTGACAGACTCACTCTACACGCAATAATGCAATGTAAATAAATTCAATCCAAAATAATTAATGTTTCTGGGAGAAGGAAGGCAAAACAAATTATTATGCATCACAAACCATTTCTAGTTTATGTTCTCTTCACTCTTTCTTCCTTTTTATTTATTTATTTCTTTTACAACAAATTTCATGTATGAAAAAAACATTTTCATTCTCAAATATTATAAATTATGTAAATGTGCCCATTTATGTGTCATTTATGTGTCATGTGCTCATTTATGTGTCATTTATGTATCTGTATACATGTATATATTCATGAACATATTAACAAAACACAGAAATTCCATGCACAACCTCACGGTTAATATGGAACTCCTTGTTTATTCGCCATCAATTGTTCTTGTTTAAGGAAAGTAAATGTAAAAATGTATATGGAATGAATAAACTATATTATTATATCATTTGGGATGACACCCTCTTTGACTCCAATGAGTCTAAGGAACAAGTCGAATCACCTGGCATCCGAAATGATGTTGATTTCGAATTTTTACAATCCTTGCAAGACCCTAGATCTGATATAGATATGTTGAATAATTATCCTTGCGTCAAAGCCCTATTCCAAAGATTCAACACATGTTTACCATCATCCGCGCCAGTAGAACGGCTTTTCTCATATGCAACAATGATAAATACTTCTAAAAGGAGTAACATATCTGACGATAATTTTGAGAAATTATAATAATATTAAAATCAATGAAGTATTTTATCTAGACATTTCAATGTTGAGATTTGTATTCAATTTGACAGTTACCAGAATTTTGTGACTTTATTATAATTATATTTATTTTTTGTATTTTATGTTGACTACTCCTGAATAAATATTTCATTTCCTGTTTCGATAAAAAAAGGTTTTTTTTCTGTTAGAGTGTAATCGATCAGAAATATTGATAAATATACTCAATAGGCATGATGTTTCTTCAATTATCTCATGATCATCACTCATCCATTCATTCGATTAGTTCTATTTGTAGTAAGTACTGGTTCAGTGGTTGCATACATCTCACCATTAAAAGGTATGAATTCATAATTTTTTCTCATCTGAAATCAGAAGATTTTTTCCAAGTTGTTGGGTACCTACTATTTACCATGCAAGTCAAACAAAAAACAATCCTGACCTGTATTAGGACTGAACTTTTCGTTTAATCCAAAAAATGATTGTGCAATATTTTCTATGAATGCGAGTGTAATATCACTGATTTTTCATAGATTTCACCACTAAGAAAAAAAAATACAATGAAAAGTTGTAAAATGAATTGTGAAATGATTAGAGTAACAATTCACAAGCAAGCTTGTGGCTTCAATTAATTTTTTTTCTGATGAATCCCCAATTCATGAATTCAATTCATTTTTTTTGCGTGAATTGTGACTGAATTCAATTCACGAAAGTAGTGAATTTGTCCAATTCTGGTATACATGCATGAATCATATACAAAAAAAACGTCTGTTATAAAAGACCATCGCAGCAACGCGGACAATGCGATCCAAAATGTTTTAAATATTTCTTCCAGAACTGCAGCTGCCATTGGAACTGATTTACAAGCCCCTCGAATTGTATCTCGCCAACAACATTGTTCCAATCACCCTGCTGAGTCTCCATCAGATTTTTGGAAGCCATCATGTTCCATACCTTATTTAGATTCCCTGTTATCCGCACTGGAGCAGCATTTTTCCAACGAAAATTTGCTTGCTTTTAGTTGCTACATTCCAGTTCTATGTTGTATATGCAATTTTTTGATTTTGAAGAGGAATCTCAGAGCTTCTGCCAATATTACGATTTAGAATGTTTCGATAATGAAGCTGAACTGTGGTATGAACTTCGGAAGGACAAGGGCATGACATAAGTAAAGCTTAAAGAACTGGTATTTATGAAAGTTCCGAAATAGGCGTAAATATTCATTCCTGCTACAAAAAAAATTATAATTTGTTAGGCAAAGCCGTGTACTACCAGTAATATAGAGAGGTTCTTCTCTACACTTCGCCGTGTTGAAACATAGCTGAGATGAACGATGTTGAAGAACCGTTTGAAGGGTTTGTGTATGCTGAGTGTACATAGAAAAATGGTTCAAGAAAATAGGGACGTCATTGAAAGTGAAGTTATGAAACGGTTGCGAAGAACCTTTTCGGTTATTATTAGTACAATGAAAATTGACATATATATATATATATATATATATATATATATATATATATATATATATATATATATATGATCTGGTGTTTTTCGGGTTTCATTTCGTGTTCACTCGGAAGATAAGTGCAGAACTGGACAGGCTTGATCGGTGTATAAATTGCTTGCACCTTGGAATTGGCCAGCGAGATCACTCGATCTCAATCCATCAGATTTTTATCTGTGTTCGAAGCAAAAGATTACAATACACCTGTGTGTTCGATGAATGAATTGTTAGAAGGTTACCCAAACCTCTGAAGATTTGGATCCCAATAAAATCAGATCTGCTATGACGGAAGCAGTCAACACCCGCATTTTGAAGAGCTTGGAAGTGAACGGCCAGCGATTTGAACAAATTTTTGAATAATCCAAATGATTGTTCCACTCTTCCATAACTCTTTATATCAATATTTCCACTTTCAAGTTTTTTCGTGTTTTTTTTAATTCGCACAAATAAATGCTGGTAAGTCCGAAACTCGACTATAGTTAAGTATAGGAATGATATACATAGAAGAAAAATGAATTTTCAATAATATACAGGGCGTTCCATTCGAAATAACTTTCAGTCACTTTCAAAGCGAACGAAAAATCTATATTTCTTGCATTGAAGTAAGGAGATTAGGCTGAAGTGTGGAAAGCCTCTAACTATCACCTAACTATATATATATATATATATATATATATATATATATATATATATATATATATAAAAGAACTTCGAAACCACTAGGTGATTTCTGTTGGTGAGCTTGCAGTCAATCTTGAGGATGCCAGGAAGTGAAAAAAACTCTTTGGTATTGCGTCAAACTTTCGGAAATGTTTATTTCCTTCTTCAGGACTCACAAAAAAATTGTGAACGAATTAACAAACAATTTTATAGACCGGATGAGACTACTTACTATCGTGAGTTTGAAAAAAGCTAGTTTCTTCATAACAGTCGAAGCTTATTGGACAGAACCACTGATGCCAGAGCTGTCGAACAAGCTTTTGTAATTCCATGAATTCTATGGCAGAGAAAGCGAGCGATAGATCTATTGATTCCATGGGTCAATATAAATCCTTGAATGAATTGTCAACTGTCTCTTGTCATACATCAACTTCATCACGCTTCACGTGACTAACCTATGAATATTTCTCATAATTCAACCATGCCGTTTGGTCCAATTAAGTTTTTAAAGATATTTCTCGATTTTCAAATGTTTTTACACTGTTTTTTATCTGCATATGATGACCGATAAGCTTTGACCGTTATGAAGAAACTAGCTTCTTTCAAACTCACGATAGTAAGTAGTCTCATCCGGTCCATAAAATTGTTTGTTAATTCGTTCACAATTTTTTAGTGAGTCCTGAAGAAGGAAGAAAACATTTCCGAAAGCTTGACTCAATACCAAAGAGTTTTTTTCACTCCCTGGCATCCTCAAGATTAACTGCAACCTCACCAACAGAAATCACCTAGTGGTTTCGAAGTTCTTTTTTCAACTGGTCAGTCACGACCAACCCAAGGTTAATATATATATATATATATATATATATATATATATATAGAAGGGTAGTCTTGTTTGCTGACTAGTTAGGATATGAGTGAGACAATATTTGGGTATGCAGCAGGCCAAAACAGTGTACTCTTATAACACAGATTCCAAGCTTTCGATAATCTTTAATATCATCATCAGGGATGCTACAATATGGTGAAACAAGCAGTTAGATCCATGAAGAGAGATCAGTCAAACAACTTACAGTGTGAGTGAGGTTAAACGGCACGATGAATAAAATTATTTGGACACAACATATCTGCGCGTAGACAATAAAACACGACAGTCAGGACGTTAAGGAACAACAATTTTTCTCATAATCAAACGCTTTTTAAATTTTTTAAAACCACCTGTTTGTTTCTTGATGAGGGAACGCCGAACACGCGGGAATAATCAGCATGGCGTTGACAAAAGACAACTGTCTAAATGGCGCATGTGCAGTGCCGACCAATGACGATGCCCAAGCTCACGCGGGCTTCGACCCGATATCGATCTGTGACCAGCAGCGGGATTCTTATCTCTCGACTCGATATGTATCGACCGGTTGTCACTTTTCGACAGTCTTCTCGACATAGAGAGTGGAATGATTCTCATCACATGTCGAATAACTAGTCGAGAGTTACGTATGTCTTAGCAGACATCTTCCTAATTCCAATAATGAAACATTTGTTATGCCAATCATGCCATTTTAACGTATCATTTGAGTGTTATTCTGTTGAGCCCTGAATGAAAAATATATTATATTAACGAAAATTATAAAATAGATGTTGCCAATTATTCAGAATAAACAGAGATTTGTTTGCAGTTTTGCGCAATCTTTTGGCGCGGTATATTCCGCGGTATAGAATCCGAAATGTCAGTATAGAACAAAAAATTCTGTACATCTAGGGCTGTCTTTTCTTCTATACTTATTCTGAACTCAGAAAATAATGCTTGTGTTTTAGATATATACATGAAATTACTAATGCAATCGAAGAGCATATCTGCCCCAACAAAATTAGATTTCCAACAACAAGAAGGGGAAAAAAAAATAACCCGAAGAAGCTTTCGTGGAAATATTTCATTTAACGTTTTTAATTTGCATGTGTTCTTCTTTTGGTCGAAATGACGATATTTTTTAAAAACTACCACAAATACCTAGTCAAAGCCTTACAAAATTGACTTCTCGACAGCTCATTAGATGACGAGTAAAAATGACATTTGTAGTCGACACTCACTTCTCGATATGAAACATGAAAATCGCAAATTTCATTTTGTCGATACGACAGCTGTCGAGTCGAGAGATGAGAATCCCGCTGCAGATCACAGCAGGGATGCCAACGGAACTCGCGCCTCGAGTAGCTGCGTCTACCACATACGTTGGATATGATTACACGTTCAGTGAAACATTCGTAGTTCCTCAACATCCGTGTTAAAATTGCATTTTATCTGAACTTAATTAATGAAATGACTGTGAGAAGAAGTGAGAAATTTTAAAATTTTGAAAAATGTACAAATAATTTTCAAAGTGAATATTTTTGTGAAAAAAAAACCTCAATTATCACATTTCTGATGATGTCTTAAGTAACTGAAAGATTCAATCTGTGAGAAGAAAGATTTGTGGAGGAAATCTAATGATTTTCTCTCACTTTTGGATTATCCATACAAATTAAGTAGGAGTAAATCTCACTTAGGTGATTCAAGTCTGTTCTTTTATTCAAGGAATCATCAGACTGTGCTATATGTACCATTTCTAAGAAGAGCCTCTTGGCAGAGTTCTTTTCTGTAGATAAAATTTTTACTGAGTTGTAATCCATGCAATGTCCCTCCTTATAGACATGTTCACTCAATGCACACCTCTCCGGGTGCAATCTACTGTCACTCTTGTGTGCTGTAATTCGATCTTTCAACAAGCTGGACGTTTGTCCTATGTATTCTTTATCGCAGCTATTACAAGGTATACAGTAAACCACATCCGAACAGTTTGTGCAGGGAGTTTTGGCTTTCAGTTTTAAAAAAATTCTGTTAAGAGGTAAAACGTTTTTATTTGAAATTTTAAGATTTGTAAATGATTTGAAAATTCTAGATATTCCTGGAGAAATATCTTTGATGAAAGGCAAGGAGGCATAAAAAAACAAAACTGGGCTCGATTCAGCGGAATCTGCATTCTCTAAGACATTCTGTGTGGAATTATTTAAAATAGGTAAATTATTAATATTGTTGATCATATTATTATCTATGGATGAGGTACTATATAATATTGTTTTAAGGAAGTGTGACGGATAAGCATTTTGACGAAAAAGATCATACAGGAGATCTAAGTTCTTTTTGTGAAAAGATGTATCAGAGATCTTGAGAACCCTTGCTTTCATTTGTTTGATTAGGTTGGCCTTCATGCTCTGTTTGTGGTACGACCAATAGTTGATGTAGCGGCCGGAACATTGGGTTGAACCGCGTCTGGAGTTTTGTTCTCGACGTTTCGGCTCCGATTTCGGAGCCATTTTCAAGAGGTAAATGTGACTTCACGCTGAGGTTTCAATCTGCCTACTCCTCAGGGGGCAAGGGTTTATATATATATATATATATATATATATATATATATATATATATATATATATATATATATATATATGTATATATATATATATATATATGTTGTTGTTGAGTTATGTTGTTGTTGAGTTCAGGTTAAACCGCGTCTGGAGTTTTGTTCTCGACGTTTCGGCTCCGATTTTGGAGCCATTTTCAAGAGGTAAATGTGACTTCACGCTGAGGTCTCAATCTGCCCCCTCCTCAGGTGTTGTCACAGGGGCGAGGGTTTGTGACTTGACGCCGGGCCTCAATCTGTCTACTCCCCAGGTCTCGTCACGAGTTCTTTCTAAGGTCTCAATCTGCCTACTCCTTAGATCGAACTGGGGTATCGAGGGATGTTGGGTGGTATTCATAGCAGTGGGTGCTGCTCAAGCACGGTCGGATGTCTTGGTGGGGAGTGGGCATCTGGAAATCAGGGTTTTCCATGCAGTTGTGAGTCTCTGACCGTCGTCACGTTTATTTAAGCAGGAGGGTCGCTCCTCGATGCTCCTGGGGAGTAGGCAGATTGGGGCCCCGGCGTCAAGTCACAAACCCTTGCCCCCTGAGGAGTAGGCAGATTGAGACCTCAGCGTGAAGTCACATTAACCTCTTGAAAATGTCTCCGAAATCGGAGCCGAAACGTCGAAAACAAAACTCCAGACGCGGTTCAACCCGAACTCAACAACAACATACAACTGAACGCGGAAATCTATCCGAACATATATATATATATATATATATATATATACAGTGTCACACATAAAGTTCGCGACATATGGAAGTTTTTTTATTAATAGATATAATGAAAATTTGGCCTGGCAGTTAGTTTGTGCTTGAAAAATTAGTAAAAAACAGCCTCTTTCCTTTTGTCATGTGATACTCTAAACCTGTCAAATTTGACATTTTTTTCGAAAATCCTCAAAAAATCAGTTTTTTTTTGGAAATTTCGAAAAATGCCAAAGAGAAAAAGTGCTCAGTTTCCAATTTTATACCTTTGCTCGAAATTTGGACTCTTTACTGTCACTTCGACTTTTTTCCAATTTTTTTAATTTTTCGAATCTTTCGCTCTATCGATTCGAACGAAACATGATTCAAATTTCATAATTCTGATGATTACGAGACTTCAATGTCATATCTTGCCCAGAAAATACCCGCATTGGCCTGTTACCAGAAAAAGAAATGAATACACCTCCAGAAATTCGTCTTTGTTTTTGCAAAGTTCATCTAGTTTTTTCATTTCATTGTTAAACTGATTCGGTTTTTCCATGTATGGACGTTAATATGTCAGTAATCAAATAAACGAATTCCTCTTCATTCTTATTACACTCGTATTTCGTTTTTTAATAGATTTTTATCCAGTTTGATTATTTTTCTGACCAATTCAAAAGACTTTGGTTCTAGCGATTTGTACTAAACATGATATAAAATTTCGTGATTTCAAACATTACAAGACTAATGCAACATGTCGGGAAGAAAATAGTAGGTACTGATCAAATCGAAATAAATTCTCCCTCAGTAGGCTTTTGAAACAAATTTTTAGTTTTGGTTAATGTCAAATTATTGCTTTCAATGAATCGAGTTGTTTTGTGTACATATTTTCGTACATTTATACACAAATAAGTTTTATGTACAATGTTATCCACGCAAGACAAAGTGGAAATCGTTCTTTTATGTGGTGAGAATGTGCCATATCGAGATGTTGCTTGTATTTTCAATCGCCGGCATCCAGGAAGAAATATTCACTTTAGTACCGTGGGAAGGATATTGAAAACATTCAAAGAAACTGGCTCTGTGGACAATCGTTTCAAGAAACCACATAATCCAATGAAGTATAATGAAGAAGAACAACTCAATGTTTGTTTGAGCGTTGTTGAAAACGGAAAAACTAATATTAGGAGCATTAGTGATGATACAGGGGTTGGCAGAGAAACTGTGAGAAGAATTTTGCACAAAAATAAATTCCATCCCTATGAGCCAAAGTTCATACACACTCTTAAAGCAAGATATTTCGATATTCGAGTAGGATTTTCCTTTTGGTTCCAAGGTGAGAGAGAAAATGATATCGCATTTCCCTACAGGATTTTATGGACAGACGAGGCAACTTTCACGTCGAACGGAACAGTTGGTTCCCAAAATTGTCGCTGGTGGTCCAACACTAATCCAAATCTTGTAATAGAATGCCGTGACCAATATTCATTCAAGACAAATGTGTGGTGTGGGTTATTACATAACCAAATAATTGGAGCATATTTTTTTAGAGAAAATTTGAACGCAGCCATGTTTCATTATGAATCAGTTGTCTGAAGTTTTGGATAATCTGCTTCTAAGTGTTAGACGAAATTTGCGGTATCAGCTTGACGGGGCACCGATCCACAAAACAGTAGAAGTGAAACAGTGTCTCAGTCAGATGTTCAGGGGCAAAGTGATAGGACGAGATTGGGAAGATTATTGGCCACCAAGATCACCGGACTTATCTCCGATGGACTTTTTTCTATGGGGTTATCTGAAACAAAAAGTGTATAAGCACAGACCATTTGCAAACAAAGAACATTTGGAGAATACCATTCGTGAGTGTTGTTCTAACATAAATCCTCTATTTATTAAAAATGCCACCAAGTCTGTGAATGAAAGGACTATAATTTGTATAGAACGGGAAGGACGGCAAACTGAATGATGAATTCGGGTTCTTTATAAGATTATTGAGATAAATCAATGAATGTTATGATGTTTTGTTGTGAATTTGGTTATAGTTATTTTGTTTTAATGTTATTTACACACCTAATGGTGAAAATAAAAAATATAAGATTTATGAAATTAACTCAAGAAGCGTTATTTTTTCCTCGATAACTACATCTAACAGTTAACATCCAACAGTCACACTGTTGGGTGTAAACTGCATCAAAATATTTGGAACTCATTTGCAGCTAATGGGATACAAGTCTGCTAAAAAAAAGGAATACGAGTGTAATAAGAATAAAGAGAAATACGTTTTTTCGATTACTGACATATTAAAGTCCAAACATTGAAAAACCGAATCAGTTTAACAATGAGATGAAAAAACTAGATGAACTTTGCAACAACAAAGACGAATTTCTGGAGGTGTATTCATTTCTTTTTCTGGTAACAGGCCAATGCGGGTATTTTCTGGGCAAGATATGACATTGAAGTCTCGTATTCATCGTACTATGTTATGAAATTTGAATCATGCCAAGTCAAATTTTCATTATATCTATTAATAAAAAAAACTTCCATATGTCGCGAACTTTATGTGTGACACTGTATATATATATATATATATATATATATCTATATATATATATATATATATATATATATATATATATATATATATATATATATATATATCTATATATATATATATATATATATATATATATATATATATATATATATATATATATCATATATAGTTAGATGATACCTAGAAGCTTTCCACACTCCAGCCTGATCTCCTTACTTCAATGCAAGAAATATAGATTTTTCGTTCGCTTTGAAAGTGACTGAAAGTTATTTCGATTGGAACGCCCTGTATATTATTGAAAATTCATTTTTTTTTCTATGTAAATCATTCGTATACTCAACTAGTCAAGTTTCGGACTTACGAGCATTCATTTGTGCGAATTAAAAAAAAAACACGAAAAAACTTGAAAGTGGAAATATTGATATAAAGAGTTATGGAAGAGTAAAACAATCATTTATATCATTTGAAAATTCGTTCAAATCGCTGGCCGTTCACTTCCAAGCTCTTCAAAATGCGGGTGTTGACTGCTTCCGTCATGGCAGATCTGATTTTATTGGGATCCAAATCTTCAAAGGTTTGGGTAACCTTCTAACAATTCATTCATCGAACACACAGGTGTATTGTAATCTTTTGCTTCAAACACAGATAAAAATCTGATGGATTGAGATCGAGTGATCTCGCTGGCCAATTCCATGGTGCAAGCAATTTATACACCGATCAAGTCTGTCCAGTTCTGCACTTATCTTCCGAGTGGCAGACTTTCGATGAAGCTCTCCAAAGCATTCTCTAAAATACAAGGGCGTAGCCAGGATTTTGGTCAGGGGAAGGCAGGAAAGGAAAAACCAATAATGACTATGATACAAATGTGTAACCTCTTGAGAAGTAAGGAAAGTTGCAAAACCCGTGAACTCTTAGTCGAAGGCTGGGTGTGGGTTCGTCAAATCTTACAATAGAGATAAGATGTAATAATGAAAAGTAAGTCTGGGCGCCAGACTGGTTCAGTCGGGAATGGGAATCTGACAAAACAAAAACACCTCTGAAATTAATGAAGATTAATTGAGTAAGTGTGGATGAAGTTAGGAATTGGGTGGTTTGCTCGAACAAACCGCAGTAGTTGCAAATATGAATCGTTAGATGTTGTTCTACATGAAAAAACAATGATGGGTTAGTATCTCCTAAATTTAAATGACTATACAGCCCTGAAAGAAATCTTACTTATGTAAAATGTAGTACAAGATGTACCTTGTCAAAGAATGGCTACTATACGTAAGTGAAGTGAATTTGTAATGGGTAACAAGGAAAATTACTAAACTATTAAGTATATCAAATCTGGGTAGTGAATAACAGCGCTGTTATTGTGCCCTTACAGAGCTACCTATATTCCAGGAATCCCCAACGGGCTCAGGGGTTATTTCAGTGCTCGGAGAGTCGATGAGACCTGGGGTTCCGACAAATTTGGCACAAAAAGGTTACCAAAATCAGCTCCTCATCAGGAGAAAATACCTTAGTACTACAAACTCCAACCATCCATACATGAACTAGGAATTAGGTTATTTCAGCATATTGAGATTCATCATCCTCAATCTCTTCATTCCATTAGACTGAACAAAATTCCAGTAGAACTATTTCTACAAAGTAGGCATTACATCCAAATCCCAAAAATTATATAAAATTAAAAAGCTTCATGGCAATCACAAAATGGAGGAAGCCGCCATAGCCATCTCTCCTTTGATCAACTCTGATCAAATCTTTATCCCTGGTGGAATGAAAAAGCCTGTAATAAATTCGTCTTAGAACAAACTCTAAAAATAATTATTGAAATACTTGCCTAAGGTGGCATTAGGCTTCATCAGAAACTCCTCGATTTGCATATTTTGAATTTTATCAGACAGACTCGCGTCTCTCACTCTGAACAGTCTGGCTTCAGGTCAGGGTCTCTTCCCTCTACCTTTCTGATACACCTTACAGGAAGGCAACCACCATGGTTCCAATTCTTAAGGATCGTTCACCACAAATCCTAAGGTGGGTTCACCACTGAATCCCGAATGGGACCAATGAAATACCATTGTTCTATGACGTATTCCAAGGATAAGTCATAGAAGTCATATTTATTACTGTGATTCACAAAACAACCACAAGATTCGCAGTATCATAAAACACGGTGTGAAGTAAAAGGAGAAGTTGCACTGTGTACTTGATGGGGTTCTTGAAATGACCGCTAGAGCTAAAGTTAATTGGATACAAATAATAACTTTTGTAATATCTGGAATGAATGGATCGCCACTATTTATTCCGAAAATCAATTGACACACGGAACCCAGCTCACAACTAGTCAACTATGTACCAAATGTTCATTAATATCGTGAAACAGTTTGTGGCATTTAATAATGACAACATCAATAATTTGTATCGCATACAGAGTGGGCAATTTAGCTGTTACACACCCCCTCTTCTTACAAAAAAATATTTGCGCAGCTAATATTTTTATCAACAAAACAAACTATATGCCGCCACAATCTCCACAAAAACACAGGGCACAATAGTAAGGGAGCACTAGATCCAAATACTTCGTTTTCTCAGGTTATTGGGTAAAGAGGTCAAAGTAGCCCGAAACACGGCAGGTATTATACTAGACTAAATCAAGGGAACAGCAGGTGTTCGTGTCGAGGAAGGTCACGAACACTATTTACTAAAACGCATCCGAGGCTATTTACAACCATTTAGAAATAGAGAGGTGCCACCAAGACACTACTAGCCTTCAGCTTTCGTCCAAGCATGTCAGGGTTGGACCAACAACTACCACCGAATACGTATCCGAGGCTGCTTATTTGCAAGTTGTAAACGGGGAGTTATGGTTCCTCCGAACATATAAGGAGTACTAACCTATTGCGCACTAGATCCGTATAGTACTAATCTCCGGGCTTATCGTCACTAAGAAAATCCAACATGCCTAACCTACATCTACAATGAACAATTATAGCAACAATGCTTTTATAATAGGCGGATAACACTAACCCCGCAAAAGAAAATATCACCAAGAAAAATCAAAATTGCATACGTCATCTCCTTTGAATACTCTTATCTCCGATCCATTTCCAGAGGAACACATTCATCCTTCCCATTCACACGCCATACGTTGCCACAGGCATTTCAGTTCATTCATCCGGTGGAATTGAATCAGTTCCAAGGTATGGTTTCAGGTCTTTCACGTGGAATTTACCCAAGGATTTTCCTTGTAAATCAGATAATTCGTACACAAGTTTTGAGATAACTCTCTTCACAGTACAAAGAATAAACTTAGGGGCCAGCTTCGCAGCGAAACTTTCACTTTTCTTGGATAAGATAAAATTTCTCTTCCAAACGCGGTCACCTACATGATAAACATCAGCGGGACGTTTACGCAGGTTATAAGACTTGGAATTCCTAGCATATGCATCAGCTAATCTGCGTCGAACATCGACGTATATCGCTGGTAGTTCCTCCAGCTCCTCGCCATAGGAATTTCTATTCATATTTGTCAGATCCATATCTGAACAAGATTCTAATTTTCCATAAAAATCACCACTTGATGGTACATATCTACCGAAGTTTAAGAATGTCGGGGTATACCCAGTGACTTCATGTACCGCTGTCCTCATTGCAAAACCAATCCTATGGATTTCCTTATCCCAATTTCTGTGATCTTTATCTTTGATATATGACCTAATTGCAGTCTCTAGGACTCTATTAACACGCTCCACTGCATTAACCTGCGGGTGGTATCGAGCATTATGAAAAATCTTAACACGGTACTTCTCTGCCAAAGCATGCAGATACTTACTGATGAATTGCACTCCATTATCGCAAGCTAAAACTTGTGGAGCTCCATAAATCAAAAATACTTGCTCCTCAAGGTACTTTACAACTGCTGCGGACGTAGCTTTTCTCAAGGGATGAAGAAGACAAAATTTTGAAAAGTAATCTGATACCAACAGAACAAATTGAAAACCATTCTTGGACTTGGGTAAGGGTCCTAACAAATCTACAGAAACATATTGCCAAGGATAATTCGCCTTTTTGGGTTGTCCCATAAATCCTGGACGAGCAGTGTTAGCTACTTTTTGTGCATTGCAAACATTACAACCCCTGACGTACTTTTTCACATCATTCAACATCTTGGGCCAATAGTAAAGCTCCCTAATACGGCTTACGGTTTTGAAAATGCCGGAATGTGCTGCAAGTGAATTGTCATGACATTCCGTCAGGACTGATAACCTACTCGGTTTTGGGACTACTATCTTCCATTCTGGAAAATTTGATGATAAACCTAATTCATGGGAGACGTGTTTATATAGTAAACCTGCTGAAACATTAAATTCTGGATATTTTTCTGGGTCGGCCAAAACTTTATCTATCAATTGTGAATACCAATTATCAGCTGATATATCAGATTGGGAAATATCGATAACATTAACCTCTAGAGGTGCCCCAGATAGTGCATCGGGGATGATATTCAAAGCGCCCTTACGGTGGATTATTTCCATATCCAACATACTGAGTCTCATGGCCCAACGAGCGAGACGACCTATGGGATTTTTCAAATTAGTCAACCAAATTGATGACCTGTGGTCTGTTATCAATTCGAAGTGGACTCCATCGATGAACGGACGGAACTTCTCGACCGCAAAAAGAATTGCCAAACATTCTTTCTCGGTGGTTGAATATTTTCTCTCAGACTCAGTTAAAGTTCTCGAAGCGAATGCAATGATAACTTCTTTGCCGTCTGACTCCTGAGTCAAAATTGAGCCAAGACCTACATTAGAAGCATCCACTTGTATAGTGAACTCTTTTGAAAAATCGGGTGAAGCTAGAATAGGTGCAGAAACTAGAGCCTCTTTGATATATCTGAAAGCTTTATCAGCTTCCTCAGTCCAAGTTATTTTCTGTGACTTTTTCTTACCTTTCAATAGAGCATTAATGGGGGCTGTGAGAGTTGCATGATCTTTAACAAATCTCCTATAATAACTGATGAGACCAATAAATCTTTTGATTTCCGTTGCTGTAGTTGGTATAGGGTATTCTAACATTGTCCTAACTTTATCCGGGTCGGTACGCAAACCTTCTCTGTCTACGACAAATCCCAAATACTTCAAGCTGGGGCGACAAAAAGAACATTTTTCAATATTGATCGTGAGTTTAGCATCGCGAAACCTTTCAAAAACAATGTTCAGGATTTCCAAATGTTTTTCAAATGTGGGAGTTGCTATAATTGTATCATCAAGATATACGAAGCAATATGGTTCCAAATCCGGCCCCAATACCGCGTCCATGAGTTTTTGTAGAGACTGTGCCGCATTACAAAGACCAAATGGCATAACCTCAAATTCAAATAATCCGCGACCAGGTACCACAAAAGCAGTTTTCTCACAAGACTCTGGATGCAATGGAATTTGCCAAAATGCACTTTTTAAATCAATACTACTGAGGTATTTCGCACCAGACAATTTATTCAGAATCTGATCAACTATAGGGAGGGGATAAGCGCATTTCTTAGTTACTGAATTCAATTTTCTTCCATCAAAACAAAATCTTGGATCTCCATTAGCTTTTTCAACGATCAAAACTGGACTAGCCCAAGGACTTTTTGAAGGACGGACTACTTTCAATTCTAACATTTTGTCTAATTCTTCATTCAGAGTTTTCAATTTGTACGGACTGAGTAAATGATGTCTCTGCTTGATTGGTTCGACTGTACCAGTATCAATTTTGTGAAAAATTTTATCAGTTCTTCCTAACCTTGAAGTTGACAATGTTCGAAAATCTTTAATTGAAACGTTTAATTGTTTTTGTTGCAAAGCAGTTAAATCTGATCTTGAAATTATTTTGTTGATGGCACCCACTTCTATAATATCTTTATCACTCAAATCCGTATTATTTCCATCAATCAAGAAAGAATTTGTGGAAAAATCTATAGTCACATTGAAACTCCTGCAAAAATCTGATCCTAATATGATCGTGTGAGATAGTGATGGAACTACTAAAACTTTGATTAACTTGATTATATTATCTACTTCTATTGGTAAAGTGACAAATCCTAAAATTTTTTGAGCTGCGCCATCTGCTGTACTTATAGTGGTATCTGCGCATTCATAAATCTGTGAACCAAACGCCTCAAGTAATTTCATTCCCTTACTCCCAATGACACTATGACTAGCACCACTATCAATCAGACAAATGATTCTGCGACCATAAATATGAACCGCCGCATAGGGTCTGTTATCATTATACTGTTCTACAAAAGCAGAGTTGGCTTCCTTCAAAGTTACGTCCTTTCTTTCCGTTGAACTTCCACTAATATAAAAATCAGCAACAAAATTTAACCAAGCCTTCCATTCCTCGACCGTCGTTCTTACTAAATAATTTTCAAGTTCCCTATCTCTTGAACGTTTCCCATACCTATTGTTCATGAAATTCTTATCCCTCTTTCCCTTTCTGAAAAATTTACTACACCCGCTCTTCTTTTGAGGCTCCGACACACTCAAAGAATGCTCTGGTACACTATTTTTCTTTTTATTGAAGGTTGTTCTAGTCCAGACTCTAGAATTAATAACACTCACATTGTTTTTGTAGACCCTAGAAAAAGAAGTGGAGGGGCACTGGTCTACCTGGTGTCCTCCCTTCGAAAGTTTTTTTGCTTTGAACAATTTGGACAGTTGGGCCGTATAACATTAACCTTACCACAACCATAACATGATAATACCTTTCTCTTACAATCTTTTTTCACATGACCAACTTGATTACAAGACCAACAAATTGCAGACACCTGCTGAGGTGGATTAAAATTTCTTTGGAATTTATCAGTACTTCTCCTTGAATTTTGGTTACTTTCACGAAAACGAGAGCTGCAAGCAGCATCCTCAAAATCTGATGAATATGCTAAAGAAGGTTCTAAGGTAGAAACGTTTTGTCTAGACGGTGGTTGAAATTTTGCCTTTATGGTTTCAGCTTCCTCTAATGCTTTACAAACCTCAATTAAATTCTTAATATTCTTGATATTCTGTAAGACTAAGTGAGACTGGTAGCGAGGTTGTATATTTCTCCTTATAATTTTCAATTTGGTTTCCTCTGAAGGAGGTTCAAGCAAGCTATTGAATAAATTTTCCATCAGGGAAACATAAATAACAATTCTCTCCTGATGTCCTTGAGTACGGCGTCTAATTTCTTCCCACAATAAATCATCATAATCTGATGGTAAAAAATCTTTCCTAAGAGCCTCTTCTAATGAATTCCATGAATCGAATCTACTTTGTCTCAATTGTGATCTATACCACTCCCTAGCTATACCCTCAAATAAATCAGAAGCAGATTGAAACAAATCTTCTTTAGAAATATTTCTAGCAACTCTTAGCTCCTCTACTCTTTGTAAAAATGAATTGAGTGAACCCTTTTTAGTTGTACCATCAAAAGTTACTCCCCATTTATATGCTGATACTGCTTCGTAAACTGGTGTAGGAACTATGGGTGCTACCGATTGATTTAGAATGGAATTATTTGAAATATTTTGGCTTTTAAGAACTCTATCTCGTGCCTCAACTAGATCCTCTTCCAAAGTACAAACTAGAACAAGATTATCTCCACTAAAATTTGCAATTTCATCACCCTTATCTTTGGGGAATCTCAACAATCTGCCCATCAAATGGTTAAGTCTACTTTTAACTCTTTTGAAAATTTCCTCATTTACTCCATCATAATCATTCACTAACTCGGTTATAGAATTTACACTATCAGTTACTTCAGCTTTTTCTTGTTCAAAATCAAACTCTTCATTACAAGTGTGTACAACATCTGGTCTTGCCATGTCTTGTCTAAGTTCTCTACGCAAAAACTTTCTTTTGGCATTTATATCGGCCCTGTCTACTGAGACACCTCTAACAGATAACTCATAGTTAAGTTCAAATGATCTCAAATGATTAGGATCCATATCATAGTTGAATTTCATTTTGAATAAACTAAAATTTTGGGACAGCCTGTATACAACACAATACCACACTAACTACTCTCCCTGTATGCGACACAAAATATTTTCACACTCCAGTAAATATCAATATTCTGTACAGAACTCTGAGTGATACTATTGCGAACTGGATTCTATATACCAAGAAACTTTCAGCTAGAAAAAAGAACAAATTTGCTATGTGTTACTTTGTTTTGTCAGAAGGAATAATGGGTAGGGTTAAGGGAGTAAACTTGCTCTGCCCGGTTACTGCAAAATTTGACCAACACTGTACTATTTACTTTTCTAACTATTCTGACATTTCAGGCCCGCCCCACGTTGGGCGCCACTTTTGTAACCTCTTGAAAAGTAAGGAAAGTTGCAAAACCCGTGAACTCTTAGTCGAAGGCTGGGTGTGGGTTCGTCAAATCTTACAATAGAGATAAGATGTAATAATGAAAAGTAAGTCTGGGCGCCAGACTGGTTCAGTCGGGAATGGGAATCTGACAAAACAAAAACACCTCTGAAATTAATGAAGTTTAATTGAGTAAGTGTGGATGAAGTTAGAAATTGGGTGGTTTGCTCGAACAAACCGCAGTAGTTGCAAATATGAATCGTTAGATGTTGTTCTACATGAAAAAACAATGATGGGTTAGTATCTCCTAAATTTAAATGACTATACAGCCCTAAAAGAAATCTTACTTATGTAAAATGTAGTACAAGATGTACCTTGTCAAAGAATGGCTACTATACGTAAGTGAAGTGAATTTGTAATGGGTAACAAGGGAAATTACTAAACTATTAAGTATATCAAATCTGGGTAGTGAATAACAGCGCTGTTATTGTGCCCTTACAGAGCTACCTATATTCCAGGAATCCGCAACGGGCTCAGGGGTTATTTCAGTGCTCGGAGAGTCGATGAGACCTGGATTTCCGACAAATTTGGCACAAAAAGGTTACCTTGATGCTCGAAGGCTACTACTTCGAGGTTTCCAAAATCAGCTCCTCATCAGGAGAAAATACCTTAGTACTACAAACTCCAACCATCCATACATGAACTAGGAATTAGGTTATTTCAGCATATTGAGATTCATCATCCTCAATCTCTTCATTCCATTAAACTGAACAAAATTCCAGTAGAACTATTTCTACAAAGTAGGCATTACATCCAAATCCCAAAAATTATATAAAATTAAAAAGCTTCATGGCAATCACAAAATGGAGGAAGCCGCCATAGCCATCTCTCCTTTGATCAACTCTGATCAAATCTTTATCCCTGGTGGGATGAAAAAGCCTGTAATAAATTCGTCTTAGAACAAACTCTAAAAATAATTATTGAAATACTTGCCTAAGGTGGCATTAGGCTTCATCAGAAACTCCTCGATTTGCATATTTTAAATTTTATCAGACAGACTCGCGTCTCTCACTCTGAACAGTCTGGCTTCAGGTCAGGGTCTCTTCCCTCTACCTTTCTGATACACCTTACAGGTAGGCAACCACCATGGTTCCAATTCTTAAGGATCGTTCACCACAAATCCTAAGGTGGGTTTACCACTGAATCCCGAATGGGACCAATGAAATACCATCGTTCTATGACGTATTCCAAGGATAAGTCATAGAAGTCATATTTATTACTGTGGTTCACAAAACAACCACAAGATTCGCAGTATCATAAAACACGGTGTGAAGTAAAAGGAGAAGTTGCACTGTGTACTTGATGGGGTTCTTGAAATGACCGCTAGAGCTAAAGTTAATTGGATACAAATAATAACTTTTGTAATATCTGGAATGAATGGATCGCCACTATTTATTCCGAAAATCAATTGACACACGGAACCCAGCTCACAACTAGTCAACTATGTACCAAATGTTCATTAATATCGTGAAACAGTTTGTGGCATTTAATAATGACAACATCAATAATTTGTATCGCATACAGAGTGGGCAATTTAGCTGTTACAAATGTCTATCAATTGAATATATATATATATATATATATATATATATATATATATATATTTATATATATATATATATATATATATATATATACACAGTGTCACACATAAAGTTCGCGACATATGGAAGTTTTTTTTATTAATAGATATAATGAAAATTTGGCTCGGCAGTTAGTTTGTGCTTGGAAAATTAGTAAAAAACAGCCTCTTTCCTTTTGTCATGTGATACTCTAAACCTGTCAAATTTGACATTTTTTTTGAAAATCCTCAAAAAATCAGTTTTTTTTTGGAAATTTCGAAAAATGCCAAAGAGAAAAAGTGCTCAGTTTCCAATTTTATACCTTTACTCGAAATTTGGACTCTTTACTGTCACTTCGTCTTTTTTCCAATTTTTTTATTTTTCGAATCTTTCGCTCTATCGATTCGAACGACACATGATTCAAATTTCATATTTTTGATGAATACGAGACTTCAATGTCATATCTTGCCCAGAAAATACCCGCATTGGCCTGTTACCAGAAAAAGAAATGAATACACCTCCACAAATTCGTTTTTGTTGTTGCAAAGTTCATCTAGTTTTTTCATTTCATTGTTAAACTGATTCGGTTTTTCAATGTATGGACGTTAATATGTCAGTGATCGAAAAAACGTATTTCTCTTTATTCTTATTACACTCGTATTCCTTTTTTTAGCAGACTTGTATCCCATTAGCTGCAGATGAGTTCCAAATATTTTGATGCAGTTCACACCCAACAGTGTGACTGTTGGATGTAAACTGTAAGATGTAGTTAGCGAGCAAATAATAACGCTTCTTGAGTCAATTTCATAAATCTTATATTTTTTATTTTCACCATTAGGTGTGTAAATAACATTAAAACAAAATAACTATAACCAAATTCACAACAAAACATCATAACATTCATTGATTTATCTCAATAATCTTATAAAGAACCCGAATTCATCATTCGGTATGCCATCCTTCCCGTTCAATACAAATTATAGTCCTTTCATTCACAGACTTGGTGGCATTTTTAATAAATAGGGGATTTATGTTAGAACAACACTCCCGAATGGTATTCTCCAAATGTTCTTTGTTTGCAAATGGTCTGTGCTTATACACTTTTTGTTTCAGATAACCCCATAGAAAAAAGTCCATCGGAGATAAGTCCGGTGATCGTGGTGGCCAATAATCTTCCCAATCTCGTCCTATCACTTTGCCCCTAAACAACTGACTGAGACACTGTTTCACTTCTACCGTTTGGTGGATCGGTGCCCCGTCAAGCTGATACCACAAATTTCGTCTAACACTTAGAGGCAGATTATCCAAAACTTCAGACAACTGATTCATAATGAAATTTCTGTACATGGCTGCGTTCAAATTTTCTCTGAAAAAATATGGTCCGATTATTTGGTTATGTAATAACCCACACCACACATTTGTCTTGAATGAATATTGGTCACGGCATTCTATTACAAAATTTGGATTAGTGTTGGACCACCAGCGACAATTTTGGGAACTAACTGTTCCGTTCGACGTGAAAGTTGCCTCGTCTGTCCATAAAATCCTGTAGGGAAATGCGATATCATTTTCTCTCTCACCTTGGAACCAAAAGGAAAATCCTACTCGAATATCGAAATCTCTTGCTTTAAGAGTGTGTATGAACTTTGGCTCATAGGGATGGAATTTATTTTTGTGTAAAATTCTTCTCACAGTTTCTCTGCCAACCCCTGTATCTTCACTATTTCTCCTTATATTATATATATATATATATATATATATATATATATATATATATATATATATATATATATAACCTTTTAGTTAGATTATGTGGTTTCTTGAAACGATTGTCCACAGAGCCAGTTTCTTTGAATGTTTTCAATATCCTTCCCACGGTACTAAAGTGAATATTTCTTCCTGGATGCCGGCGATTGAAAAAACAAGCAACATCTCGATATGGCACATTCTCACCACATAAAAGAACGATTTCCACTTTGTTTTGCGTGGATAACATTGTACATAAAACTTATTTGTGTATAAATGTACGAAAATATGTACACAAAACAACTCGATTTATTGAAAGCAATAATTTGACATTAACCAAAACTAAAAATTTGTTTCAAAAGCCTACTGAGGGAAAATTTTATTTTGATTTGATCAGTACCTACTATTTTCTTCCCGACATGTTGCATTAGTCTTGTAATGTTCAAAATCACGAAATTTTATATCATGTTCAGTACAAATCGCTAGAACTAAAGTCTTTTGAATAGTTTTGAAACTGTAGGTCAATGTTTGGTTTACAGAAAAGTATAATATTTCGGGTTAGTTTGTAACTGAATTATTGGTCAGAAAAATAATCAAACTGGATAAAAATCAATTAAAAAAAGAAATACGAGTGTGATAAGAATGAAGAGGGATTCGTTTATTCGATTACTGACATATTAACGTCCATACATGGAAAAAACCGAATCAGTTTAACAATGAAATGAAAAAACTAGATGAACTTTGCAACAACAAAGACGAATTTCTGGAGGTGTATTCATTTCTTTTTCTGGTAACAGGCCAATGTGGGTATTTTCTGGGCAAGATATGACATTGAAGTCTCGTATTCATCAAAATTATGAAATTTGAATCATGTTTCGTTCGAATCGATAGAGCGAAAGATTCGAAAAATAAAAAAAATTGGAAAAAAGTCGAAGTGACAGTAAAGAGTCCAAATTTCGAGCAAAGGTATAAAATTGGAAATTTAGCACTTTTTCTCTTTGTCATTTTTCGAAACTTCCAAAAAAAAATGTTTTTTGAGGATTTTCGAAGAAAAAGTCAAATTTGACAGGTTTAGAGTATCACATGACAAAAGGAAAGAGGCTGTTTTTTACTAATTTTTCAAGCACAAACTAACTGCCAAGCCAAATTTTCATTATATCTATTAATAAAAAAAACTTCCATATGTCGCGAACTTTATGTGTGACATATTATATATATATATATATATATATATATATATATATATATATATATATATATATATATATATATATATATTTCGGTTATCATGTCTCGTAGTGAGTAGACGTACTTCTGTTCGAGCTCCGTTTTTTGTGATAGTTCAATAGGAAATAGTTCAACCTGATATCAGTTTCATCAAAAAGTGTTTATTCAAAACAAACTATCAGTGTCTACCATAACTGATTGTTGGATACCCGTATTCAGCTGCACTTTTGGAGGTGAGCGAATTAGAATCTATAATATACACATATATAGTACAGTCAATCCGATTAAAATATGACGTCTAGAACCAGAGATAAAACTGATAAAATCAAGCTTCAGGACACAGACGTAGAGGAACTGATAAGCAGAGTCTGTGCAGAGTTTTATGCAAAAATAGAAAAGTCTTTTGATAGTAAGTTCAGTAAAATGGAAAAACAACTGGCCTCCATTGAAACTTCGCTTAGTGATACATCAAAATGCGCCCTTCAGAACAAGATTGAAATAGCTCGTCTGACAACAGAAATGAGTGATCTTGAACAACACCAGAGAACAAACTCCATTAGAATTCAAGGACTCAGAGAAGAAGCGGATAATGAATACCTTCTTGAACATACATTACAATTTTTTGAACAATTCTTAAACATCAGCTGCACCAAACAAGAAATTGATTCCATTTTCAGAATCAATGGCCGTCAGGACAACGATATGGTGAAACCCCGTCCGATAATTGTTAATTTCGTTACCAATATCAAGAAAAACGAAATAATAGGTGCCAGAAAGTTGCTCAAGAATAAAGACATATCTGTGTTTGAGGACTTGAGTAAAAGGAAGTTTCAACTATTGAAGAAAGCAAAAGAAAAGGTTGGACCAAAGAAGGCCTGGTCTCTCGGAGGGAAGATTTTCATATGGAGTGAAAAGCACAACAAGAAAATCATCATCAATAACGAACAAGATATTCTGGACATCGATGCCTGAACTAATGTTATCTTGTATTAAAATTTTCATACTTATCGGATTTATTCATAAAAACTATTCAGAGTTTCTTTTTGTTTTTGTCTCATTAGTTCTTGTCTGCTATATATCTCGTCCTTTTTTCCTAGAATAATAATTTCATTATATTAATATATTTAACGGAGTTCCTACTATAGCTTTGAATAATGATACGTACCGAATTTATTAGTTTTTCCCATTTCAATGTAAGATCACTACTCACCGGATTTGATATGTTTTCTGACTTTATGCATGAGGAGTGCTTAGATATATGTAGTCTCTTAGAAACATGGCTCAACCAATCTTTTCCAAGCCGAGGTGTCAGCGTACCAGATTATAATCTAATACGCAAAGATCGTCAGGAGAAAAAAGGCGGAGGTTTGGCTTTTTACATAAAGAAATCTATCAAATATAAAATAGTTGATGATGGTAACCATAACAATAGCTCCTTAGAGACTCTTTGGATAAGCGTTAGCATATCCGGAAAAAAAATATGTATAGGTACATTGTACAGACCTCCAACTATCAATTTATCAAGCTGCCTGATCGATCTAGAAAATATTATATCTTCAATTATACCAAAATTTGACTTAATTATATTGGGTGGGGATTTCAATGTCGATATTCTGAATAAAACAAATAACAACACGAAAACTCTATTGACTTTTTTCGAGAAATATAATCTCTGTCAAAAATGTAATGAGCCTACAAGAGTAACAGCAACTAGCAGTACGTGTATTGACCTTCTAGTCTCAACAGATTCTGATATTATAAATAATGTATCCGTATTCAAAATGGATGGTATTTCAGATCACTGCCTAGTCAAATGTGAAATCAAATGTAAGAAAGAAAAATTCCAGCCTAAGTTCGTCAGCTTTCGCAATTTTTCCCACTTCAATTATAATAATTTCCTTAGAGACTTGAACAGTATTGATTGGGACTATATATTTGATATGGACGATGTTGATGAGATGATCTCTTTTTGGAATGGTAATGTCAACCATCTTTTTAATATACACGCACCTACCATAACTAAACGTGTCACTAAGCCCCCCGCTCCTTGGCTCACTCCGAATTTAAAATTCATAATAAAATTGAAAAAACAATCTTTCAATAGATATAAACATTTAAATACAGCTGAATCTTTCAACGAATATATAGATTTAAGAAATTTTGCTAATCGATGCATTGAAGCTGAAAAAAAAGCATTTTTGCAGCATAAATTCAAGTCGGACCCCAAACTTTTTTGGAAATCTCTGAAATTGTTCGTTCGTTTTCGTTAACCAGCTGACGAACGTCAACCCTCAGAAGTCGAAACTTGTGCGAGCAATGGATCAACGAGGCCTTACCTTTTAACGTGCGATTACCCAGCACGGTGGCCCGGCGAGGATTCGAACCCCGGCCTTCCGCTTGATAGGCAGATATGCTAACCACTACACTACCGAGACCACATCGTCAAACATTTTGAAAAAATCCCATAGCTGCAACACTGATATAGATCCGAGCGTTTTCAATAATCATTTTTTGAACTCTGTCCCAGATTTGCATACAACAGATAACAATATTTTGAGTAAATATGATGGTATATGTTCAGAGTTGAAAGGTAAAACTTTTTCTCTACACCCAGTTACAAACGAAGAGGTGGAACAAACCCTTCGCAGAATTAACACGCAGGCTAAGGGATCGGACGATATCAATCTAAGAATGCTAGAAATTTTGTTTCCGACATTAACCCCGTTCTTAGTTCATATAATCAATACTTGCTTTTCAAATGGGAATTTTCCAAAAGCATGGAAATATGCTAATGTCATACCCATTCCAAAAATTGAAAATCCAGATGACATATCACAATTTCGACCGATAAGTATTTTACCGACTATCTCAAAAATTATTGAAAGGTTAGTATCTGATCAATTATCATCATATCTTAAGCATAATAAAATATTGCCCACAACACAATCAGGCTTCAGAAAAAAACATAGCACCACCACGGCATTGCTCAAAGTAACAGACGATATTTTCACATCTATAGAAAATAAAAAAAAATTACAAGCCTGATATTACTCGATTTCAGCAAGGCGTTCGATATGTTGGACCATGGTATATTGTTGAAAAAATTTAAATATTTTGGTTTAGATGATAAGTCAATATGTTTTTTCAAAATTACTTGAGTGGGAGGCAGCAGAGGGTGGTGATAGGGGAAAAAATGTCTAACTTCGAAAATATTTCTAGGGGAGTTCCACAGGGAAGCATCCTGGGGCCTTCATTATTTTCAGTATATACTGCAGATTTCCCTTCTTTTTTAAAATATTGTCAAACTCATCAATACGCTGACGACACACAGTTGTATTTTTCGTTTTCAATATCTGAAAGTTTTCTCGCAAGCGTTAATGTCAACGAAGACCTTGAAACTATTGCCTCAGTGTCTAAATCACATAAGTTATTGCTAAATGAATCAAAAACCCAACTTATATTATTTGGTCAAAATAGTGATGAAATATTCAACGACCCAAATTTCGAAATAACTTTGAATGGAAAAACACTGGCTATAGTCAAACAATGTAAGAATCTTGGTCTTCATCTAGATACAACATTAAAATTCGAAAAGCATGTGTCACAACTGGTGAAACATAGCTATTCTACCCTAAAATTATTATATATGAACAGATTATATCTCACAAATAACATCAAGCTACTATTATGCGAATCTTTAATTATGTCCCTTTTGGCGTATTGTTCCGAAATATATTGGCCCTCCCTTCTAGCAAGGGATAAATATACTTTGCAGAAGATACAAAATTCATGTGTAAGATACTCATGTGGAATGAGAAAATATGATCATGTTTCTTCAATCTATGAGAAAATGAAAATTTTGAATTTAGAAGAGAGGTTTTTTGGCAAACTAGCTGGACTCGTATATCAAATCAACCATTCCAAAACACCGGCCTACCTTTTAGACAAACTCACAAAACTTGGGGACTATCACAACTGTTTGACAAGAGCTAGAGATCTCTATTGTATTCCAAGGCACACCTCCACACAATTTAAACGGAGCTTCTCATACAATGCAGTGAAAGTTTTCAATATTATTCCTGCACAAATTAAGTCGCTTCAAAACTGGCATAACTTCAGGAAGCATATCAAATCCTGGATTCTTTCAAATAAACAAATAGTAGCTCAATTATAGTATATATGTTATTCTTTTTTTTTTTTTGTTTCTCTTTGTGTTCAAGGATACTTTCAGAGTAGTCGCACTGTCGCTGCATTGTGCTGTATTTGCATGAAATGGAGAGTTTCAGAATTGTTTCATTTCTTTCCTTTTATTTCATAAAATTAAAATCATACTGTCTTATTACTTATTAAAACTTTATCACAATTCTTATTGAATCTTATAACTGTTACTATTAAGTGTATAAATATATTCTTTTTGTTGCTTGCGAACCACTTCTGTTCATTACTATGTTTTTTTTTTGTTGGTTACATGGAAGAACGGCTGTAGCCGAATGTCGCCAACACGTTTAAAAATTGTATTTACTTGTATTTTCAAATCAATAAAGACGCTATTATTATTATTATTATTATATATATATATATATATATATATATATATATATATATATATATATATATATATATATATGATAACCGAAGTTTTCCGCCATTACACTCGTGTGATGTTGTCACTTTCGTTGACAACAAGCCCAGCGAATGCTTTCGGAATTTTCATCCGAAAGCCTCCGTGCAGAAGGTTACATTTGGATCCACAAATCTGCAATCCAATGCATGTCGCCAAAGGCTGATAATTACCAGCAGACGTCATGGTATTGTCTATCTGTGGACTGCAGTTTCGTCCTTTGGGACTCATCAGCACAGCGATGACCGCATTCGAACAACGACTAATGCTCGAATGCACCATGACGAATACTGGGAACGCCACTTGGCTCATCCCTCCACGATCTTACGATGAGTGTGAACTCAGCGCCATCTCGTGGTGGATTGACAAAGCATTGGATTTGGCGGAATGGCGGAAAACTTCGGTTATCAGACGTTCCTGACGTTGTTGCAGATTAGGCTTACGCCGGCCACTTCCACCAGATCCAATGCTTTGTCAATCCACCACGAGATGGCGCTGAGTTCACACTCATCGTAAGGTCGTTGAGGGATGAGCCAAGTGGCGTTCCCAGTATTCGTCGTGGTGCAATCCAGCATAAGTCGTTGTTCGAATGCGGTCATCGCTGTGCTGATGAGTCCCAAAGGACGAAACTGCAGTCCGCAGATAGACCATACCATGACGTCTGCTGGTAATTTTTTGCCTTTGGCGACATGCATTGGATTGCAGATTTGTGGTTCCAAATGGAACCTTCTGCACGGAGGCTTTCGAATGAAAATTCCGAAAGCATTCGCTGGGCTTGTTGTCAACGAAAGTGACAACATCACACGAGTGTAATGGCGGAAAACTCCGGTTATCAGACGTTCCTCGTGAATCTCGCACTTTGTTGCAGATAAGGCCTACGCCGGCCACTTCCACCAGATCCAATGCTTCGTCAATCCACCTCGAGATGGCGCTGAGTTCACACTCATCGTAAGATCGTGGAGGGATGAGCCAAGTGGCGTTCCCAGTATTCGTCATGGTGCATTCGAGCATTAGTCGTTGTTCGAATGCGGTCATCGCTGTGCTGATGAGTCCAGAAGGACGAAACTGCAGTCCACAGATAGACAATACCATGACGTCTGCTGGTAATTATCAGCCTTTGGCGACATGCATTGGATTGCAGATTTGTGGTTCCAAATGTAACCTTCTGCACGAAGGCTTTCGGATGAAAATTCCGAAAGCATTCGCTGGGCTTGTTGTCAACGAAAGTGACAACATCACACGAGTGTAATGGCGGAAAACTCCGGTTATCAGACGTTCCTCGTGAATCTCGCACTTTGTTGCAGATTAGGCCTACGCCGGCCACTTCCACCAGATCCAATGCTTCGTCAATCCACCACGAGATGGCGCTGAGTTCACACTCATCGTAAGATCGTGGAGGGATGAGCCAAGTGGCGTTCCCAGTTTTCGTCATGGTGCTTTCAAGCATTAGTCGTTGTTCGAATGCGGTCATCGCTGTGCTGATGAGTCCCAAAGGACGAAACTGCAGTCCGCAGATAGACCATACCATGACGTCTGCTGGTAATTTTTTGCCTTTGGCGACATGCATTGGATTGCAGATTTGTGGTTCCAAATGGAACCTTCTGCACGGAGGCTTTCGAATGAAAATTCCGAAAGCATTCGCTGGGCTTGTTGTCAACGAAAGTGACAACATCACACGAGTGTAATGGCAGAAAACTCCGGTTATCAGACGTTCCTCGTGAATCTCGCACTTTGTTGCAGATTAGGCCTACGCCGGCCACTTCCACCAGATCCAATGCTTCGTCAATCCACCACGAGATGGCGCTGAGTTCACACTCATCGTAAGATCGTGGAGGGATGAGCCAAGTGGCGTTCCCAGTATTCGTCATGGTGCATTCGAGCATTAGTCGTTGTTCGAATGCGGTCATCGCTGTGCTGATGAGTCCAAAAGGACGAAACTGCAGTCCACAGATAGACAATACCATGACGTCTGCTGGTAATTATCAGCCTTTGGCGACATGCATTGGATTGCAGATTTGTGGTTCCAAATGTAACTTTCTGCACGGAGGCTTTCGGATGAAAATTCCGAAAGCATTCGCTGGGCTTGTTGTCAACAAAAGTGACAACATCACACGAGTGTAATGGCGGAAAACTTCGGTTATCAGACGTTCCTCGTGAATCTCGCACTTCGTCTCACGGACGAAGTATGATGCGTTGTTTTTTCGGGTTTCATTCCGTGTTCTGTGGTTTTGATCCTCTGAAGGATTATTCTCACAACGTTTCGGCAAAGTCTCATTTGCCATCTTCTAGGTGATGTCTTGAGTTTCGATCTAGTCGAGTCGAGTTCGGAGATCGAAACTCAAGACATCACCTAGAAGATGGCAAATGAGACTTCGCCGAAACGTTGTGAGAATTATCCTCCAGAGGATCAAAACCACAGAACACGAAATGAAACCCGAAAAACACCAGATCATATATATATATATATATATATATATATATATATATATGTCAATTTTCATTGTACTAATAATAACCGAAAAGGTTCTTCGCAACCGTTTCATAACTTCACTTTCAATGACGTCCCTATTTTCTTGAACCATTTTTCTATGTACACTCAGCATACACAAACCCTTCAAACGGTTCTTTAACATCGTTCATCTCAGCTATGTTTCGACACGGCGAAGTGTAGCGAAGAACCTCTCTATATTACTGGTAGTACACGGCTTTGCCTAGCAAATTATTATTCTTTTTTGTAGCAGGAATAAATATTCACGCCTCTTTCGGAACTTTTATGAAATCCAGTTCTTTAAGCTCTACTTATGTCATGCCCTTGTCCTCCCAAAGTTCATACCACAGTTCAGCTTCATTATCAAAACATTCTAAATCGTAATATTGGCAAAAGCTTTGTGATTTCCCTTCAAAATAAAAAAATTGCATATACAACATAGAACTGGAATGTAGCAACTAAAAGCAAGCAAATTTTCGTTGGAAAAATGCTGGGAATCTAAATAAGGTATGGAACATGATGGCTCCCAAAAATCTGATGGAGACTCAGCAGGGTGATTGGAACAATGCTGTTGGCAAGATACAATTCGAGGGACTTGTAAATCAGTTCCAATGGCAGCTGCAGTTCTGGAAGAAATATTCAAAACATTTTGGATCTCATTGTCCGCGTTGCTGCGATGGTCTTTTATAACAGACGTTTTTCTTTGTATATGATTCATGCATGTATACATGTCAGAGTCTTTGACTCTAACGGATTGTCAACAGGTTCCAATATGCCTGAGTATTTGGCTATAAACCCAACGCACATGATGAATTCGGTTTTAGGAGCAACATTCCCATTAGAAATATTTGAGAGACCCTCGACAATATTTTCAAAAGTTTCTTTAAAAATAGCAGAACTCTTTAATTTTTGTGAATGTACCCTGCTGAACACAGAACAGGAACCAGAGAGAAGGTAACAGGAACTGCTGAATTTACTACCCGTGTGGCAGTGTACCTACTCGTCGTCAAGCCATCATCTAGAGCCCGGTATAGAGATAGGTGGCTACCGCTTTTGCAAGGTTGATTCCTGTCACTGACAGCGTTGAAAATTGTTATCAGAGTTAATTTCCATAAGGTTATTATTTATTCTTTGGGTTGGGAACTCTACGACCAAGCGCTCATGCCCAGGTAGGGGGGGCAGCATTATTTCACTTATAAGAACGTCGAGGTTATGTACCACGTCTGCCACTTTATTGTGTTATATCCATAATCTAGTGATGCCGTTGTTGTGAGGATGGACTCACCATTTATTTAACCTCCTCTCAACAATACTTGATACAATACTTCCGGTAGATCAACGACCAACTTATTCAGTCGGTCATCTTCATCATGTTTGTCGAACGTGCTAGACGTGTTTATTGAGGTGCTTCTTGAAGTATATGTGAATAAGTGAAAAAACTGGATGACATTGCTGTTCATCTATCGGAACCAAGAAACGATTGCACTTCGGACCTTCAACATATCGGATGCGAAATCTGCACTTGAAATAGTCTTATTCAACGAATTAAAATCTCCAGAAACGAGTGCATAAAATTGTTAGTACGGTTGGAATAGTTAAGAATTATAAAGCAATTAGGAACACCTGAAACTGGTATGTACTTTTTTTCTTCCAATTCAATATATAAGGAAGATACCTATTACAATGGGAGATGGAGAAAATATTAGTTTGAACAAAATATTAAACGAAATTTTAAAAAGTAAAAATGAAGTGAAATATATGATTGAAGCAAGCGAAACACGCATTCTTTTGAAAATAGAATCCATGAAAAAAAACATCCAAACTTTGGAAAAGGAAAACTCGGACCTGAAGAAAAAAATTGAAACACTAGAAAGAAATAAGAGAGCCAATAATTTTTTAGTGTTTGGCATCCATAAAATACCTAAAGAAAGGACTCTTGATTACGTGTGCAGAGAAATAAAACGTCTTTTGAGTGTAGAGCTTCAAGAAACTGACATAAATAACTTCTACTCATTGGGTAACTCAGTCGATAGTCCACTCAAAGTAGAACTGGTCTCTTATTTGAAAAAAAAATTAATATTCCAAAACTGTCATAGACTGAAGGGCACAAACGTATATATTGTTAATGACCAGACAGAAATCGAAAGAAAAGACAACAAAATACTTCGCGAACATTTGAAGAAGGCCAGAGCATCCACAAACAACTGTTACATCAAGGGAAATAGGTTATTCGTCGATAACAAAGAATATAAAGTTGAGGAACTGAACTGCTTTGAAGAGGATAGTGACAGTGACATTAGACCAAGCAGCGCACCAGCAACTCCAACTGTGGAAAAGAGAAAAAACCCACCTGCGGAATCGTCGGATGTCTCTGAAGAAGCAGGGAAACCAACAAAAATTAGTCAACAACCAAAACAAATCCCGATTTCCTTGAAAACTACAGAAAAAAACACTGAAACTTCACTCACTCCGACTAAGAAATCATCTAATGAAAATCCTTCTGGCTTCAAGGAAAAACTCAGAACCAGATCTACTGTGAATAAGTGAAACTTCGTCTAATTATGAAATTGAGTAGCAAAGTGCCTTGTGATTCATTTTAATTGATTATCTCGCTCAAGAGAAACCGTACTAACACTCATTATCTTATCAATATCACCAAAATTTTAATCTGTACTGTGATTTGTTTTTATGGCAGAGAATGTTTTTTTATTGAACTAACAAAACTGTTTTAAGGTTTTCACGAGTATAATGGATCCATTTATTAGGAATTACAATAACGATTTGATAAATGCGGAGATCATCACTGATTTGAGGGATTTTGAAACATTGTCTTCAGATAAATTCAAAGTTCTTCACACAAACATAAGAAGTATTCAAAAGAACATGGACGAGCTAACAGTATTTCTTGCTGAATTCAAAGAACAGATTGACATTATTATACTGACAGAAACATATCGAATTCACGATCTCACAATGTTTGAGATTGGTGGATATGATGTTTTGTATAATAATGGTACTGTCAACAAAAATGATGGGGTGGTAATTTTTGTCAGAAATGATCTTGAATACCTACACGATATCTATAAATTTGGTGAAATCAACGCCTTACAATTGAAAATACATTTAAATGACCAAATAATAATAATTACCAGTATATATAGACCTCCTAGTACCTGTCCCATAAAATTCAACTCAGAACTGTCAAAATATTTGAAAAATATCGAGAACAGTAACATTCACATTTTTACCGGAGATTTGAACATAGACCTACTCTCGGACTCGGATCATGTTGAGGAATATAAAAATTTGCTAAACACGTACGGTTTTGTTTCCTTCATAAATACCTGTACCCGTCCAGAAAGCAAATCTTGCATTGACCACTTTTTTGTCAAGAACTCAATTGAAGAAATAAAATCATTCGTTTTTGAAGAAAATATTACAGACCACCATCCAATAGGATTAACCATTACCTTAAATAGAGAAAGTAGGCCTCATTCTACTATAGATAACTATAAAAAATATGTTAACTATGACAAATTAAAATCAGATTTGAGAAGAGAACAGTGGTCTGATGTTTACGATCAAGAACATCCAGATGAAATTGCGGAAAAATTCATTGAAAAACTAAACTCATATATAAAAAAAAATACACGGATTGTGAAACTGAAAAAAAAAACTCTAGATTGCAGAAAAAACTGGATCACACCTGCACTGTACGAATCCATCAAAAAGAAAAATAAAATGTACACAAATTTATTGAAAAATAGCAATGATCAAATATTAAGAGATGACTATAACGCATACAGAAATAAACTGAACAAACTCATAAAAGCAGCCAAAAAAGATTATGCAAAAAAAGTTATAGATGAAAACGTGAATAGTTCGAAAGCGCTTTGGGACTGTGTCAATAGTCTTTGTAATAAAAAAGGGATGGAAACTAGAATAACAGAGATCGAATTAGAAAGTGGGGAAATAATACATGAAAAACAAAAAATCGCGAACAGTTTCAACGCACACTACAGTACCATAGGCAAAAGATTGGCTGACATCATATCATTACCTCAACACTTCATTGAACCGAACAATATTGTGGAGAACACCATGTATCTTCATGATACTGATAGTAATGAAGTTTATGAAACTATCATGAAACTCAAATCTAAAAAATCGCCTGGACTTGATGAAATACGATCAGAAACACTCAAAGCCATTTCTAGTGAAATAAAATACCCCCTCACTTATCTCATAAACAAATGTTTTGATGCAGGGTGTTTTCCAAAAGTATTGAAAACCGGGATTATTAAACCGCTGTATAAAAGCGGAGATAGGTCTAAAGTAATCAACTATAGACCTGTCACCCTCATTTCGAATATCTCAAAGATTATTGAGAAAATACTTAAGGTGAGGATGGTGAGATTTCTAAATAAGTACAATGTATTATCAACGTCTCAGTATGGTTTCAGAGAAGGAAGGTCAACAGAAGATGCGATATATCGATTAACTTCTCGAATTTATGATTCATTAGACAAGAAAAGGCCTACTTTGGGCATCTTTGTTGACCTGTCCAAGGCATTCGATACCGTATGCCACAAACGACTGTTGGATAAATTGGAAACTTATGGAATGAGAGGAAAAATTCATGCAATCTTGAAAGACTATTTATTAGATCGAGAACAGATTGTCGGCATAGATGGAATCGTTAGTGATTCTATGACTGTTACTTATGGCGTACCGCAAGGAACAGTTCTGGGACCTCTCTTATTTATTATTTATATGAATAGTCTTTTTAACCTAGATACTACAGGAGAAATAATCAGCTTTGCAGATGATACTGTCATCATTTATGAATCCGATTCTTGGAACAACTTGAAAACGGAGGCCGAACATGATATTACCAAAATAGCTGAATGGTTCAGATATAATAAATTAACTTTAAACTTACATAAGACGAAGTATTTACCTTTCACCTCATACTCAAATAATCTGCCAGATATGGGACCATTGAGATTCGGGACAAACTGTGCAATTCCAGAAGAAACGTCCATCAAATATCTGGGTATTGTGATCGATCGACATTTCAGATGGGATTTACAGATGCAGAATGTTATCAGGAAGTTAAGAGGATTGTTGCATAAATTCAAATATCTCAAAGAATTTTTAGACGTTAATCATCTGAAAGTACTCTACTATGCATTAGTCCAGTCACAGCTTTCTTACGGAATCGTAGGATGGGGTGGTGTGAGCGACTGTCACTTGGAAAAGTTGAATGTCATACAGCGATGGATACTTAAAATCATACACGGAAAAATCTCAACATATCCAAGTGACTGCCTCTTCGAGGAAGCCCGGGTACTAGATGTAAGACAGCTGTACTGCTTGAAATTACTTTTTGATGTGAAACAGAAAAAAATTCCTACGGAAATGGTCGATCACAAATATAACACCAGAAGGAAACTGAACAAACTTACAAGGTCAGAAAAAACTATAGGGCAGCGTTGTTCAAATTACCTCGGACCTCGTATCTTCAACATTCTACCTGAACATGTCAAATTGATAAATAACCCAAACATGTACAAAAATAAAATAAAAAAGTGGATATCACATAATGGAAGGACAATGTTTCAAAATTTTGTCAATCAAACCCATCGATGAAAGTAACATGAACAGAGAAAAGCATCAACAATGTTATGTTATCAAACTTACGTGTGTTTGCATTCATATGTATGTGTGTGTATAGATGTGTATATGTATATATATATGTATGTGTGTGTATGTATGTACATGTGTATATATTGGTGACCTACCTAAATATGACATCTGAACCCAAATTTGATATATACCCTATTAGGACGAACTAGGTAAATCAATTGAAAAAAATTTTAAAATTTTATTCTAAAATTCCACTAATATATCTATTAAATCTTTCAATATGTTCGAGAAATATTCACTTCTATAAAAAAAAAAAAAAAAAAAAAAAAAAATCTTTCCTACAAATCACATACAAGCGATAGTCTCCGTACTAGAGCTTCGTGATTTCTTCCTGTTTATTTACGCTGAACTGTTTTTATCGCTTATTTTCTATATGTTATTTTATTTACGTGAATAAACATTATTATTATTATTATTATTATTATTATCTTACTCTTTCGCCTTCGTCATGTCTAATCTTCCGTGCCCGAAACTATCTAATAATGATCACAGAATAAAATCAAACTCAATGTTGGTAATTCTTCCGACGCGACGATCCAATTACTGATATCAGCAACCATCTTAGGGCAATATTTGATTTTTTATCAAGTCTCTTCTCAATTCATTTTCTCAGTTTTCAGTGCCTTCTCAGTTGAATTTGGTTTTAAACCTGTGATGTTAGCGCATGATGAGGGTCACCCATAGGCAACCCGACATGCAGGTTTGATCACTTCTGGTCGCTAGGGGTTTTGCCGGCATAGGCAGTTGCGACTCAGACATGGGCATGTAAACATGTTATTTGTGATTCTATCATAAGTCAATAAAGTACATAATTGGTATCCGATATTTTAATCGCCTTAGATAACACGACATGGTGGCATCGGTGCTTTGCTGCTTATTGAATGAAAACGGCAAAGAGTGATCGAACGTGAAATATTCAGCGATCGGAAAAAGACATAACCTCTCTGAGAGCTGACATCCCGCGGGAAAATCAGCAGGCACAAGGGCGAGGCCCGACCCGGTAGAGATTGTAGTGACTGAAGCAAGTAATAACAAAATGGAAACAGGACAGAGAGATCAGCCCAAAAGCGAAACGTTTGCGAACGTTACTGCACCAGGTGAATTTAACTTTGCACAGCCCCAACTGTGGCCACAATGGAAGAAGAGAGTGGAAAGATACATGTCCGTCAGTGGGTTAGCAAAAAAAAAACAAAGAAAAAGTTGACCTACTTGTATATTTAATGGGAAATGAGGCAGAAGAAATTTTGCTCCAAAATCAGCCTTCAGAAACAGCATCTTTTGAAGAGACAATGGAAATATTCGACAATCACTTTATTCCCAAGCGAAATATCATCTTTGAGAGATTTCAATTCAACTCCAGAGTTCAGAGGCAAGGAGAACCTGTGGGAAATTTTATCTCAAGCCTTCATGCTCTTGCCGAGCATTGTAATTATGGTGCACTTAGAAAAGAATTGATACGGGACCGCATTGTGATTGGGATTGCCGACATAAAGGTCAGTGAAAGGATGCAGTTGAATGACAGCCTAACACTGGAAAAAGCCATACAAGTAGCACGCCAAGCCGAATTGCACGATACTCAGAACAAAATTATGAGGCAGGAGCAGTCTGTAAGTGCTATTAAAAGCAGTTACAGAAAACCTAAAGACAGAAGGTACCCTTCTGAAACAACTATAGCTAGGGATGGTGAGAAATGTGACTACTGCGGAATAGCTACGTGCAAAGATAGGGGGAAATGTCCAGCCAAGTTCTCAGTATGTAGGTCCTGCTCCCGCCGAGGCCATTGGAGTGCAATGTGTAGAAAGAAAGCGGTCAGAATGGTGGAGTGTTCAGAATCCAATACTACTAGTAGTTCGGAAGAAGAGGAGCACGAAGTGAATCAGGTGAACCAAGACGATTCATTTATAGGCCAAGTATATCTGGACCATAAAGATCGTTGGTATGTGGATATGATCTTGGACCATAAAATAAAAATTCCGTTTTTTGTGGATAGTGGGGCAGATGTCAACTGCTTTCCCTATGAAAAGCTGCCTCAGGAATACAGGGACAGAATTGTGTCCTGCGATCCTATAAGTGCAGCAGACGACCACAAGTTGGACACCGTTGTTAAGGAATTTCCTAATATATTCAGTGAAATAGGTGAATTTAAAAATGAAATGGCTATTAGAATTAGGCCTGATGCAAAACCCTATGTGCAAAGTGTTCCCCGAACTGTTCCTTTACCACTATTGCCAAAATTAAAAATAGAAATAGATAGATTACTGAAACTAGATATTATCGAGCCTATTGAGGAGCCTACTGCTTGGGTAAGCCCTATCGTATGTGTCGATAAGGGAAATTGTGTGCGTCTCTGTTGTGATTACACCAAATTAAATGAGAACGTATTGAGGTCACATTTTCCTTCAGGCAAAGTATTCCATACTTTGGCACAGTTGAAAGGCTCCAAATTTTTTACCAAATTAGATACGACCAGCGGGTTTTACCAAATCAAGCTAAACAAAGAGAGCCAGATATTGACAACTTTCATAACCCCATTTGGCCGATTTTTTTTCAAAAAGCTTCCGTTTGGAATTTCTTGTGCTCCGGAATTTTTTGCCTTGCGTTTTTCGAAAATTTTAAATGGTGTTGAGGGTTGTGTTACGCACATGGATGATATTCTTATCCATGCAAGCACAATAGAAAAACATGACGAAATTTTGTTTAGTGTTTTGAGTAAACTCCATCAAGAAGGAATTACTCTGAATAAAAATAAATGTCATATAGCCTCAAAGTCTGTGAAATATCTGGGCCATATAGTTTCAGAAAAAGGGATATTAATCGATCCAGATAGGGTCAAAGCTATTCGAGATTTTCCCCAACCTCAAAATAGAACAGAATTGTTAAGATGGCTTGGTATGATAAATTTTGCGGCAAAATATATACATAAAAAATCAGAAATTCTTGAACCTCTGACTAATCTGTTGAAAAAGGACAATGAATTCTTATGGAATTCCGCTCAGGAAAAAGCTTTTAAAACCTTGAAAGAGATACTAGAGAGTCCCCCAATTTTAGCGTTTTTTGACGCGAACAAACCTATAATAATAAGTGCAGATTCAAGCTGTTTTGGTATAGGAGCGTGTTTATTTCAACAAAATAAAGACCTATCCCGAGAAATCGTAGCTTTCGCGTCACGCCTATTGAACTCGGCGGAAACGCGATACGCTCAAATTGAGAAGGAAGCATTGGCCCTCACTTGGGCAGCAGAATATTTTTCGGACTTCATCTCAGGAGTTCCTAATCTCATTTTTGAAACGGACCATAAACCCCTCCTTCAAATTCTGCAATCAAAAAATTTAGACGATTTAACGCCTCGATTACAACGATTTAGGATGCGGTTAATGCGATACAGATATTCGGTAATATACACTCCGGGAAAGAATTTGATTGTAGCAGACACTTTGAGTCGCGCCCCTTTGAAAGCTGAAGGTTTAGTAAATAGCGATTTATATACAGAGACCAAGGCTTACGTGCAATCAATCATTCAAAATTTACCAATAAAAGATTATTTTCTGAATTTAATAAAGAAGGAACAAGAAAATGATTTCATTTGCACAAAACTGAAAGAATATTCAATTACTTCATGGCCTGAGAAATCAAGTCTGCCGGTAGAATTATTACCATTTTTTCAATATAGACATGAAATTTCATATTCCGAACATTTATTGTTGAAAGGAACTCGTATTATTATACCTAAAAGCCTTCAACTTATAGTTTTGGAATTTATCCATACGGGGCATATGGGCATCGTTAAATGTCAACGAGCAAAGTCAAGTGTTTGGTGGATCGGGTTGTCGTCGCAAATAAATAATCTTGTAACACACTGCCCAGAATGTGTAGAACATCGGGAAAACCATAGAGAGATATTCCGGAAAGATAAAACAGTGCGGAGACCATGGCAAAAGCTTGGGGTCGATCTCTATAAATGTTACGATAAATGGTATATTATAGCTACAGACTATTACTCACGTTGGTTTGAAATTTTTATCTTAACTAGTATGACAGAGGACGCGATTATCCCAGAAGAAGTCAGGACAGACTGCGGTACACAATTTTCCTCAAAATTCGCGAGTTTCACAAAAAACTATAACTTTATTCATACAACAAGTAGTCCACATTGGCCTCAAAGTAACGGTGGTGTGGAACGAGCTGTACAAATTGCTAAGCGTTTGATTAGGAAAAATAAAAATGAGGATCTATTTTTGGCATTGCTTGCATACCGAAGTACACCACTAGAATGTGGGTTCGCTCCTTGCGAATTGCTGATGAATAGAAAGTTGAGATCAAACTTACCGCAGTTACCAAGTTTATTAGAGAAAAATAGTTGGCCTTACATTTTAGGAAAAAATGAACAGATAAAGAACAAACAAAAAAAATATTATAATAAGAGACACAATGCCAAGGATATGGAACCTCTTAAGGTAGGGGATTCTGTTTGGGTGGTGGTCATTAGAAAATATGGCAAAATTGTGGAAATTTGCTCAGAACCAAGATCATATATTATTCAAACAGAAGTGGGAAGGTATAGGCGTAATAGGTGGCATTTGATTTATGCGCCATATTACTTTCCTAACTCAAACAGAACTTCCTGACTTAAATAGGGATGAGTCTTCCCCATTTGCTAACGCAGGTGTTTTGCCTAGGCTGGTAGAACCTTATGATCATCAAAATGAGTCAGATAAAGTAATGTTACAAAGTGATAATGTTACCGTTACCCCTAGACCTAAGAGAAATGTAAAGAAACCCGAGTATCTCAACGACTTTGTCATGTAAAGATAACTGTTTTTTCGGTGGCTAGAAGTGAGGATTAACTGGTGTTCTTTTATAAAAAGAGGAGGATGTGATGTTAGCGCATAATGAGGGTCACCCATAGGCAACCCGACATGCAGGTTTGATCACTTCTGGTCGCTAGGGGTTTTGCCGGCATAGGCAGTTGCAACTCAGACATGGGCATGTAAACATGTTATTTGTGATTCTATCATAAGTCAATAAAGTACATAATTGGCATCCGATATTTTAATCGCCTTAGATAACACGACAAAACCTACTTAATTTTTCGCCGGATATATATTTTCAATATTACTTTCCATCTAGTTCAAGATCATTTCATCATTTTCCCAATCCAAATTTATATCCTGATTCTTTGATTAATTGTGCATTTCAATGAAGATTAGTTGCATTTTGTTGTTTTAATCTGATTTTTTGATGTGAAAACGTTTTTGACATATTTCAATAAATCAAGTTGAATAAATGATATAAGTTGAAACAATTCCACTCAATATTTGTTTGAAACTTATTTTTCTTGTTTCTTATTTGGTCTTGCGATTTCATGAATTCACTTCAACAAAGAATACTCACTATCAACCGGTCCGTGAATTCTATATCCATCATGAAATTTATTGCAGCGCATCTCTCTCAGTCTCAATTTTTTGTCGAGCTCTGGCCAGAATTGCTTTCAGTTCGGTGGTTCTTACCGTTTGATACTGAAAAATGAATCAATAATCAAAAAATCATGACACTTTTCTGAGGGTATATTTAGATATCATAAATAGTCAGGAGGTTCAGGAGGTAGTGTTATCATAACAAACAATTTTTTATACCCCCGCCTATCTCAGCTTATATTACAATCATAGATGCCTCTTCAGAGTACTTCGTAGCCACTCATCTCAAGATTCCAAAAATTAGACGACAGGTTGGGTAATAAGCCGAAACCTACACATAGAAAGAATGCTTTCTATGTAAATATCCAAAGTATAATGCTTGGTTCACAGACTGAACATTTAAATTCAATTCATCTTTTACTCTAAGGAAGTTCTCACAATACGTTCATACATGACAATTTTACTTAAACATTTTGTGTATGAACGCCTCCATTGATGAGCACTGTAAGAACTTCCTCAAAGTAAAAGTGAAATATATAGTAAAAGAAAAAGTGTGGTCTTTGAACCAAGCATAAGCAACAAACTAATTGAACTAGAATATTTTCTGCATATGAACAAAATAGACATATTGCTTCTTATAGAAAGTTGGGTATCTGAATCTGAAATAGCAAACATTGTTATTCCAAACTTCGAACTCGTAGCATATTATTGTAAAAACACATCTGCTCATGGTGGTGTATGTGTTCTTGCTCAAGATTTGTTGAAACTCAGATTAAAAGAAATGAATGAATTTTGTGTAGACATTCATATTGAATTCACGTTAATAGAGCCAGTTAACGGAAAAAATCTATTTCTTATGTATATATAGGTCTCCTACGGGTGACACTGATGTTGAGTGCACTAAATAAAGTACTGGATATCATACCTTCTAATAATCAAGTTGTTGTTATTGTTGCCTTCAACTTCAATTTCAATAAAGAATAGAATAGAATAATGTTTATTCAGAGAGAGTTATAAATATCCCAGATAACATAAATGTTTATGACTGTATAAATATTTTCCTGTCATACGATTTGGGGGAGAAAGTTAATTGAAATACACGGGTAACTAGCACTAATGCTACAAAAATAGATAATCACTAACATAAACAGCTTGATCGTGGAAGTGATCGAACCACATATGTCAGAAGATAAAGGCATTTTTTCTCTATTGTTGCAAGTTTCACATCCAAATATGATTATATTTCCTGCAGACCCGTTACTGAATATGGGAAACAAAAGTTCATAGAATGCGTGAATGGTGTAAATTGGGAAATGTATCACGAAATAACCAATACTGATGAATCTGCAAACTTCCTGGTGAATATGTTATCAACATTTTACAATCAATGTTCTGTTGGAGGAATGATAAAAATCCAAGCTAGATAACAAAGAGTTTGTTTCCGATGACGATATGCATCAATCAAAATGCACCTTGGATGATGTTCATGCAATTGCTTGTTCAACAAAAGATAATGAAGATTTTTGTGTATATAACACTAAATGAAATTGTTCGTTCTAAAAATTGTTCTAAAATTGGGATCATCAGATGAAAAACAGACCTCTTTCCAAGGAGAGTCGGAGAAAATCATTCCCAGCCGGCGACTTGTGATACCAGACATGTCGTGTGGGTAGTTTATTATTCATTGGAGCTGAATACGATCAAATGATTAAAATAAAAGTGTAATTCTAAGAGAGAAGGAATTTTGATGTATTAGTTTTCAGAGATCATTAGTGATTAGTCTCTCGAGAGAGTCCTTGTTTGGTGAGAAATAAAGACGACAGACAAATTTACTCGGTTGAAGATTGGCAAGCCTAAACCACATCACGTTCAGATCTTTCGGTTCTAGCCCTCCTTCCCACGATAAATTGAATGAATTGATTAACGAACCTTTTGGCAAAAAACATTTAATCGTTCACTCATTTCACAGCTACCCTCCTCATTTTTCTCATTATTTTATATTGCTTCTGTAAATGTGAAAGTGAACGAAATATGGGAATTTGTACTATGAAATAATGTGATCTATCCCGTCCACCACCAAGGAACAGAATCAGATTTTTAGCCAGTTACCAGAGAGCCTGTCGAAGTGGACATGGAACTCAACTGATGTTTAGTCTATATGGGCGACATCAAAATTCATTCTGCAATTCAATATAACCATCAATCTTGATCAACTAAAATCTTGACACTGATTGAGAAATTATATTCTCAAAATTCAACCAGACAAATGTGCATTTTAAAAAAAGGAGACGCATATCTAATCTGATCTCATCTAACCCTAAAAAAATCCAAGCTGAATGAAATTATCCTGAACCTCAGAACCAAAGAACATAAAATCGTTTTTATGTTGGGCAAATACCACAAAATAAACCAGAACCAATGTCCACGAATTCTCGTAATCACAAGGCAAGCAGAATTATTTTTAAAAATTCTGGATCGCGTAATTTTATGTCACAAGAACTCTACAATATAGAATCGAATCATTGTCAGAACGATTATATACCATCTGAAAATCCAGTAGAAAACGATAAATTTGAAAATATTGCTTCAGATGAATACTGTGAACAAGCGTGCGATTATAACGACTTTCAATACAGTCAAAACCTTACCATAAATTAGGGAACCTATTCATGAAAGTGTGACTGAAACTGAACATTCCATTCAAAATAAAAATTCACCTCAAACTTTGACTCAAATCAAAACAACATGACCAAAATAGATCTCAATCATTTACAAAATAATTCACCTTCAAGCTGCTAAAGTGGATGCCAAATTTTTAATTACCGTCAGTTCTCGGAGCCTTATTATTACAAATCCAACAAAAAAAAATTTCTCCAAAATTACATTTTTAACGAAAATTCTCATATCCAAACGTCTCATAATATTTATATTTTTCATGACGAAGTGGCTCTTATACCTATATCCGATATTTTCAAAATCAATGACTCCCACAAATTCCATTCATTTCATTCAATTTATCTTTTGCTCCAAGGAAGTTCTCACAATACTCTCATACATGACACTTTTACTTACAACATTTTATGTATGAATGCCTACATTGATGAGCATTGTAAGAACTTTCTTAGAGTAAAAGTAAAATATATAGTAAAAGAAAAAGTGTGGTCTTTGAACCAAGCATGAGCAACAAACTAATTGAACTGAAATATTTTCTGCATATGAACAAAATAGACATATTGTTTCTTATAGAAAGTTGGGTATCTGAATCTGAAATAGCAAACATTGTTATTCCAAACTTTAAACTTGTAGCATATTATTGTAGAAACACATCCGCTCATGGAGGTGTATGTGTTCTTGCTCGGGATCTGTTGAAAATCAGATTGAAAGCAATGAATGAATTTTGTGTAGACATTCATGCTGAATTTACGTTAATAGAGCCAGTTAACGAAAAAATCTATTTCTCATGTATATATAGGTCTCCTACGGGCGACACTGATGTTTTCTTGAGTGCACTAAATAAAGTACTGGATATAAGACATTCTAATAATCAAGTTGTTGTTAATGGTGACTTCAACCTTAATTTCAATATCCCAGATAACATAAATGTATATGACTGTCATATAATTTAAAGGAGAAAGTTAATTGAAATATACGAGTAACTAGCACTAGTGCTACAAAAATAGATACTCACTAACATAAACAGCTTGATCGTGGAAGTGATTGAACCACATATGTCAGACAATAACGGCATTTTTTCTCTATTGTTGCAAGTTTCACATCCAAATATGAGTATATATCCTGCAGACCCATTACTGAGTATGGGAAACGAGAGTTCATAGAATGCGTGAATAATGTGAATTGGGGAATGTATTACGAAATAAGCAATCCTTCTTAGCACATTCGCCTTTTAAGTGGAAGACCGGGGTGCTCTTCCCCTCTGGGCCACCGTGTTGGGTAATCGCACGTTAAAAGGTAAGGCCTCGTTGATGCATTGCTCGCACAAGTTTCGAATTCTGAGGGTAGACGTTCATCAGCTGGTTAACAGTAACGAACAATTTTAGAACGAACAATTTCATTCAATGTTATATGTCTGTTTTTCATCTGGTGATCCCACTTGATGTGCTCAATAAATCTATGGTGCCATCATTCTGGAAATGGAGAGATTCTTAAGTAGTTGTACAAAGACACCACCGTCTGAGAAACTTTGGTTCAATAGCCTCTCTAAGGCTGTCACATCCAAACAAGCGGCATTCAATCTCTGGCGCCAATATCCAGGTTCAGAAACGAGATTTGAGTATGTCAACGCAGGATATATGTGCAGTGAGTTGATTGAAGCTGGTGAAGAAGTAGATAATCATTTAATTCGTTCAAGACTTGTTAAATGTCCAAACGGTTCTCGCTTATTCTGGTCATTTGCTGAAACTTTCGCTGAAAGTTCACTTTTTGCTCCCTCAAACCGAAGGATACGGATATCAAACCAACACTACCAGAGGAAAAGCAAATTTATCTGCTAATATGTTTGCTGGTAATTCTACTTGGTACTAATCGGGAAAAGAACCCCCGAATATCACGCATGTCGACAGTTGAATGCCTGAAATATGTTTTCACCAACAAAGTATAATAAATATTTCAGTGAACCTGAATATTTGCGGATCTGATGGAATCCCAGCAATTATTCCTGAAGTGTGTGCCACCGAATTGACATCGGTTCTGTACGAATTGTTCAACAACCTTTCGTATAACTTGTTTTTTTCCTAAGTCCTGGAAAACAGCTAATTTCCTGTTCAGCTAATTCGATAAAGGGGAAAACGAAATATGAAGCTCAACCAATATATGGAGAAATCGAGAATTAATGATGATCAACAATACTGATTTCGCCATCATAGATCAACCAGGGACTTATTGACGTATCTTTTTCATATTTTGCAGCATTCCATCAAAAAATCTGAAGAAACGTTAGCTGTTGTACTCGACATTTTAGAAGCGTTTGATTGAGTTTGGCATCGGGGTCTACTTTCTGAACTGACGTTTTATGGTACAACTCCTCAATTGTGTGCTTTGTTGAAGAGTTTCTTGTCTGATAGATGTCTACATGTGGTTGGTGTGGAAGCTTTCGTGCGCGAGAATGTATGCACCTTCACGGAGAATTCTCAAGTGACTTATATCGAATGAAAAATTCTTAAATGAATATATCACAGTGCATTTCGTGTATGATTTCAGTTGAGATATGAGTTACATTGGGAATGGAGGTGTTGGAGAGTATGTAGATGATAACCGAAAGGACTTCAGACACTTTCGTAGATTGTCATGAATCTTTTCGTGATTGGACGACTGAATTCCCAAAAGATAAACTTGCTGATGCCGGATTCATTTATACCGGTGGAGATGATGTAGCTGTGTGCCAAAAATGTCACATTGAAGGATTCAGATGAGTAGTTGGAAATGACCCTTGATGAATAACTTCCGATTGCAACCTGATTGTTCATTTTTTGATTAGGAGGAGGACTCCCCGTATGTAACACGATAAAGGCGCCCCATCGACAAGGATAAAACCCATATTGGAGCTCGATAGGAAACGTTTGACGATTGCCCGTAGGGGCTTCAATAAAAACCATATAATCAAGCTGAGGCAGGAATTTTTTTTACTGGCAGAAGTGATCGAGTCAAGTGTTCCTAGGTCCTCCTACTGCGGGCTCGAAACCGACGTTATCCTTATAGAATCAGTTTGATTAATGAAATAAATGTGGTGTTCATGCCATGAAAAAGTTCAGCATGTTGTGTTGATTACTTCATTGCATAATTGTCCGATATGTATCTATCGCATCTTTTTTAAGAATGTTCGAAAAATTCTTTTCTCTGTCAATTTGATCGTAATACATCAATTCTCTTAATCAAAATTGGACCCTTCGTGCCCATCTCGCAACTGAGATGAAAGACGAAAGATTTGAGGTACAATTGATGAATGTGAAGTGAGAATTGTGTGACAGGTCAATCAACAATTAACAAATTTGAATTCGGCGCCCTATGACGTCTTCATCTCGCAGATGAGATGATAGACGACTGATTTGCATTTGGCGCCTTATGATTCCACCATCTCGTAAATGAGATGAAAGACGACAGATTAGAGGTTACACTTAGTAGATGTGAGGTTAAAATTGTGTTGTAGGTCGATTAACAGTTGACAAATTTGAATTCGGTGCCTTATGACGTCACCATCTCGCAAATAAGATGATAGACGACATATTTGAGATTTCACTTGACATATGTGAAGTAGACATTGTGTCCTATGTCAATAATCAATAATTGAGAAATGTGAATTAGGTGCCATATGACGATGCATAAGCCCAGTATGGAATGAAGAATAAGCTCACTGTTTCCTTTTCATTTGTACACCCATTCCATAACCCATTTCAAATTCATTCATTTTCACTTCTGACCTGACAATCTTCCCAAAGGCTCAACCACTATATTTCTCTTGAAATTCTGAGAGTTTCTTTCGAAATTACATCAATCATCTTCTGTGAGAAGATGTCTTCAAGTCAGTACGCATAACGGAGATAGCGTGTGAGGCCTTGTAGAATGTGAAAAAGCAACCGTTGGGTGGTGCAAATTTCTCCTGCAAATTATTCATCAATGTGCTAAAAGACACTGAATAACAGCTTGAGTGTTATATGAGGTACAGCTAAGGTGGGTGCATTAGTTATATGAGAATATTGATGACAGTCTGATTCCATATAATGAAATTATAATTTTGTAATATCAAATTCAAAATCTGGCCAAAACCTCAATTTAGTTTACTGACCTTGGCCAAGGTCACTGTTCCTTGGGATATTGTAGTTGGGAGATATCTGTTCAGCGAGCGCGTTCATTGCCTCCACCTATAATTCCACTTATTTCCGATCAGTCACACCACGAGTGGAGGCATAGAGTTTATATTATGTGATATACAACTGATTCAAGAAACATCAGGAATATGGACAAAAAAATAATAACCTTCATCATTAAGAACGTTTCAGAAGCTGTTACATCCAATATTGCCAAACGAATCGATGAAAAGTTCAGATAATTGGAGGTAGAGTTTACCTGTTCAGAGAACAAAATACAAGATAATAGAATTGAAATTGCGAACATCGATCTGAAGACCAGCTCGAATGTCACATCTTCTTCATGGAGAAGAACATTTGGAAAAGTGTCAAATAGCTATTTCTAGGCGGGATGCACGAGGTGGTCCCCCTCTCATCATAGGAGAAGAAACAAGAATATGTTTAAACTGTAATCGATCTATTATGAATGAAATAAGGGACTTGACGATTGATCCAACTTGTATAAGACTTAATGTTTTGACACAAACATCGAGCCATACATGCTTCATCTGCAATGCCGCCGATGATCAGCAAACTCTATCCAATAAATGCAGGGCCAATATTTTTGTTCATCGAAATATATTCATCTCGGATAACGTGAAGGCGTGCAGACATCATCTCGATGATAACGGTTTCATTTTGTCATTTCTATTACCAGGAATCCAGTTTGTAAATAGACCTCATCTGATAAAGGGACAGCAACTATCCATTTTCCTTCAAGGGCTTCGTTTTGTGGCTATTGAACACTCCAGCTATGAAGATGAGAACAATTTCAGTGAGGATGAGTTTCAGGCAATATCTCCTATAACCAAAGAACAATTTCGTAGTCTTTTTATGTTCTGTGATATGGTTCCGCAGGAACATGGTTATAGATATATAACGAAAAAAGACCTTATGACATTCCTCTGTAAATTGCGTCAGGGTCTGTCGGATGATTTCTTGATGGTAATATTCCATTATCCCTCTAGGCAAGCCACCAGCTTAGCAATTTCTAAAGTAAGACAGTCTTTGATGCAAAGATTCGTTCCATCGAATATCGGCTTTGCAGCCATCGATAGGAATGTGTATATTAGAAGGCATGTGAGTGAGTTTTCCAATATTTTATATAACCCGACCCCAGCCAACCCGAAGGCCATCGTTTACATCGACGGATCATACGCCGCCATAAATAAAAGTTGTAATTTCAGGATATTGCGCCAATCTTTCTGCCGGTACAAGGGACATCATCTGGTGAAACCAGTTTTGATTGTGGCCCCGGATGGATATATACTGAGTATTCAAGGACCTTATTTCTCAGACGCTCGCAACAATGACGCAAGAATTTTGGAGAATCAGTTTGAAAGAAACTTAGAAGACATGAGGGGATGGTTTAATGAAGGTGACATTTTTGTTGTGGATCGGGGTTATCGAGATGCCATACCCTTACTGAATAATCTTGGCATACAATACGAAATGCCCGCGATTGTTCCACGAGGGCAACAACAGCTTTCCACCGAGGAAGCAAATAAATCTCGATTAGTGACGAAAACTAGATGGATAGTTGAAGCAAGAAATGGACATTTGAAAAGCATGTTTAAGTTTTTTGATGAAACGATCGAAATGCCACACGTACACAATCTTAGCGATCTATATCAAATCGCTGGTGCACTCATCAACAGCTTCCACCCCCCAGTCTCAATGAGAGGTGCCAATGCTCAGCTGGCACAAGAATTGTTACGAAAATCACAGGAGGTAAATGTCGTCCAGGCTCGAGTGGAAGTGGACAATCTTCATCTGAGAAATGGTCAATGGGTCCGTATGAATGGAAACCTGATTCCAAACTTTCCTCGCCTTACGATAGAATATCTAAGAGATTTGACCGTAGGTATATACCAAGTTAAACTTTCACCTTCGTATATACAGGATAAATTGCAAAGGGAAGAAAATGAAGAGTTTCAGGTCGATATTTTCGAAGAGGAACCTGGATTCATGAGATTCAGGGTTTTTTCGAGGTTCAGAAATGCCACAAAATATCAACTGTGGATCAAATATAATGATGGAGAAGAACCTGATGAACCAAACGAGCCCATATTAGGATATTTTTGTACTTGTAAAACCGGCGCCAGAACTTTAGGAACATGTGCGCATGTTGCCAGTGTTCTATGGTATCTTGGTCATGCTCGACATGACCCCAACAGTCGATACCCCTCAAGTTCCCTACTAAACTCAGTAATGGACGCGGCAAATAGACCACAACAAATGGTTCCTGATGGTGCGCTTGAAATAGTTGGGTAGTGAAACGATGACAGTCATGCCGGTGAATAAACTCCTCACAATTTATTTGAATAACATCTCAAAAAACCCAAGACCGGTATGTAGGTGGTCAATTTGGATGCATGACATTTCGTCTGAAGTCTAATTCTTTATTGCGATAGAAATCACTTGCATCCTCATTCTTCATTGCAATTGAATTAACTGCAGATTCAATCATTGTAATGGAAGATTTTTCCAATTATTTCAGAATGTCGCATGCTCTATTCAGTGATATCTATATAAGACCTACCCTACACTGATGAGGGGCAAAACCCCGAAACCGGTATAACTCGTTTCGGAAAACGAAATATGAATCGTCCGAAAGGCTGTCTTCATGGAAAAAATGTACTTGCTGAATTGATTCGACTCAGTTCAGTAGCTGTTGTAGTACTATCATCATTTCTGTTTTCTCTGAATCAGCCCATATGCTTGGAATCGTGCTGAATTCATGTTATGTACTTACTTTAATTCATATTTCATATATCTGTCAGTTGCGGTCACAATTTTTTGAAGACAATGGCAGTTGCGACCTGAATATAAACCAAATCATCTCATTTCTCTCTACTTGTTCTTCCGCACACGATCTTTCTCGAGAATATATTGTTTTCATACTGGATTTTCCTAAAACATCGGGTGGAGACAAGGTGGTCCTGGTCCTGATAGAGTTTCTGAATATATAAAAAATATGAATAGTAAACGGATACTTATATTTTTGAAAAAAAAATTTTTTTTTGGACCAACCTTTGTATATTCATAAATTCTCATTTCAGATAATTTGGTCATTGAAATGTTTCGAAGTTTGTCTAGTAAACACTATTATTTTCCGTTACAAAGAAATTATTGATTATTCCAGAAATCAAGGAAATACTATACTTCAAAACCCTGTATAATTCAAACCGTGGCATTCGCGTGGTAGGCACTGTAGAACTTTTTGATCGATAATAACTCATCTACATTATATCAGAAAATAAAAGAAATTCACGGACGATTTTAGAAATCATTTCTAAATTATTCCGAAACATCCCTTCTCCATATTTTTTGGACCATCGCCGCAACTTTATTTGGATTCAGATTAATGAGCACAGACGTTGACACATTTGTATGTATGTTAGCTACATAGTTTCAAAAAATCAGCTGAATATATTGGTGAAAGCTGACTATACAAAGGGATACATTTTTCCGAAATTGAAAATATATTTTTGATCGCCCCGTACCTTTCAAATATTTAAAGTTGGATGGTTAGTTCAAATGCAAAATATGATCGCCCTCTTATGTACTGTAAGTAACATCAATTGCACATGGATCTGCAGGAAAACGAATATTTTCTCAAAAAAAGTTCGATAAAAATTATCAAAAACAAAGTTCAACCCTCTGTATACCCGCCAGTTTTGATTCTAGAAACTTTTGTCATTTGAACTTTGCGATGCACATATTGTGGACTATTCCATTATAAAAATTCAGATCGATACAATGAAAATGAAATTCCGGATTTTTTGAAAAATCGTCAAAATATCGAACTTTGACCTCCTGTAGAATCCAAACGCGGGCATTCAGAGAGTTGGCGCAATGATAACTTTTATTCAGGATGGCATGGGCGACATCATATTGAAATTTCAGCGATTTTCACCGAAACCGGTTTTCCATAAGATTAGTGCGGGGTCCTTTGCACAAAACTACCCAACGGTCATTATTTCACATTCTACAAGGCCTCAAAGGCTATCTCCGTTATGTGAATTCAACTCCTAAAGTCAACACGACCTCCTGTGGGGAATTCAATAAAAATTATGTCATCGCTAATGTATGTAATTTCGAAAAAAACTCTCAGGATTTCAAGAGAAATATAGTGGTTGAGCCTTTGGGGAGATTGTCAGGTCAGAAGTGAAAATGAATGAATTTGAAATGGGTTATGGAATGGGTGTACAAATGAAAAGGAAACAGTGAGTTTATTCTTCATTCCATACTGGGTTTATGCATCGTCATATGGCATCTAATTCACATTTCTCAATTATTGATTCTTGACATACGACACAACGTCAACTTCACATCTGTCGAGTGAAATCTTGAATATGTCGTCTACCATCTTACTTGCGAGATGCTGACGTCATGAGGCACCGAATTCGAATTTGTCAACTGTTAATTGACCTACAACACGATTTCAACTCCACATCTACTCCAATCTGTCGTCTTTCATTTCATTTGCGAGATGGGCACGAAGGTTCCGAAATCGATTAAAAGAATTGATGTATTACGATCCAAATTGAATTTTGTCTAGTATAACCCCAAATCTGCCGTCTATCATCTCATTTACGAGATGGTGAAATCATAAGGCGCCAAATGCACATCAGTCAGATGGGCACGAAGGGTCCAATTTCGATTAAGGAAATTATTGATGTATTACGATCCACATTGACAGTAAAAAAAATAATCGAACATTCTAAAAAAATATGAGATAGATATTAGACAATTATGCAATAAAGTAATCAACACAACATGCTAAATTTCTTCATGGCATGAACACCACATTTATTTCATTCATCAGACTAATTCTATGAGGATAACGTTGGTTTCGAGCCCGCAGTAAGAGGACCTAGGAACACTTGACTGGATCACAAAAACTCCTGCCTCAGCTAGATTATATGGTTTCTGTTGAAGCCCCTACGGGCGATCGTCAAACGTCTTCAATCGAGCTCCAATATGGGTTTTATCCTTGTCGATGGGGTGCCTTCATCGTGTTACATACGGGGAGTCTTCCTCCTAATCAAAAAATGAACAATCAGGTTGCAATTGCGCTGGGTAATCGCACGTTAAAAGGTAAGGCCTCGTTGATCCATTGCTCGCACAAGTTTCGACTTCTGAGGGTTGACGTTCGTCAGCTGGTTAACGAAAACGAACATTTTTTTTAGAACAATCGGAAGTTATTCATCAAGGGTCATCTCCAACTACTCATCTGAATCCTTCGATGTGACATTTTGGGCACACAACTACATCATCTCTACCGGTATAAATGAATCCGGCATCAGCAAGTTAATCTTCTGAGAATTCAGTCGTCCAATCACGAAAAGATTCATAACAATCTACAAAAGTGTTTAAATTCTTTTCGTTCATCACCTAAATACTCTCCAATACCACCATTTCCAATTTAACTTATATCTCAACTGAAATCATATACGAAATGCACTGTGATATATTCACTCAAGAATTTTTCATTCGATATAAGTCACTCGAGAATTTTCCGTGAATATGCATACATTCTCGCATACGAAAGCTTTCACACCAACCACATGTAGACATCTATCATCTGCAACAGTGCCTCATCAAGATCATAATTCATTTTTTAGAAACAATTGACTCAAATCAATTAGAATTCAAATTATTTGTCTGTTTTTTATCAGAAATGTCAAAAGTAGTTCAAAGTGTAGTAATATTCTTCTTCTTTTATTTGAGAGTGCCAGTGACCAGGAGAGAGGAAGGGTCTGTTTTATGTAGGGAGTGATCAATGATAATCGCTAAGGTTGGATTCAGACAGATACGAAATCCGATCGTACGACGATCCGACAGCTCTCTGATTGGTCTTAATTAGAATTTTCATTCGGCGGGAAGAATTCATCCGAAAGTTTTAACTTTTTCCGATGTCGGATGAACAATATGCATTTTGTTAAATGCAATGCCCAATACTGAATGTGAATTCGGACAGATCCGATATCCGACGTCCGATTCATATTCGTATCATAGGACAGAATGGGCGATTCACATAGACCCGATTGTTAGACTGGATTCAGGCAGATCCGAAATCCAGTCTTAGGCTGGATTCAGACAGATCCGAAATCCGATCGTACGACGATCAAATAGCTTTCTGATTGGTCTAAATTGGTCTGAATTTAAATTTAGAGCAATCAGAAAGCTATCTGATCATCGTACGATCGGATTTCGGATCTGTCTGAATCCAGCCTTACTCGGATACAAAATTCTGAATTTATTGTTCTGTGTGTTCGCCTTACGCCATTACAAACAACAGTGACCTGATATGTTTATTGTTGATTATTTGTTTTTGATGATCGAGTGAGATCGTAGCAAATGTGCTTCATCTGAAAATATGCATCCTTTTTTTTTGTTTATTTATTTACTCAGAAAGATACAACGCTAAGATTTGAAATATAAATGAAAATAAGTAGAAATACAAGTAAATAGATATGTATATAACAAAACGAATGAATATATTTATATTAATATATATATACATATATATATATATATATATATATATATATATATATATATATATATATATATATATATATATATATATATATATATATATATATATATGCTGGCTGGAACTTCCGGTTGATCCGCGCCTGGAATGATTTACTTGTCTACGTTTCGGCTCCCATTTCGGAGCCATTTTCAAGACTTAGTGACCTTGCGTCTAGGTCTGAGTTTTCTTACTAGCTGGCTATCATCACTGGAGATCGAGGATCTCCAGAGACCTAGACGCAAGGTCACTAAGTCTTGAAAATGGCTCCGAAATGGGAGCCGAAACGTAGACAAGTAAATCATTCCAGACGCGGATCAACCGGAAGTTCCAGCCAGCACATTTCTAACCGCGGAAGCCTAGCCGATCAAATATATATATATATATATATATATATATATATATATATATATATATATATTGTTGTTCGTTTCCGTTAACCAGCTGACGAACGTCAACCCTCAGAAGTCGAAACTTGTGCGAGCAATGGATCAACGAGGCCTTACCTTTTAACGTGCGATTACCCAGCATATATATATATATATATATATATATATATATATATATATATATATATATATATATATAAATATATATATATCGGGTATGGTCTGGATTCCGGGCCATACTGACCTGGAAGGCAATGAGGCTGCTGACTCCCTTGCAAAGGAGGGTGCTGCAAGCAGCTTCATCGGACCAGAACCTGTCATTGGCATCGCCTTAGGCTTTGCCAAACAAATATTGAATACCTGGATGGCAAGAAGATTTATGGACTTCTGGCAAAATCTTCCAGGATTGGCTCATTCCAAGGCGTTTATTCACCCTTCGAAGTCGGAAACCAAACAGTTGTTGGACTACAGTAGGGACGAACTACGATGTCTAACTGGCCTTCTCACAGGTCACTGTCATTTGAATCATCATATGCAGAGAATCGGACTGTCAGAAGACAGCCTGTGTCGTCTCTGTCTGGAAAATGATGAAACAGCAGAGCACATAATTTGTGCCTGCCCCGCTGCGGACTAATCGGCTTCGTTAAGGAGCTGGGTACATTTGGTCGAGTTTGAATAGGTGTGAGCCACAATAAACCCTTGTAGGTTGCAGTGGAGGGCCGAACAGACCCACTCACTTCTGACCCCACCTAACCTAACCTATGTGCTGTCTGGAACTTCCGGATAAACCGCGTCTGGAATTTTTCTTCTTTCGACGTTTCGGCTGCCCCACTTTGGAGCCATTCTCAAGACTTCTTGACTTGGTGGCGAGACCTAAGTCTCCTTAACCCCCAGCACTCATCTTGACAGAGAGAAGATTGTGGTTTTGTGGATAGAGGAATGGTATTCATAGCTGTATGAGAATCCGACGTTGTTGAAACTGTCGGACCGTATACAGATCTGGTTCGAAAAGGATTGATTAATGGATTTGTTCGAAGGGATAATAATGGTTTCCAGGAATTGGTGAGCCTTTGTGAGTCGTCTCGTTTGTTGAGGTTTTGAGGGCGTTTTTCATTTTCTATTGCTTCGGGAATGATTATGGAGTGGGTTGTTTTTGCTGTGGCAATGGTCTTCGTGTTGTTGAAGTCAATTTTGTGTCCGATTTCTCGTGGTGGTGTTCGAAGAGAGTCGAGGTCCTTCCTTGTGATTCGTTGGGTATTGTATCTTCGCCCACCTAAAGATACAATTATTATTATTATTATCAAGAATACGTTCATAGCATATTTCATTTTCAGTATATATTGCTATACCACCTCCCCTACTCTGCATGAGTGTTCTGCATTGTATCCTTCGATTATCCTTAACTATCAGCTACATCCTTACTCAGACATGTTTCGTTAAGTACTAGGAAATCTGGTGTGTGTGTTCCATGAGTAGTGTTTCAATGTTATCTTTTTTATTCCTGATACTTCTTATGTTCGGGTATATTATTCTGAAGTTTTTAGGTTTTATTTAGTTCTTCAATTTTTATAAATCCTCAGTCTTTTTTATGACATATATTTTGCTGTTACCATTTTCTCTTAGTTTTATACATCCTCCTCTAACCCATAAATATTTATATGCATTATCTTTTTTGAAGATCAATGCCTTTTTCAGTATCGCTTGATTCAGCTTCGTGAGGTCATCATTGAAGAATATATTTTTCTCTTCTTCATATCCGAGGTCCTTTGTGGTAATCCTCTTTTTTGGGTAAACGAAGTTGTTTTTGAGGCTTTTGCTTGAAAATTCCACTTTTATGGAGGCGCAGTTCCGATTTCCTTTTTGCCTAGTCAATAGTATTTTATGTTTCCTGGCGCTAATTTGGATCTTCCCATTGTTTCAGTTAGGTCGTTATTTATTATTTCATTCAGATCTTCTTGCTCCCGGACTATTGGTATTCCATCAATGATAAAATTATTTGTCAGGGCTTCTTGTTCAGCAATGTTCTTTTCGTGGGATATAGTATCCAACTGTTCCTGCATTTTATGAATTTGTGTTTGTAGATCATTGTTTATTTTACTTGTTCATCATATCCCTTGAATAAAAGTTCGTATTTTCTGTCTTCTAGTTTCTTCATCACATCAGCTATTGTTGGCTCATTTTCTTTGTTTTGTTTTGGGTCCTGTAACCTCACTTTTCGAGCTGCACTTCGGACATTGGTGAAGATCTCTATTACCGCTACTCTTCTTGAATTCCTTGCCATAATATGCAAGGTGGTTTACACAAATCGCATGATACCCTGTTTCACACGAGTTGCAGAATATATGATTTAGCAGTAGTAGCCAAACAAACACCACACAAGTCGGCCCCTTTTTTTAGGGAAACAAAACTGTCTTTCGGTCAGGTGCAGTAAACAAAAATGTCGTGTGTTTCGTATTCAACCATCGTGCCTTTTCAGGGTGAAATGAGTTGAATAATATTCAATGAGTGGAGATCATTTCCCATATTTGAAGTAAACTGAGCCTTAGGATCTTCACGTGGTCAAAAGAAAAGAGGTGCAAAATATCATAATGAAGCCATTCATCAGTTAAATCATATGTCTTTAACTGGTACTCCGACAATGTTGATTGGCTTGGCGGAAGAGTGAAAATTTTGCAACGGCAGTGATGAATTAACAATTTTTTGTGTGAACAAGTGGTATCAGATAACATACCAAGCGCACAGTGAGAATGTTTTTATTGGAGGTCGACAAACTCATTACTTGACCAAGATAAAGATATGGACAAAGTGCTCATAATGATTCATCGTTCATTTTTAATGCATATGAGTGTTGTGGTGTGTATAATTCACATTAGAAGGGAATACCTATTTCGCAAATAGTATTTGGAAGGGAGATTATATCCAATAAGGAGATACGAGAACATTCCGACTACTACTGTATAGGAATGTACTGGACATATTTGAGGATTGCAGAAATGGAAATTCCGTCCAACTTTCAGTGTTCGCAACATGGAATGTTATCAGGAGTGACAATAGATATTATTGAAATAAAGTTTTACAATTATTACACCGAGCCGATTTTGATATTGAATTATTCTATATTGATCATTGTATATCTTTCATAGTCTAAACACAGTATACGTTTGCTCTGTTCAAAATAATCCTTGCAGAATTCGATAGTCATTTGCAGGCACAATTCATATCCCCTGGGGCGTAATGGTTAGTCATATAACTATGTACAAGCTACTTAAGAAATAGAGTTTACAGACCATAAAGAGAAATAGTATCTTTCGAAACATTCAAATCAGTGCTGGAGTAATCTATTATATGGCTCAATATCGCAGGATTTTCGTGAAAGTTGTTTATTGAAATGCTGATTGAGAGCTGCTGTTGAATAATTGAAACAATTTGATGCAAGAATGAAGTGCCCCTCTATATGAGTCGGGGTTGGGTAGAATCCATAGCATTTACAGTGCAGTAATTACGGGTATCTTCTAGAATTTCTCAAAGTAATGTGGGAGTGAAAATAAAAATACATTCGTATCATAAATGCAAATTGCAGTTATTAATATTCAGATAACTACCACCCCAGAGAATCCATAACAGACATGAATACAGAGACTTCCATGTGCTTTGCACAACTCAATGTTTCATCAAGAAGATACCTACCTAAAATCTATAACTAGATAATGATATTTGATGATCCATAGTGATACTATGAAATTCATCTTACATCGATTGGCACGAAATCAACGAATATTTACAATGAAGAGATGCAGTCTTTATTCAAATATGTTCTTATTTGAGGTTACATAGTCCTTTAGTGATTTTAAAATGAGAAAATCTTCCTACTCGCCCCAACTACGTTGAGCAATACTTGAGGAAAGTTTTCGCAGACTTCTCAAACAGATATATTTTTCATTATGATGGGAATTGTATATTCTGTAATAAATTGTGGAAATATCCTATTTCTATATCCGTTTTCTTCGTTTTGAAATAAAAAAATATTATATTCAAGACAGTTCAAAATCTGCGATGTATCTGAATTTTTCGGCTCGGTATAATGATTGTAGAACTTTATTTCAATAATATGTATTGCCACTCCTGATAACATTTCATATTGTGAACACTGATAATTGGATGGAATTTCCATTTCTGCATACCTCAAATATGTCCAGTACATTCCTATACACCAGTCAGGATGTTCTCGTACTATCTCCTTATTGAATATAATCGCCCTTCCAAATACTATTTGCGAAATAGGTTTCTCCTTCTAGTTACGTGCTCACCGTTCCCACAGCCCGGTCACTCACTCTGCTGACCCAGCAGCATCATCCCAGGAATCCTAATCTACACTTGTACGACAACTTGTTAACTTGCAATTCAAATCCATGTATTCTTTTCATTCTTTTGTCTGCTCTCTTGTGAGATGACGTTCTTTTTGTAAAATAAATATTTTTAAAGAAGCGTGCCCTTGTTCGAGTTATTTAATTGGCGCAGTCAGTAGGATTTGTGCAGCGCGAAGGAGAAAATTTGCGTCGTGGAGTTTCAACCCCTTCAGCACAAATTCAACAAACCCTTCAAGGACCGACCCGAACGAGCGGACGACGAGACGATCCACCTCCAGGAGAACTACAAGGAATCAACGGAGAGGAAACTGGAAACTGCAGACCCGAATATTCGTACTGTAAGTGCCAAATATTTCCTTCTCGCCTTTCCGAACCCTCTGTTCAAGGACTTCGGTGAAGATAATTAGAATCGCTGTCTATTCGAGACAACTAATTTAGGATTTTTTTTTCTCTCTCAATCAATAGAATAATATTTTAATGACAGATATCGAGGATATTTCAACAAGATTAGGTACATTATCATTTCAAAATAATCTAGTTAATTTTGACACTATCGAATCAAATCCAAATATTTCAACAATGGTTCCACCAGTAGATCAACTTCAAGCTCGAGTAGTAGATTGGAATTTATTCAAATCTAGAATCAGTAACTTGAAAAAATTCGATGGTGATAGCAACACATTGAATAGATTTATCGATAGATGTGACAATTTAGTAAAAACATATAGAACCTATAGCATATGTAAACGAATTCGAGAATTCTGAGAAAATGTATGGTTCACTTAATGATTACAAACCCAAATTCAATGTTTCCAATCGTCAATACCTCAACACCAACATTTCAAAATCCCAAAGACCATTAAATCCGAACGAAAACACACCCATGTCAAATTTTTACCCAAGAAACGACCAAAAAGTTTTCAATTCTAATTTTTCAACGACGCCCAACTGGCCCGATCAACCAATCAATATCCAACCCAAACAACTTCCACCTCAAAGATACCCCACAAATCGCGAAGTGTTTGGACCTTCCCAAAATGTTTTCAAACCAAAAAATATTCCTTTAAGCCAATTACCAAAACCCCAACCAATGTCAACCACGTCAAGAAATCCAACAAGAATATCTCAAAGACCTTTTCTCCAACAAACTAACTTCAAACACCCAAATAATTATCAAAATTCACAAAATTTCTTTACATCAAACCAAAGATCATATTTTGTATCCGAGGAACTCTTTTCAAACGAATACGAAGACTCGTCTGACTATAACGAGACTAACCAAGAGTTATTCGAAAATCAATACTCGACAGATGAAAACTATTATACAGATCATATCGCGTATTCTCACAATCAACAAAACTTTCAAAACGAGAACCACCAAGACATCGACGAACCTGTAAATTTTCAATCAATAAACCAACCAGAATGCCCACCCTAACCGAAATCCATTTATTCTGTAGTAATGCCTTGCCTTACGTCGAACTAAAGTATGAAAACAGAATATTAAACCATCGATTGTCGAAAAATTTTACCCACACAAAATTCTCCACTCAAATAGAATTATCAAAACAGCAGTAGGGAGCCAAAAAGTAAGATATCAAGCTCTATTACCAGCATTCTCCGAATTCAACACCAACTATGAAATAAACTTCATACTATTCGATTTTCACGAATTTTTTGACGGAGTTTTAGGACTGTCAGATTTGATAAATATGAATCTCAATATTGATCTTCTGAATGAAAGATTAGTAGGGAACCACGTAGAAGTACCTTTTAAATTCAGAAAATCCACAGATACTTGTTTTTCTTTTTCTGTTAATCCACAAGAAAGAATAATTAAGTCTCTGCCCGTTTCTATAGCCGACGGCGAAGTTCTCACTGTGGAAGGTACCCTAAATGATCTTTATATTCCACAAATTTTGACTGTTTCCAAAAACGGATATGCCCTTATGGAAGTTCAGAACCCCACCGATCGAACAATTTCAGTTGAATTGAAAGAACCACTTCCAGAACAGAATTTTGAACGATCAACATTCGAAATATACTCTTTTGAAACCTTCGAAAATATACCGAGAGACTCACAAAAAAATACAAATGAAATTAACATAAACGACTTGATAAGAGGACGGACCATATGAACACCGAAGAAAAACAAGCTATCAGGAAATCATGTAAAGAATTTTCAGATATATTTTTCAAACCCGGAGACGAACTCACATTTACATCAAAAATTAAACACGAAATTAAAACAACCGATGAAATTCCCGATCATAGCAAATCGTACCGGTACCCACATATTCATAAAAAAGAAGTCCAACGCCAAATAAATGATATGCTTGAAAAAAATATAATCAGGCCGAGTTCTAGTCCATGGTGTTCGCCCATCTGGATAGTCCCAAAAAAACTGGATTCTTCCGGAAAGCCAAAATGGCGAGTGGTAGTTGATTACCGGAAAATCAATGACAAAACGATCAGCGATCGATACCCACTCCCAAATATTAATGATATATTAGATAAACTAGGTAGTGCACAATATTTTTCCACCCTCGATTTGGCGAGTAGTTTTCATAAAATCGAAATGGCTCAAAATTCTATAGAAAAAACGGCTTTTAATACCGAGCACGGACACTACGAGTTTGTACGCATGCCCTACGGATTGAAAAATGCTCCATCAAGTCTTCAGAGAGTTCTTGACGAAGTTCTGAAAGATTTACAAAATAAAGTATGCATGGTATTGTAACGCCTTTTCCGTGCGTTCTCTAATATTTAACGCCCTCTCAAGGTACAGTCGGTACCTCGGGCGCCTGCTGGTGTTTTTAAAGTGTCACCAAGCACCACTACGCCGGGCAGCTGCAGTGAAGAAACGGTAAACCAGGGGTCTTGGTGGACTTGACAGTTTTCAGAGGTCAGAGAGTCAGATTTTACTTGACTCTGCTGAGATTCGAACTGATTTATCGACAGCTAAATATAAGGTAAATATTAATATAATAATACTATTAGGCGGGAAAACTTGCAAGCTCTACGGTGTCGGTCAAAGCTCTCTCTGCTGCGGTACGACCCTCAACCAATTTAAATCAATAACCAACTCTCAGCTTAGTTCCGCTTGAAATACCGGCTCACGAATATATACGTATATATCACGAAAATAAATAACTCGCAGTACAAGCTTTTGACACTCACGGTAACCACCGGTGGGCGTAAAGGGCGTTCCTGAAGGAATACAGCTATCAGTACTCACGGTGACCACCGGTAAGCACTGGCAGCAGTCCCCCCTACTGAAACCAAATGTCTTACAAAAACGAGTTGTCGGAAGTACAGACTTCTTACTCCCACGGTAACCACCGGTGGGCGCAAAAAGTGTTCCTGGAGAAGTACAACTATCAGTACCCACGGTGAACACCGGTAAGCACTGGCAGCAGTCTCCCCTACTATCGGAAAATGAACGGTAAAGTAATGAAGCAGTACAAGCTTCTCACACCCACAGTGAACACCGATGGGCGCAACAAGCGTTCCTGGGGTAATTCGGCTATCAATACTCACAGTGACCACAGATGAGCATTCACAGCAGTCTCCCCCACAATCGAAAAATGAACGGTAAACCAATGAAGCAAAGTACAAGCTTCTCACACCCACAGTGAACACCGATGGGCGCAACAAGCGTTCCTGGGGTAATTCGGCTATCAATACTCACAGTGAACACAGGTGAGCATTGACAGTAGTCTCCCCCACAATCGGAAAATACACGGTAAAGGCGGTTAATCGGAACCAACGCTGATAATTAACTAAATAAAGAAAACACTCGGTTGACGGTCTACCAATTTATTACTACTACCTGTTACCCTTACTATAAACCTGCGGTACGGTCCTGTCCCTATTCGCTATCCAAATTAATATTTGGCGGAATCGCTGCTGGGTCCGGTAAGCTGTCTAATTGTTGCTCTATGACGGCAACGGCAGACTGCTTGCAGATGATTTCAAATTTCAGCTTTAGTAGGCCTTCGCTTCAGACACGGCACATAGGCATAAGTTGGTCCCTCTAGCGGCACTACTATGAACTATTCGGATCGCAGAGATCTGGTGTTGTCGGAGATTCCGCGATTCCAGTGTCGTGCGCAATAATTTTCAGTAGGAGACAGGACCAAACCGGGAGTACATAATATTATAATTAGTGACTTCGTCACACACCCTTCCCACTTCGGGAAAAAAAAAGGATTTCTACGAACATACTTTTTTTTTTTCATGAAACCAACTTATCGGATCATTAACTCCAGGCGCCAGCCTCCTTTCCTGGAAAAACCTTTATTAGGAGGTTCTGGTACACCTGTTACAGTTATAAAAAAAAGAAAACTAATAAATCAATTCTACAAATGAAATCGGTGAAAACTTCTTCCACCTAGAATTACTCAGCGGTTGCCGTGGCGGGTACATCCACAGTCGAGACAGGTGACATGGCGGTCGGGGTGTGGACACCCACATCCGGGGCAGGAACGGTTGACTGTGGAATGTCTGGTCCTCTCGGTCTCATGGCGGGTTTCAGGGCAGGGACAATCCCGGGACATGGCACCTACTAACCCGCATCGGGAGCAAAATAAAACCGTTTTTTGCTCACGACATTCTCTTCTGGAATGTCCGGGCTGTCCACATCTCCAACAGAGATCTTTCCGAACTTGGAGATATACAGGGCTCGGGGATGGCGGTGGTAATTCAGCCTGACGGGCTGGATTGGACGGTGACCAGAAGGCGTCGTTGAAGGGGTCTTCCTCCGGGTGTTCTAAGAAGTATGGATGGGTGGGGCTATCTTCCGGTGGCGGTGTGTTAGGGTTCCTTCGAGGTGGAGTCACTGGCGTCATTAGGGTGTCTCGTCGCGGTGGAAGGTCAACCTGCTCGGTCCTGCTGATTTGATCGGTGGGGTCTAGAACCATTTCGAAAGTCTCCTCCATGTCGGAAAATTCGTCTTCCTTGACGTCTGGTTCAGGTGAGGGATCAGCCTGTTCGGTCGGGTCGGGTGGATTTGGAACCATCTCGACTGGCTCCTTAGTATCTTGCATAGCTTCTAGAAGTTCGGAGATGATATCTTCCATCGGTGCGGAGGCTTCCATGTCCATTGTATATATCCTATGTCAAAAAAAATGTTCGATTAAAGAAAACAGCTTTAGTTAAAAAAAAATCTATTTAACGGAAAACGGAAATTCTATTTAAAACCTAAATGAGATAATTCTAAATAAATCACAGAGAGAGAGAGAAAAAAAAAGAAATTATCATCGGGGTAGCCATATGCGGATGGTCAGCCCCGAACTACTGCTAATTCGATAGTGTAGTTGCTTATTATTTCCAGGTGGTCGGAGGGCACGTAAGGCCTGGAGCAACTCTTCGCTCCACTCAGACCTTGGACAAGCGGTGACAGCATGGAATAATTCATCGTTGGTCCATTGTCTGCGAACCGGTGAGGTGAGGGGTGTGTCTGAGGTGTGGGATGAAGGGGAGGGTGGTGCGGAGATATAAGGTGAGGAGGTTGATGCCGGTGATGTCGGAGGACGTTCAGTGATGGCGGAAGATGTGATTGCTGCTGGAGTGGGGGGTGGGGGCGGTGGGCTTAAAAACTGAAGGGGTGAATGAATATATGGGGCGGTAGCGAGGGGTACAATGGCAGGCGGCATTGGTCCTGGAGGCAGCGGAATTTCGTCTACCCTAAGCTGGGGATAGGCTGGTGGTCGGCGGGACTGGACACTCATCGGAACTGGCCTCGTTTGTACACGTACCGGTGGGCGAGTACTCGAGCGTGGTTTTGGACGCCGAGCAGCTAGATCTCGAGCTAAGATCTGACAGGCCTTCATTCGCTTGCCGACCTTATTTGCCTTACGGATGGCATCTGCGGCTGGTACGTAGGTTGTCCGTACTGGCGCTCCCAGCGGGGGTTCTCCAGAAGAACGTTTTGGCATGATCTGTAAGAAAGGTGTTAGTGGAGAAGGTTTCTTTCATCGACATATGCAGGACGAAGATCTTTGACGTGAACCCGCAACAGCTGTTTACCTGTATTACTCTTTAGATTGTATACCACCGGAGATATTACTTTTGTCACGGTGTATGGTCCGGAGTATTTCGGTGCTAACTTTGCGGCAAAGTTCTTTTCGGCGGAAGAAAGCGGATGTTCTTTCTTCATTACCCGATCGCCAACGTGACATCGCCATTCTCGGTGTCGTAAGTTGTAATGTCGGCTTTGAATTGCGAAAGCTCGGGCAAGATTCAGCCGGACTAATTCGAAAGTTTCCTGCAGTCGCTTCATTCGGTCCGTATACTCGTTTAACTCTTCATTCGGATCTTGCGAAGCTCTTGTCTCTTCAGAGGATGATACCAATTTTCGGTATACGGCGTTTGGGACGTCTAATTCTCTCCCGAAATTCAGGAATGCTGGAGAATATCCGGTGGTACTATGTCGGGCGGTGTTGATGGCAAACAGTAGATCCGGAAGGTAGGTGTCCCATTTTCGGTGATCCTGTTCGCAGAATTGGGCTATCATTGTCTTTAGGGTCTTGTTAGTGCGTTCCACCGGATTGGCCTGCGGGGTATATGGGGGGGTGCGTCGGTGTTGGATCCCCAAATCTCGGAGTAATTCTTCGAATAGGTGTCCGGTGAATTGGGAGCCATTATCACTGATGACGGTTTTCGGGCAGCCAAAACGGACTATTATTTCTTCGTAAAGTGCCTGTGTAACAGCTTTTGCGGTGGCTTTCCTAATCGGACGGCATTCTACCCACTTCGTGAATCTGTCCTGGAATACCACCAGAAAATTGTTTCCACGAGTTGACCGGGGTAACGGACCCACAAGATCCGTGCTTACGCATTCCCAAGGTTGGCGGTTCTTCGATGGTTGCATTAATCCGGGAGGTTTCATCTGGGAAACTTTATATTTTTGACAAGAACTGCATTGACGTACATATTTCGCTATGTCCCTAAACATACCGGGCCAGTAGTAGCGGGCGGAAATTCGAGCCGTGGTCTTCGCAATTCCTAGGTGTCCCGCAGTAGGTGCATCATGCATTTCCTGGAGGACTTGGGGACGGATGGGTTTAGGCACACAAAGCTTCCACGGATCCGCTAATTCTGGCTCCGTTAGGTCATTGGTCTCCCAGAAGTGTCGGTATAATCGGTCGTCGCGAATACAATAATCCGGAAAGGCTTCTGGGTTTTTACGGACTTCTTCCTTACGTTTGTCGTACCATGAGCATTTACCGCTATCTTCCAGCGTGGAGACCTCTGGTGTGATAACTTCACTTCCTTCTACGGGCTCCCGTGACAAGGCATCGGCTACCTTATTCAAACCTCCTCGACGGTACTTGATTTCGAAGTCATACTGCTGTAAAAACATGCTCCACCTAGCTAGACGTCCAGTCGGGCTCTTTATCGAGTGGAGCCATCGCAGGGATTGGTGATCGGTAATTACTAGGAAACGGTAGCCTTCCAGGTAGGGCCTCATTTTCTCTATCCCCCAGACAATCGCCAAACACTCCTTCTCTGTCACGGAATAGGCTCGCTCAGTTGAAGTCAAGGTTCGACTAGCATAAGCAATGACCCTTTCTCCCTGTTCCGTATTTTGGGTCAACACTGCTCCCAAGCCATGGTCCGACGCATCGGTCTGAAGGATGAACGGTCTGTTGAAGTCTGGACATGCTAGTACCGGTGACTCGGTGAGACAATCCTTGAGTTGTTGGAAAGCTCTCTCTTGTTCTTCACCCCAGTGCCATCGACGCCCCTTTTTCAGCAGGCGATGCAACGGAGCAGCAATTTCTGAAAAGGAGGGCACAAAGCGTCTATACCAAGATGCTATCCCCAAGAAACGTCGTAGCCCACGGATGTTTGTTGGTGCACGGAGCTCCACAATACTGGCGACTTTCTCGGGGTCTGTACGGATTCCTTCGGATGTTATTAGGTGTCCCAAATACTTTAGTGACCTGCGGCCGAACTGGCACTTTTCTGGGTTCAGTCGGAGATTAGCGGCTTTCAATCGCCTGAATACTTCCTTGAGGTTGGCAAGATGTTCCTCGAACGAACTTCCCAAGACGATAATATCATCTAGGTATGCAAAACAATAGGGGTCCATTTCTGGTCCGATTATTTTGTCCATCAGGCGTTGGAACGTTGCAGGAGCGGCATGCAAGCCGAACGGCATAACTCGGAACTGGAACAATCCACGGCCAGGTACGGTAAACGCCGTGATGGGTTTACTGTCCTCGGATAAGGGGACTTGCCAATATCCTTGTCGCAAATCAATACTGGAGATGTATTGCGCCCGCCTGAGTTTATCCAAGACTGCATTGATGAATGGTAGCGGGTACGCATCCTTAACGGAGACGGAATTCACTTTCTGGAAATCAATGCAAAATCGGGGCTTGCCATCCTTCTTTCGGACAATGACGACAGGCGAGCTCCAGGGGCTGTCGGACGGCTCGATGATATTTTCCTGCAACATCCTATCAACTTCGGAGTTGATGACGTCTTGCATTCGAGGGTTCTGAGGTCGGTAACGCTGTTTGATTGGTTCAGGGTTGGACAGACGGATACGGTGTTCAATAAGCGGTGTGACCCCATAAATGTCCTCAAACGACGGCAGTTCCTGATTCAGAAATTCTTGTAGGCGGTTCTCTTCCTCGTCGGTGAGCGTAAACGGAGATTCCTTATCGACGGTAGACGGTGAGTCAATATCGGTGGTAAACGGTGGGTCATTATCGTCAGTCCCTAAGGGAAAACATGGCACAGTATTTCTCGGAACCGGATCTTCATCAATACATATCTCGCCACTTCCTAGATGTAAACTGAATTGTCTTCTACTAAGAATATCCATACCGATGACCATGTCTGTCGAGAGTCCTGGTATATAACCAAAAGTTTCGGAAAAGGTGTGATTTCCCAGAGTGATATCCACTGTGTACCTTGTGGCAACTGCTATCACTTCCCCGTTGGCCAATCGTGCTGAGCTTCCGGCATTTCTACGGGGGATGATTCCTACAATCTCCCATTGTTCTGCTATACGATCTCCGATGTAGGATAAGGCAGCTCCTGTGTCTAATAGCGCTCTCACTGGGCCTCCTGGGGTTACTACGGTAATGTGCGGTCTGTCATCGGTTCCGCTAGGACTTGGGACAGGTGAGGCATCTGGTGGACGGTGTTGGACGGGCCTCACTCCGGTGCAACACCCACCTAGTTTCCCGAACGGGAACAAGGACAGTCTCTGGACATGACTCCTTCCCTCTTACATCTGGAACAAAACAGCCGAGGGGGTTCACGGCACTGACTCCTATAGTGTCCAGATTGTCCACATTTCCAACAATCTATGTTTTGTGGAGAAGGTCTAGACGGTTCGGTCGGATTCCTGTTGTCACGTATCCTGAGTGGATTATTACCCATGGGCGGGTTGTTAACGGTGGGTCTGGGCGGCTGTGTAGGTACAGGTCTCGGAAGAGTAGGTCTCGGAGGTGGTGGTGGGCGGTGGTAATCCTCAGTGGGTCGGTGTACTTGGGTTAGTTCCAGGCGAAGAAGCTCGTATTCCCGAATGGCTCTCACTAGGGTCGGAATGTCTGTAAAGTCGTTTCTTCGTATCCGTTGGCGGTATTCAGGGTGTAGGTTACGGTATAGCCAGTTCAGTTCTTGTTCTGGATTTATCCCTCCATGTCGCCGTATCAACGTCTGTAACTCCGTAACATAAGTGGAAGTGTTCTCACTAAGTGACTGCAACCGACGGCTGATAGCAGCTTCTAAGTCCACTTGATAGTTGACGGGGAAGAAAAACTCCTTGAATGCGGTGCAAAAACTCTGCCAGTTTGCCCAGTGGAAACGGTTATTTCGGAACCACAAGGCTGGCAGTTCGTTTAGCAGCTCGGGCATTACTGGGAGAAGTCGGTCTGGGTTGATCCCTTGAGACGCACAAATTTCTTCCAACCTTTCAAGAAAGGCTGCCGGATCTCCTTTCCCATTGAATGTCACTTTCCAATCCTGCACTTTCAAGGGTGGCATGTGGCTGTTCGTTATTGCCTGGGAAGACGGCAGTGAAGGCGGTACTATTGACGGTAGAGAAGACGATAATGTACACGGCTGGGACGAAGGGAATGTTGACGGTACGGAAGACTGTAGGGGTAATGGTAGAGATGACGATCCTGCGAACTGTGACTGCCACGACGGTATTGATGGTACTGCATATGGTAGTGATGACGAAAGCGACGACGGTATGGCTGACGGTAACCAAGAAGGCAAGGGATGTGTCAGAGATGGTGGAAATGAATACGGCAACGAAGACGGTGACGAGTACGGTACTCCTGCGTAGATTCCACCGGTCGCATACGTTGACTGCTTTGGTAGTATTCCGTTAGTCTGCTGACTGAGAGTCGTTGTGAGATAGGTGGATGAGATGGTCGTGGTGGGGGTAGTTGTCGTAGATGTAGTTTGGACAACTACATTTCCTTGCGGATACATGTACGGTGACGTCATCAAAGGTAACGGTGATGATCGACCCTCGCGTAGAAACTTCACCAATCGTTTTCTTTGTTCCTCTACGGTCCCAGGAACTTCTAGTCGGAATTTTTCCAACTCTGTCTCCAACTCTTCTTTTCGTAAGCGGTAAACCCAGCTCACTCTGACATCACTCGGCTCTGTTCCGAGGTTTATCTTCTTCGTGAAATCCTCGTCGGAGGAGTTACCAGATTCTTCTTCGTGTCTCGACATAGCTCTAAGGGTGTAGTAGAACTTTCTATTAACGGTCCTTCTCAAAACTTCCCTTTTTCGTCTTCTGGACTGCGGTATCTTGGAACTGGCGAGAGTGAGCGTCAAACGGGTAGCGAATTTCGCTTCAGCGACCCCGAAAACCTATTAAACGAGGTGTCTTTCGATGATCTCGCTCAAAGTTCAGAAAGTTGAAAAATCTGTCAAAATGACAGGTCGGTGAATTTCGATGGGTTTCGGTGTTTTCCACCCTCTGGAGTCGGATTCAGACGGTTTCAGCTTCCTATCTTGCTCCCTTCTTGTTCGGATCGGAATTTCCTAGTTTGGTTGATAATTCGGTAATCTACGGCCTTGGTACGGTATGAAACAAACGGTCCCTGCTCGGGCGCCAATTTGTAACGCCTTTTCCGTGCGTTCTCTAATATTTAACGCCCTCTCAAGGTACAGTCGGTACCTCGGGCGCCTGCTGGTGTTTTTAAAGTGTCACCAAGCACCACTACGCCGGGCAGCTGCAGTGAAGAAACGGTAAACCAGGGGTCTTGGTGGACTTGACAGTTTTCAGAGGTCAGAGAGTCAGATTTTACTTGACTCTGCTGAGATTCGAACTGATTTATCGACAGCTAAATATAAGGTAAATATTAATATAATAATACTATTAGGCGGGAAAACTTGCAAGCTCTACGGTGTCGGTCAAAGCTCTCTCTGCTGCGGTACGACCCTCAACCAATTTAAATCAATAACCAACTCTCAGCTTAGTTCCGCTTGAAATACCGGCTCACGAATATATACGTATATATCACGAAAATAAATAACTCGCAGTACAAGCTTTTGACACTCACGGTAACCACCGGTGGGCGTAAAGGGCGTTCCTGAAGGAATACAGCTATCAGTACTCACGGTGACCACCGGTAAGCACTGGCAGCAGTCCCCCCTACTGAAACCAAATGTCTTACAAAAACGAGTTGTCGGAAGTACAGACTTCTTACTCCCACGGTAACCACCGGTGGGCGCAAAAAGTGTTCCTGGAGAAGTACAACTATCAGTACCCACGGTGAACACCGGTAAGCACTGGCAGCAGTCTCCCCTACTATCGGAAAATGAACGGTAAAGTAATGAAGCAGTACAAGCTTCTCACACCCACAGTGAACACCGATGGGCGCAACAAGCGTTCCTGGGGTAATTCGGCTATCAATACTCACAGTGACCACAGATGAGCATTCACAGCAGTCTCCCCCACAATCGAAAAATGAACGGTAAACCAATGAAGCAAAGTACAAGCTTCTCACACCCACAGTGAACACCGATGGGCGCAACAAGCGTTCCTGGGGTAATTCGGCTATCAATACTCACAGTGAACACAGGTGAGCATTGACAGTAGTCTCCCCCACAATCGGAAAATACACGGTAAAGGCGGTTAATCGGAACCAACGCTGATAATTAACTAAATAAAGAAAACACTCGGTTGACGGTCTACCAATTTATTACTACTACCTGTTACCCTTACTATAAACCTGCGGTACGGTCCTGTCCCTATTCGCTATCCAAATTAATATTTGGCGGAATCGCTGCTGGGTCCGGTAAGCTGTCTAATTGTTGCTCTATGACGGCAACGGCAGACTGCTTGCAGATGATTTCAAATTTCAGCTTTAGTAGGCCTTCGCTTCAGACACGGCACATAGGCATAAGTTGGTCCCTCTAGCGGCACTACTATGAACTATTCGGATCGCAGAGATCTGGTGTTGTCGGAGATTCCGCGATTCCAGTGTCGTGCGCAATAATTTTCAGTAGGAGACAGGACCAAACCGGGAGTACATAATATTATAATTAGTGACTTCGTCACAGTATATATGGATGATATAATAATTTTCAGCACGGGACTTCAAGAACACATACAAAACCTCAAACTTGTCTTTTCCAAATTACGCGAAGCACGCTTCAAAATTCAACTAGATAAAACAGAATTTCTACGAAAAGAAGTGGAATTACTAGGCCATATCATCACCCCCGAAGGCATAAAGCCAAATCCAAAAAAATCAAAGCTGTTCAGAATTTTCCGATCCCTAGAACTCAAAGAGAAATAAAATCATTTTTAGGTCTATTAGGATATTATCGAAAATTTATAAACAACTTTGCCAAACTTACAAAACCCCTGTCGAACTGCTGAAAAAAGAATGCCAAAGTAGAACATACTAGAGAATGCATCAACTGCTTCAATACTTGTAAATCGATATTAACATCCGAACCTGTTCTTGCATACCCAGACTTCGAAAAACCATTTCAAGTTACCACCGATGCCTCTAATTATGCCATTGGATCCATTTTGTCACAAAATGGTCACCCAATTTGTTATGCCTCTCGAACTCTCGATCCACCTGAAATAAATTATTCAACCATTGAGAAAGAGCTTCTTGCTATCGTTTGGAGTTGTAAGTATTTCAGACCCTACCTTTTCGGAAAACGATTCGAAATTTTCACCGATCACAAGCCCCTTCAATGGCTTTTCTCATTAAAAGAACCGAATTCTAGGCTTGTGCGATGGCGTTTGAAATTGGAAGAATTCGACTATGTTATAAAGTATAAAAAAGGACTTTCTAATAAAGCAGCCGATGCCCTTTCCAGAATACCCATTAATGTTGATTTGAACGCACTAGAAACCCTCTCAGTCGAAAACAACCCTGGTGATTCAAATGAAATCATTGGTGATTTCCTCAACAATCCCAGCGATCTTCCTGTTTTAGACAACGACCTTTTGAACGAAATTTTAGAACCCATCAAGCCAGAAAAACGAATCAATATACTATCTGATATCCAAATTGTTCCTCCAAAACCAACGGAAAACAATGCCCCCTCAGATTTAGAAACTGTTCATACCTCTCTCGAGGAACCTATTTTCGAAATCCCAATTTCAGAAAGATCAGTTAATACATATAAAAATCAAATTATCGCAGAGTAGAGGAAGTTTTCGACAATTTCCGTACTCATGTAACCATTTCATCCAGAAACATGACACAAAACATCATCAAACTTCTCAAAGAATTCATTGACCCGAAACAATCATTTGCATTTCATTTCAAAAATCCTGCAGTATCACAAATTTTCAGTACAACCATCCAAAATTTATTTAAAAAATCTTCTTTCAAAATTGTTTATTGCCCAACTTTCCTGACAGATATAGAAACTCTTAACGAACAAAAAGAAAAACTTGAAATGTACCATACCACAAAAACTTGTCACAGAGGTATAAATGAAATGACATTATCTCTTAGTTCACGATTTACGATATACAAAACTTCATCAATAATTGCGAGACTTGCCAAAAAAATAAATATGACAGAAAACCACCTGTCATTAAATTTAATTTAACACCTGCAACCTCGAAACCATTCGAACACATTCACATAGATTCTTTCCAAATTTCGAAAGAAACCTCCACGACAATTATTGACACATAATGCCACTAAATTCACACCTTTCGAAATTATCAAAGGTCATATAAATACTAACAATCCATTTGACCTTAATGACCATATCATAGTATCTGATTACGTTCAAAAACACAAAGAGAACGCTCAAAAACTATACGAAGTAATAAAAAATTCTAACCAAACCACCAAAGAAAAAATTATATCCGAAAGAAATACGAAAAGACATGAACCTCAAAATTTTCACGATGAACAAATTGCATACGTAAGAACAAAAGCGCGTAATGAAGATCGACCTAAATTCAAACAGACGAAAATACTCAAAGAAACTGACATAAAGCTGAAAACGAACAAAGGCACTTATCACAAAACAATTGCCAGAAAACCAAAAATGACAAAAACACCTTTGTTATAGAAACACAACGATCATGCGACATATACACCGATCCTATACCTTCTACTTCACGTACTCCAAGTACAAAGCAGTGAAGAAGACATCCAAACCACCCCTTTAACCAACCCCATTCTTCCTATCCAACTAGGAAACTCAAAAATAATATACACTAAACATACATTTTTACATTATATAGAACTAAGTCCTATAATAACCCAATTGAACAATCTAGACGACTATTTCAAATTGATAAAAAATACTTTTGAGAAAGGAGAAATAAATAACCCAATTTCCTATCACGGATTGGCAAATAGCTCATTAACCAGAAGTGAATATCTTATTCAAACAACAAAAAACAAATTCGAAAACCTCCAACCTCATATTCGAACTAAAAGAGGCCTGATCAATGGTATTGGTAAAATTGAAAATTGGTTATTTGGAACACTTGATGCCGATGACGGAAAAAGATACGACGAAAGCATATCACTATTAGAACGAAACCAAGAAAATTTGATAAATGAACTCAACATGCAAATTTCCCCATCGAAAAAACTCTTTTCTCACTACAATAAAACCATAAATACCCTCAATTCGAATCAAGAAAATCTGAAAAACAGCTTGATGATATTCCAAGAAACAACTCAGAAAACTATTAAGGATCTGATGAGATATATTACCTTTCAAGGAATACTTTTACAAATCAATCATGATTGCCAAAATATTATCACTTTTATCGATAATTTGGAAGACGCCATAACATTCGCGAAATTGAATGCATTACATAATTCCATAATATCAAGCTCAGAACTGAAAGAAATGATCGATTACTTGACGAACATGTACACTGATTCGAATATACCAAAATTCAATAATATGTTGACATATTATCAATTTTTTGGTACACAAGTAACATTCTCAAATAATCTCAAATAACAGACTGATTCTTGCGATTCATGTCCCGATTATTAGAAACGAAGTTCTTAAATTTTTCCACCTATATCCTATCATTCACAACCGATATACCTTTGTTCCTAAATACCCATATTTGGCACGAGGCAACAAGAAAATCCAGTTCGAATCGAGCCCATGTCCTGTATTGGAAGAAACGTACTTCTGCACCGAAGATCTTTTTCCAGAAGTCAACAATCAATCAACTTTTTATTGCTTTCAAACCATACAGGTATAGCAAGGAGTTTGACAATGTTACAGATAAGTGAACATAAAAAAAATCCTTCGGTTATTTCAGTTTAACATAGTGAGAAGAGAAAATAAAAAAAAATACAATATCACAGTACCCATCAGAAAAATCTCATAGAACAAAAGAAAAAAATTTAAATTATAAAGACAAACAATTTTACCAGAATAGTTATTCATTGACTATGAATGCTCTCAATTTGAGCACGTTATATATAAAACTCGAAATATTCTTCGCCAAGTTAGGTGTTATGTTGTTGAGTGCAGAAATTAAAGGGTTCAGATCAGTAAGACAAGCTAAATCAGAGGTTTTCATAGTGGAATAGATGGGACATTCGAAAATAACATGGTTTATCGTTTCCAGTTGATTGCTGTTACAGATGGTACATACTTCAGTTGGATTGATTACATATGAACAACCACCATAGTAAAAATTTACTCTATATTTGCTACAAACTCGAAGCTGGGTAATAGTTCTTGTTATTTGCAGTGGAAGAATGAATAACAAGTAGTTCTGTGATTGTTGTTGTGGCGTTAAAAAAGAATAGAAGGTTAAGAAAGAGGACTCTTGCGCGAGCCTGATATCTTTCAAGTGTAGTTTTTGATAGTAAGTTTTCAAAATTTTGTTCTTGTTTTTCTTGAGTTCCACTAAATTTAAATTCTCTCACAACTCCGAATAACCCAAAGATTCAAACTGAGTCTGAATCTGGGAGGACCAGTTATATTTCACTACAGAAGAATTCAGATTTTTTTGGCGAATAAAACACATCTTAGGGTATCGCGTGTCGTCCATTTCAAGTATTTTTATGACCCAGTTGAGAACTGATTTGAATATATTGAAGCTCAATTGAACTCGTCCAGTTTCAAGTCTAACCACATAATCTGGTGTATTTTGTGGCATGAGTAAGAGTCTTTTCAAGAAATTCAATTGTACTCGTTCGAGAACATGACAGTACCTGATACCCCATACCGGTAGACAATTGCTCATGATACTCAGGACCAGAGCATCAAAAATATGTATTCGAGATGTCCAGGAGTGAACTTTGGACTTTGCAATCAAAGGTATCACTGCTCCCACAGCTTGCTTTGACTTACAAGTTGTTACCTGTGCCATTTCCGAGAAAAGCGCGGATGAAGTGAATTGCACCCCAAGGTACACACATTTGTTGGTAACTACAACTTCTGTATTGTTCAGATAAAACTTACGGTTTGTTTTCCATTGGTACCCTCCTCGAGAAAAACGCATTATTTTGGTTTTTGATATATTAACAGTTAATAGGTTTTTTGCAGTGTATTCCTCCGATATTCTTAGTTTCTTTCCTACCTCAACTTCTGAATCTGCCAGAATAATCAAGTCGTCTGCATAGAGGAGAAGATTAATCTCATTTTTACCATCGATATTGATGCCTCGCGCGCCCTTGCTAACAAAGAAGTTTTCAATATCTGCAATGAAAATGGCGAAAAGCAGAGGGCTCAGAGATTCTCCCTGTAAAACTCCTTGGGTAACGTCAAATTGTTCGGTCAATCGGTCAGACGCCTTAATTCTTACACTTGCGTTTTTATACAAGCCTCTCAGAAGAGTGATATGATTCGAGCTGAAACCGCACCTGTATAATTCGTACCAGAGAAGTGAGTGATTCACAGAATCGAATGCTCTTTGGAAATCAACAAAGATTGCAAAGAGCTTTCTTTTTCTCAGACGGATGTGGAGATGAATGACCGAGGTGATTGTAAAAACATTATCAACACAACCTCTGCTTTTGCGGAACCCAGACTGACATTCTGGTAGTATGTCGCTCTCTTCAGACCATGAAGTGAGCCTGTTGTGTAGCACTAATGTAAAAACCTTAGCAGGGCAACTGATCAATGCAATGCCGCGAAAGTTAGAAGGATTATCTGACGGACCTTTTTTATGTAACATACTAAGGATAATTTCTGACCAGCTATTCGGACAATGTCGAGATTGCATGATTTTGTTAAAGAGGCATGATAAATACATTATCCAGTTATGTGGCAAGTTTTTGATGAACTCATAAAAAATGTCATCATTGCCTGGTGATTTTATACAGGACCAGTTGTTTTGAAAGGTAAAATTAGCACTGATAGATATATGCATTTTTTGACTCTCCATATAGCATGCACCATTCTATTCAGCACCCACTATTCTATCTATTATGATTTTGCATCAGTTCTTCTGAAATACTTTGTTGAGACATTCAAAATTCTCTATGACCCTGAGAATATGTCACACAATGTTCATAACCTCCTTCATATCACAGAAGATGTTATCAAACATGGACCATTGGATAATTTTAGCTCATTTCCTTTCGAGAATTTTTTACAGTCTATTTTGAAATTAGTTAGAAAAGGAGACAATCCTCTACCCCAGATTGTTAAGAGGATGAGTGAAATAGCCAATTTGAAATCTTCGGAGGCGGTGAAGAAATTTCCAGTTTTTCAGAATGAACACCATCTGGGACCTCTTATCCATGAAAATTGTTGCAAGCAATATAAAAAGATTGAATTTGAAAATTTTACTCTAAAGATTGTGGAGCCTGACAACTGCTGCGGACTTTTGAATGGAAATATTGTTATTATTAGAAATATAATATTTTTTCAAAATAAGTATCAAATTACCGCACAACGCTTCTTGAAATCAGATAATTTTTATACAAGTCAGTAGTATGCATCTCCAGGTGAGGCGAAACATACTTAGCGTATTTCGGGAGTTTGAAGGAACATAGTACGCCTATGTTAGCGGGCGCGGTCGTGGACCCCGGTACCCCGTTAGTACTCTGCCCATGACCGCTAACGGTCGTCGTCGACATGTCGAGACCTGCAAAAGCCCGAACGGCGAGTTCTGGGAACTCGCCGTTCGGGCTTTTGCTCACGTGCAAGGCGGCTCTTTTGTCGGCATGTTCGTCAAAGATATCGAATGATTAATGGGTTTCCGGGTCATGTGAATCCCCAACCGAGTTGTTTACGAAAACAAGCAAACGTGATGACTCATGCGTTTTTCCGAGAATTGCAGAAGGTCATGCGTCTCGCCGTCGTCGCCTGAGACTTGCAAAACAAAGCACACGTGCAAACGTGATGACGTAAGCGCCGAGAAATGCAGACGGTTATACGCGGCTCGCTAGCGGGCGGGACGCGGCGCGGGAGGGGATTGCGTCAACTTGGCTATGATCGACAAGCGACGCGCATCATTTTGCTTCGAGAATTCGACGAGTGAACATCTCAGTCAATACGCTCTCTCTCTCTCAATCAACAAAGTGTTCGAACGGCATATACAGTGTGTGTCGAAAACTTTTTCCGTTGGCTTAGTGTGAATTTTTTTTCGAACGGCATATACAGTGTGTGTCGAAAACTTTTTCCGTTGGCTCAGTGTGTGAGTTTTTCGAACGGCACATACAGCGTGTGTCGAAACTTTTTCCATTAGCTCAGTGTAAATTTTTTCGAACGGCATATACAGTGTGTGTCGAAAACCTTTTTTTCTGTCAAAGTGCTGCCGGCTCATACCATTTTTCCAAATATTTTTCATGTGGGGTGGGTTAGCTCATACAGTGTGTGAGTTTTTTCGAACGGCTCATACAGGGTGAGCCAAAAAAATTTTCTCAAACGTATTTTTTGGCTGGGGGGCAAACATTTTTTCCTTTGGGCACTTGATATTTTTTTCTGAAACGATGATCACTCATTTTAGATGGAAATTGCAGATATAAACGCAGTCGCCAGCTCATCTGGATATGAGCAGACTATTCCGCTGAGCAGCTTGCAGAAAAACCTGCCCTATCCTATTCAGAAGCTGCGTCTTGTGAAGACAAAGTTTGGGGAGGCCGTCGTTGCAGATCTCCAACAGAACGAAGTATTCCTGCCTAGACGAGTGGTCACAGTCCTGCGGGATAAATTGGAGCAGTTCACTCCAGGAAAATACTCGATAGTCATCAAGGAGGGGGGAGCCACCACCACCGCCGCCGCAAAGACGATCCCCTTCGAATTTGTCGAAAACTGATTTGTGTGAGCAGGTGAGGAAAATACTCTGTTTGCACCATATTTCCACATATAAAACCGAATAATGGCAGGTCGTCAGTGACGAAATGATCGCGAAATTTGGGAAAATTCGGAAAACTTTGGGGACAAAATTCAGCGCGGCGGAACGCGAACTTTGGCTAAAGCATAGCAAACGATCTGTTTGTATATTGAAAAAAGCTATTCGGGTGTCGGATTCCTCTTCAATCGGCATTTTGAGAAAACTCCAAACAAATTTAGGCCATGTCAAAGCGTTTCAAAATTTTCTGAAAAATCCAATCGAGGGGCGGGGGTTGGCAGCTGGGGGAGGGGCGCGAAAATTGACGAGCCGCGTCATCTGGGAGGACTTGATTTCCACCTTTCAGGGGCGCGTACGTACAGGGGTGATCATAAACTTGAAGCACAAAGATGTACTTCAATTTTTCAGCGATGCTTTCAGCCTATTCAAGCGTCGCATATTGAACGCACTGAAGAAGGTTGGAGCGTCGCTGAAAGTGAATGCAGCTTTCTGCAAGTTCTTCAAAATTTCCGCCGATCAACAAGAAAGTGTGGAAATGAAGTATTTCAACACTAAAAACGAAGTAATTGACCAGGGAACCGATTTGAAAGCGTGGTTCAAGGTAAACATCGAGGGAAAAATTTTGACCAAATTGGACGAATTCAGCGGGAGGGAAAGTGGGTGGTCTTTGAGGAAAATCGTGAGTTTGGAGATAAATATCAATAAATCGGGATTTGGGAATGGGCGTGGTTCATCTTTCATCGAACTTCCGGAACCAATCAAGAAAAAACGAGCTTGCATCAACGTCAAAAACGATGACGATGCATGTTTCGCTTGGGCGATCGTTTCGGCTTCATACCCAGTACAATATGGTAAAAATTCTGATCGTACATCATCGTATCCGAATTGGCGTGAAAAACTGAATACAGAGGGTTTGAAATTTTCCATGACAATCAAACAAATCGATAAATTCGAAAAAATGAACTCAATTTCGGTAAATGTGTTCATATTGGAATTGATCAAACCGTCATCAGACTCTCGACCCTATTTCGATGTAGCTCCTATTCGACAGACGAAAAAGAAATTAGGCAGACATGTGAATTTACTTTTGATCGAACAAACATACACACCCAAAATCAATGACTATGACCCACTACCGACAATATACGAGGAAGACGATGACGACACGGACGATGACGTCACAAACATCCGCGGACATTACTGTTGGATCAAAGACTTGTCTCGACTTGTCGGTTCACAACTCAGTAAGCATACGAGTAAAAAATTCCTTTGCGACCGATGTTTGAACTATTTTTCGACGCAGGAGAAACTCGACAGTCATACGGCTGACTGCGAAACTCAAAATTCATGCAAAATTAGATTTCCAAAATACACCCATATCGAATTCCGAAATTTCGTTTTCGAGGAGAAAGCTACTTTTGTGATCTACGCGGATTTCGAAAGCATTTTGGAACCGTTTAATAACAGTTTGACCAAGTCCAAAATGAGCAAAACCGAAAAATACCAAAAACATTCGGCTTTCAGCGCAGGTTTCTACTTCAAATGCACTTACGACGACTCTTTGTCGTTTTACGATAGCCATCGGGGGGCAGACTCGATGGAATGGTTCGCCGATCGAATGAAGGACATTGCCAAAGAGGTTGAGGCCAAAATCCATCATATCGTACCGATGGATGTATATCCTTCGGGCCGAGACTCTGCCAAAGTCTGCCACATTTGCGAACACCCCTTCAAGGCGGAGGACGCAAAGGTGGCCGACCACGACCATTTCACCGGATTATTCCGGGGCTGGGCGCATGCGCAATGCAACCTCCAGTACAAGAAACAGTTCGTAGTGCCCATTGTGTTCCACAACTTGGGCGGCTACGACAGCCATTTCATCATCAGAGACTTGGCTAAACGTGGACGCATAGTCCTGTTGCCGATCAATAAGGAAAAGTACATTTCCTTCACACAGTACGACGAGGAGACGACCATCAAATTCCGCTTCATCGACTCTTTCCGATTTTTGAGTATGAGTTTGGATGGGTTGGTGCGCACCATGAAAACTGAAGACTTGCGCGCAACGCGCAAAGAATTCAGTCACGTGAGCGCCGAACAATACGAACTGCTCACGCGCAAAGGGGTATTCCCATACGACTTTGTCGACACGCTGGACAAACTGGAGTGTACACAGTTGCCAGCTCTCGAGGAATTTCACAATAAACTGAACGATTGCGACATCACCGAAAGCGAGTACGAGCATGCGCAACGGGTGTGGCAATCGTTCGGGGTGAAAACCCTCGGCGAATATTCGGATCTGTACATGAAAACCGACATCTTGTTGCTGACCGACATCTTTGAGAATTTCCGCAAGATCGGCCACAGCACCTATGGGCTCGATCCCGCTTGGTACTTCACCATGCCCGGCTATACGTGGTCGTGTATGTTGAAGTACACAAAGTGTAAACTGGAACTTCTCAGAGACGTCGACATGGTGCTGTTCATAGAGCGAGGCATTCGAGGCGGTATCAGCCAGTGCTGCAACCGCTACTCGAAAGCCAACAACAAGTACATGGCCGAGTTCGATCCTTCGAAACCGTCCAAGTACTTGATGTATTTCGACGTCAACAACCTCTATGGATGGGCCATGATGGAGCATTTGCCGGTGGGCCAATTCAAATGGGTCGAAAACTTCGACGATCTGGATATTCGCAACGTTTCGGACTCGTCCGACGTTGGGTATATCCTCGAGGTCGACTTGGAGTACCCCGAGCATCTCCACGACAAACATCGAGATTTTCCGATGTGCGCCGAACACCGAGTACCGCCAAACTCAAAACACCCAAAATTGATGACCACCCTGTACCGAAAGGAAAGATACGTCGTACACTATCGGCTACTGAAACAGGCACTAGCGCACGGACTTGTACTCACAAAAGTACACAAAGTACTTCAGTTCAAGCAGCAGGCTTGGCTCAAGCCCTACATTGAACTGAATACGAGGTTGCGGGCGCAGGCGACCACGAGCTTTGGCAAAAACCACTACAAGCTTGCCAACAACAGTGTTTTCGGCAAAACAATGGAAAACATCCGGAAACACCGAGTGGTGAAACTGGTCAACCGGTGGCACGGCCGGTTTGGCGCCAAAAATCTCATCAGCAGTCCCAAATTCCATAGTCGAACCATCTTCGACAACGACCTCATGGCTATCGAACTCCTCAAGTGCGATTTGGAGTTCAACAAACCCCTGTATATCGGCATGTCCATCCTCGATATATCCAAGGTCTGCGTATACGATTTCCATTATGATTTCATGATGAAAAAGTATACGCGAGACCAGTGCAAACTCATGTATACCGATACGGACTCTTTGGTGTACGAACTCACCTGTGATGACGCCTACCGAGATCTCATTGCGTCTCACCTGGATAAATTCGATACGAGCGATTACCCAAGCGATAACCCATTCAAAATTCCGCAAGTCAACAAAAAAGTACCCGGTTTGATGAAAGATGAAGCCAACGGGTGCATTATGACAGATTTCGTGGGGTTGCGGGCAAAAATGTACACTTTCAAAATTCAGGGGCAAAAATGCGTCAAAAAGTCCAAAGGGGTCAAGTACAATGTGGTTGCGAACGATATCACCTTTGAGGATTACCTGAATTGCTTGCAGGAAAATCGCGAAAAACTCGCAACTCAAAGGTGCATTCGTTCGTATGCGCACAACGTTTTCAGTGTTGAACAGACGACGTTTCCGAAAACGCCGGCGGTTCAGTGAACCCCGACGCTTTCGAAAACGTCGACGTCATGGAAGATGTAGACGATGATGACTTGGTGTAAAGTAGAGTTTTTTTCCCCATCTCTCTCAACAATTGTACATATCCATATATAGACATAGAATTATATGTTATAGGAAATATATACTTGTATCTGAAATCTACTGACTTTGATTTTGTGTGTGTGTGAGAGAGAGAGAGAGGCCCTTCAGGCACACATCAAAAATAGCATGTTTTTTTGCAAGCAAAAAAGTGCACGAAAACATGCCATTTTTGAGGCGAAAAAACAGCACAAAAACGGTGCGTTTTTGACGCGTCAAAAGTGACCAAAAAACGTCGTTTTTTGCGTGTTTTTTCGATGCTCATTTTCGGTGCGTCGAAGTGACAAAAAAACGTCGTTTTTCACGTGTTTTCACGCATCGAAAATGAGCGTCGAAAAAAAGCGTCAAAAACGACGTTTTTCTGTCACTTCGACGCACCGAAAATGAGCACCGAAATATCGTGAAAAACTGGTCGTTTTTCGATGATTTTTGTGCGAAAATGAGTCGATCAAAATCGCCGGTTTTTCCCATAAGAATACATGTAAAATGGGTTGAAAATTGTGCAGTTTTCATCGACTGTTTCTCGCCCAAAATTTGTCATTTTCAAAGTGACCAAAATACGTCGTTTTTTGCGTGTTTTTTCGATGCTCATTTTCGGTGCGTCGAAGTGACAAAAAAAACATCGTTTTTCACGTGTTTTCACGCGTCGAAAATGAGCGTCGAAAAAAAAACGTGAAAAACGACGTTTTTCTGTCACTTCGACGCATCGGAAAAGAGTGTCGAAAAAACACGTCAAAAATGGTGCGTTTTTCCGACGAAAAAATGGCATCAAAAACCTCAACTCAAAAATAAGACACACAGCATACGTACAAATCAAATTTATTCCTCTTTCAATAGATCATTCAAAATATTGGTTCTATAGTAGAAAAGATAATCGTTCATGGCGTTGCTCAGCAAACTGTCGGGGCAGATGTCGCTGAACGTCGTCAGAAGTTGCATGCCTCCCAAGGTGGCGTCCGGGTTGGAGCGAAAGTAGCGTCTAACGCCATCTAGCAGATTGTGGTAGTAGGCACAAAAGTTGATGGAATCCAACATGGCGACTCGGTTCTTTACTATAGTGCTGTTCGCCGAGAAGATTTTCCAAACGTCATTTTCGTGCAGCTCCTAGCACTCGCCATGCTTCTCCACGAGCAGCATTCTTGTATCTTCCCAGATGGTCTGCGTCAATTTGCAGTAGTCGCCCACTGGGAAAGTTATCGGATCATAATCGTCGGTGATCGGTTCGGTGAAAAAGTCATCCATTTTCTGTTGAAACAGGTCACAGAGCACAGACCATTCGTAGGCACTGAAGGAAATCTTCGAAAACTTCGCCCACCTGTACGGATGCGCGAGTATGATGGACGGGCTGAAGGTTCTTGCCGGAGAAAGTCCCACACGTATTTCGAAACTCTCCACAATGAAGGAGAACTGCAGCAACATATGTTCCTCGTTTCTGGCAGCCATCTCGTACTTCTCCAATATACGTGTCAAATGTCGATCAAAGTTGCCGTCTGTCGAATACCAATTGGATTCATCACTACTGCCGCCGCCGCCGCCGCCACTGAATCGACCCGATTTCGAAAGCATACTTGTGATGCTGCAACCGCTTGAATAGCCACTATCTTGACTCATGACTGAAGTTGAACTGAGAGGGACGCGGCCCAGCGCAACACTAAGCATCGTCTTCCCCCACCACATCGGAGCAGTCTATCCAACTGTTGTGTCGGTTGTCAAAACCGAGCCACTTGACGTATATCTTCTTTCCTTTTCTGCGCAATACCTTTTCGATGAGATAGACGTCTGGGTTGCGCGTCTTTTGCAGTTCTTCCTCGTAGAACGCACCTTTTATGGGGTTGCCCTGTTGGTCTTCCAGCATATACGTTATGGGGTTGGTAGCCCTGACGGCGCTCACAACGAACAGCTCTGTGGTCCAGTTGGGCACATAACCTTTCTCGAAAACGTGTTTCGCCTTGGAAATGCGTACGACGTCACCTTTCTTGAACTTGGGCGCTCGTCGCACAACTTTTCGATTCGAATATGCGTACTTGACGATGATTTTTTCGTTGGATTTGTTCACTTCGGAGGGCTTGCAGCCGATCGTTCTATGTTTGGTGGCGTTGTATTCGTCGGTGATTTTCGGCAGAACGTCCAACCACTTGTACGACCCCTTCAAGCTGAAATACTTGAACAATTTGGCTTTGAGCGTCCGTATTACCCGTTCTGCAATGGCGGCTTTCATGATGGTATACGTGTTGTAGTGATTGATGTTCCTCTCACGCATCAGACTTTGAAATTTGGCATTGAAAAACTCTGTGCCCTGATCGGTGTGTAGATTTTTGGGACACCGCTGCGACTTGTCGAGGATGTCCTTGAATGCCTCGGTGATTTCGGCCCCCGTCTTCGTTTTCAGCGGCCGCGTCCATAGAAATTTCGAGAAGCAATCGATGACCACCATTATCATGGTGTGGTTTTTATTGAGAGTGCTGTACAACCGCAAATCGGCCAAGTCCATTTGCCAAGTATCGTCCAAGCCCCTGACGATGGTTCGGCGTCGCGGAAACCTTCGACGAGCCTGCCGATGCAGTTCGTCCACCACGTGTTTTTTCGTAGCCATATCAATGCTGCTGCTGCTTCGAGTCCAGATCGATAATGACCTTACCGTCCAGGTGTTTGCCCAATTTATCTTGTATTTCGAACATCATTTTGGATATGTCCGTCATTCGACCTTCCAGCAGAGTAAGTTGGTCCGAATCCAAATTCAGCCGCTTATTCAACGTATTTTCTTGTTCTTCGATGCGGCGTTTCAAACTTGTTATTTCCTTGCGCAAATCTTTCTTTGCACGTGCGCTTATCTCGTCTGCATACTTGCGCGATGAGTCATGCAGCGTTGCCACATGCCCAGTCATCGCTTCGTTCAGCTGAGACGCAATAGAGTCGACGTATCGCTTGGTGACGGCATCGCTGTCGACCTTCGGTTCTTTCAAGTTACAAATTTTCACATTCTCAATGTCCAAGTCGCCGTCGGGAGTGCGCAGGAACGTTGGCGGAATATGTAGAATGGATGACAGGGTGACCGCCGACGACGTGGCGCCTCCGGAACGATGACCGAATTTGTCGACGCTCATGATGTGAATGAGGGACGAACGTTTCGTAAACGTATTATATCGGCCTCCTTCAGTTCATCGATGATGGCGACGATTTCGTTGTCGTGAGACGTATTTCCCGCCTGTTTGGAGGCCATCAGGAGCCGCAGGCGATCCACCAGCTCGTTCGGATCGTCCCAATAGATGTACTCCATCGGTTTGTCGTTGTACGTCAATGTACTGCCGCTACCTGCATGATGTACAAACATGGGTTTTATGATGTTTTTGTACTTGCGCTTGGAGGAGCCCTTCAGACGTCCCCTAGCGTCTCGGTGAACATTGGTCAATTCCAGTATTCGGCGATACGCATCGAAGTCATCTTGTTGAATGTCATCGTCGTCGGGGTCGTCGTAGAAGATGAGATCGTACAAGGAGGACGTTCCCTCGAAAGTGTGCACATTATTGATTTTTATCGAGCCGTCCGCTTCAAAGTTGATGGGTGCGGTGCCCAACAACCACGACGAAGAACTCGCATCGTATACGGGACCGTATACTTTGTCGATTTTTTTGTCGTTTTTCAGGTGCTCGTACAGGTAGGGTTGGGCTATGCTCGGATATCGATTCAGGTAGTCGTCCATTACGTCATTGGTAAAATTCGAAGGTAGCCACGGTGCGGCATCGTCGAATTCCTCTTCACTGTCGTCGTCGGTTTCTTTTTTCTCGGGTTTCTCCTGCTTCAAAGCCGCTTCCTTTTTGATCTTTTTGGCAGCAGCCGTACGAATCAATATGGCCTTGGAGGATTGGGCAATCTGTTGCAGCGGTTGCGAAATGGGTTTGAACAGCTTTCCGATAGATTCGTCTTGTTCGGATTTCCCCAGTTTTAGGGCCAAGTACTTTTTTCGAATAGAGCGTGCGAGTTCGGTGATTTTTCTTTTGCGTGTAGCGATGGCAACTCGATCGGACGACATCTTGAAGCGGAATGACATGTGATGACGATGGTTTCATACTTTTATATATGTGTCGAAACCTTTGCGGTAACGTCCCTCGTTCAGATTGAAATCTTTGGCAATGACGAGAGTGCCGAAGGGAGCGTCCCAACATGCCGAACACATTCGTTTGAATTGATCAAAGGTCATGTCAGGTGAGACGTGTTCGTCGAACACATGTTTCATATTGATTTCGTCCTGCTTGAAGAGTACGATCAAATTGCAGTTATCTCGGATGAGTTGTTTGGGTATTTTCGAGTACGTCTGACATAGGTAGGCGGCATCGATGTCCTTGTGCCGGCCCATAGAGTAGTATTCTCGAATTTTCTGCTGGCCGTCGCAGGCGACGTCGTCGAAAATGAACACAGAGTTCGGTTTCGCCTCGTGTGGACTTGTAATTTCTTCGTTGTCCTTGAATGGGAAATACCCGACCCCCTTCACGCCGCCCAACACCTCACGCAACAGCTCGTACTTGGGCTGGTACAGCGACTTTGAGTATACGTAGACGTTTTCAAATTTAGCGCCATTCGGATGGAACAACAGAGACAGCATGATGTTTGTCTTTCCGCATCCGCTCGGTCCACAAATGATAGCTCGAAAACTGTTCGGCAACAAGTTGCTGTGTTTTCTTCGCTTCGATGACTCATCGCTGATGACGTCATCGAAGTTGTTGATTGGAAGCGTGTGTTCTTGTCGAAAGGTCTGCATGTTGTGTTTGTTGGATACAGAGTGTTCGCCTATAAATAGTATACTGGGTGTCGCATATATATAGGGGCGTACGTGAACGACCAATCAGTTTCAATGTTGGTGTACGAGGGTGAAGGTCTAGTCAACAACTTGATCACCAAGCTGCCGTTCGAACTTCATCTACCGGGGGGATACCAATACTGTGGACGTAAGTTGTAACAGTCACACTCACGAATGGGGAAATCTAACCTCAAATACTTTCTCAGCGGGAACCAAACTTCAAAAACGCCTTGCGCGCGGCGATCCCGGAATCAATAAGCTCGACGCCGCGTGTCGCATCCACGACATAGCCTACTCCAAGTCTTCGCTGCTTGAAGATAGACATAAAGCCGATAAGGTGCTCGAGGACGAGGCTTGGAATCGGTTTCGAGCAAAAGACGCTTCTTTGGGTGAACGAGCCAACGCACTAGTTGTCACCGGAGCCATGAAGGCCAAAAGGAAGCTTGGCATGGGCGTATCCCCCACCACTCTGTCATTCAAACGTCACATCATTCAAAAGGTGAAGAAGGGTATGAAACCATCGGCGACGACGCTCAAGGAGGCCGCCATCAACGCCTTGAAGGCGGCTCGAGTGGCCGTGAAGAAGGTTGGGGGAAGGAAACGCATTCGAATTCCCAGAATCATACCCATAGAAAATGCAAAATCAGGTGGAGTCTTACCTCTCATACCGCTGTTTGCCGGTTTGAGCGCTCTGGGCGCTCTGAGTGGGGGCGCAGCAGGAATCGCCAAGACGGTCCTGGATGCCAAAAACGCCCAAAAGAAACTCGACGAGGAGAAGCGCCACAACAAGGCGATGGAAGCCATCAACGGCAAAGGATTGTACCTGAGGAAGAACGCCAAAGGTGGATACGGTCTCTTTCTGAAGAAACAAAAAAACTCCCAATAAAGCTACCCGATAGGGCGCTGTTCGATCACGAACTTCGTCATTACGCCAAGCAGTTGAAAATCGCGCATTTCCGCGGCGTCTTCATGCGGGACACGCTTCCCGCTAAAGCGCGTCGTCGGGAGTGCGCCATCGTCAACTTGGACGTTTCCCACAATCCTGGAACGCATTGGGTAGCTTATAGGAAGATAAACGATCGCGTCGAGTACTTTGACTCATTCGGCAATCTGAAACCGATGAGAGAACTTGTGCGATACCTCAAAGACTGCACCATCGTCTACAACAACGAACAATACCAGACGTACAATCAATACAATTGCGGCCATCTTTGTTTGCAATTTCTATGGACCACCGCGTAATGGACTTGTCCGAGGAGGAAATGTGGTTCGTCATCGTCGTCCTGATGAGGAACATTACCATCGAAACGTGGCTGTGGTTCCCCGAAGATGTACGTCAAAAGCTGAAACGTTTCCTGCCTTGCAACCGGAACTACAATCGTCACGTGTGGCCTGACGTTTGCGGCCCTCGCATGGAGACACGCTGTGTATTTTGTCTCAGATTGTATTACGAATAAACGTTGATTGACTTGTGGCTATTTATATCTCTGCACCTATCCATCCATCATCAGTCGTCATGTCGCAGCTGTTGAGAGTGAACAGTCACAATCACGTGTTTTCCTTTAGGCCGCAAGCGCCTATCGTGCTCAACCCGAACAAAGAGTACGAGTTGGCGTTGAGGTCGTTTCATTCGTACAACTCTATTCCGAACATCGAGAGAGGGTCAAAGTTCTTCTACTACGACCGTGAGGGCACACTCGAAACCATCGAGTTTCCTCGAGGATGTTACGAAATTGCCGATATCGAGGCGTTCATACGGAAAAAGATGAACATTTCGCACCTGAGCGGTGCAGAGCAGGATGCCACCTTTTCGCTCAAACCCAACAATAACACGTTGAAATGTGAAATGTACAGCAAGTACTTTGACATTTCGTTCGAAGAGCAGGGCAATATTGGACACATTTTGGGCTTTTCTTCGAAATTCCTACCTGTCAACCAACTGCATTCGTCGGATCTACCTGTCAACATTATAAAAGTATCGACAATACGTTTCGAGTGCAGTATTACTTGGGGAGCCTTCGACGGTGACACGCCTGCGCACACCATCTACGAATTCGCCATTCAAGTGGACCCCGGATACGCAATCAACGAAACACCTTCGAATCTGTTGTACCTACCGGTGATTCCGCAGCGAGAAATCACCAACGTTACCGTATTAGCCCTCGATCAGGACGGTCGACCCGTAGACTTTCAAGGTGAAAAAAGCACCATCGTCTTGGAGGTGCGAGTTGCCCGGGACAGATGGGACTGATCTTCGAATCCAATAAAGGAAAACGCGCTGCAGGAGGTCAGTTAGTTGTGAAGCAACCTTCAGAGCGTCACCACCAATTGACTTGTGCAAACAGAGCGTTCCTCAAACAAGTTCTTACCGCATACACATTGGGTGACGGTGCCTTCAAGAGCTATGCCGCAAACAAGCAAAAGAAGACGTAATGACTTTGAGTCGTCGCACGGGGCCCTCTGAGCCACCGACCACGATATTCGACGTGTTTCGGAAGCCGAAATTCGACGAAACTATTCGCAAGGCCGAATACCGCTCGTACACACCTTTCATCAAGTCGTACAACTGCAACGATATCGTAGAGTTCAACATCAATCAAGTCGACTCGTATTTCGCCATGAACGAGTCTCAGATGTCGATCAATGGAAAGCTGGAAATTACCGGGACGGGCAACGTATCGCTCGCCCCCAATTTCGCCGCCTTCCTCTTCGACTCTTGCACCTACAGCGAGAGCGCTCGAGAAATCGAAACGGTTCGTGATCCTGGGATCGTAAGCGCCATCCGAGCCATGGTTTGCTATGAGCGCCAAGACTCCTCACACATGGCAATAGCCGGATGGAATTATCCCGATTCTCCGCCTGTTCTCAACGATCAAGACAAGTCGTTCAGCGTACTAGTTCCGCTGAAGCACATATTCAACATTTTCAACGATTACCCGCTCATAACGTGCGGCAGACAGACACTTCGCTTCGTTCGAGCTCGCAACGATACCGATTGCGTAATCATACGAGAATTGGGGGCGGCGGCTGCTGCAGGAACAACCACCGTCAAAGTTGTCATCGAGAATATCGAGCTGAAAATCAAACACATCTATCCGAACGATGACATTCGGGAGCAGTTGATGAGGGCCATTCAGGCGGATGAACCTATAGTTATACCGTTCCGAAAATGGGAGTTGAACGAACTGCCTGCCATCACGAAGGACGCTAAACGAGAAATTTGGGCTGTCAAGACGAGTACGGCTGTGGAAAGACCACGTTTCGTCGTAGTATGTTTCCAGACGGACAAACGCGACGTCGCAGCTGCCGACCCGACGTCCTTCGATCACGTTCACATTCAGAACATTCGTCTGTCTCTGAACGGGGAGTATTGGCCCAATGAACGTATGCAGTTGGATTTCCAGCGAAATCACTATACGGACGCCCATTTCAATTACACCGAGTTCCTGCCGAGCTACACCAATATGGCGGCAAAAAAGTCGGCTCTCCTGAATTACGTCGCTTTCAAGGAGCGCGCCCTCTTCGTCATAGACTGCTCGAAACAAGAAGAACGGATGAAATCCTCGACGGTTGACGTCCGTCTCGACATCGAGGCCAGCGTGGGTTTTCCCGATAAAACCCGCGTATATTGCATCATCATACACGATTGTCTGATGGAGTACTTCCCCCTCACCGAAGTCATGAGAAATCTCTCATAGGCGGCTGCGGTGGTGGGAGAAGTGGGGGAAGTGACGCTCTCTAGCGCGCTTCGTCATTCAGTTGCCAGCTATCACACAAGACGCACACACACATCATGAGAATCGCTTTCGTCGACATACAAGGTTTCATCGTCAATGGGGCGTTCCACCCCAAAGAACTTACCATCCACATCGGACATCAGAGGCAGAATTTCCTCTTCAAGCCGCCAATGCCCTTTGTCGTGCTGACGGACAAAGATAAGAAGACCGCCCGCTATTTGGAAAAGTTCATACACAGCATCCCGTATTCTTCGGGGGACATTGAATACCACGACGTCGATGCCATTTTGCAGAAATACCTTCTGCACTCGGCCGAAATCATATATGTGAGAGGCAGCCAGAAAGCCGAGTTCCTCTCGAAGAAGGTACGAGAAATCGGAGTGGTCTTCCCCAATGTCCAGGACGTCTCTCAGTTCGACGGTACGACGCAGGGAATGGAGGAGAATTTCCAGCCAACGCCCACGCCATGTCCGAACCACATAGCCGCCGCCTACAATTCCAAGTTTATGTGTACACAGTTCAATGTGGACTCTATGCTCAGATGGTTCTCCAATAATGTTTTACCTCGTTGAGAAATGTATGTTTTTTTTTTTCGATCAATAAATCGTATTTTCGAAAGGGTTACTGTTTTTTTCTCTCTTTCAGAATATGGGGTGGGACATAATGGGGAATAGAGGGCGGGAAAAAAAAATGAAAAAACAAGAGTGTGGGACACAGATCACTGTGCGAGTTGGTTCAGCGTGGATAGATGGCGTCCTCGAAGGAGCGTCATCTGTCACTCACACTTATGAGTTGACTCTCAGTGGCGTGGATAGATGGCGTCCTCGGAGGCGGCGTCATCTGTCACTCACACTTTTGAGTTGACTCACAGTGGCGTAGTGGCGTGGATAGATGGCGTCCTCGGAGGAGCTCACACTTATGAGTTGCCTCACAGTGGCGTGGATAGATGGCGTCCTCGAAGGCGGCGTCATCTGTCACTCACACTTACGCATGGGTTCACAGTGTCGTGGATAGATGGCGTCCTCGGAGGCGGCGTCATCTGTCACTCACACTTTTGAGTTGACTCACAGTGGCGTGGATAGATGGCGTCCTCGGAGGAGCTCACACTTATGAGTTGGCTCACAGTGGCGTGGATAGATGGCGGCCTCGGAGGAGCGGCATCTGTCACTCACACTTATGAGTTGCCTCACAGTGGCGTGGATAGATGGCGTCCACGGAGAGTCGTCTCTCAGCCATCTGTCTGCCTCCAAAATGAAAGACCTGTTTTTTTCGTTCTCACATCTTTATTCAAGCATTCACTTTCAGATTACATGATGAATCGAGTAGGTTATTGCGTATGCTCATAACAAGAAATTTTAATATGGCTACACTCATTACGGTCATGATGACACATGCAATGACGAACAAGTCGTGCGTTTCTTGTTCAGCAACCGATTCGAGTGACATCGATCCATTCTTCAAGGAGGAGGAATCCAGCATGATGGTTCGTTCTTCTGTCTTGAGCTTCAGCTTGAAGTTGAGGTACGTCAAATTGTCGTCGCCCATGGTCAGTAGTTGATGGGAGCAGAACACCTCTAGCCCTCCATTTACATGAGTTCGCTCCATTTTCTGCCATTGCGCGTCGTCGTCGATACATTTTCCAAAACAAACTGCAGCTTCATGTACATCATTCGGAGCATTGACGTACAATCTGCCTGCCATACTGACGATACGAGCAGGACGTATAAGTTGGCCGCCGCCATCTTTCAGAGTTTTTCTGGCTGAATTCTTCTGACAGGTCCTATGGGCGATTGCGGTGGTACTGCAGTTGTGGTGTACCTTTCGAAAACCTTGTCCCAATATGCAGCAGATATGGCCAACTTCTCCAGTTGTTTCGTGCAAGTTAGCTTCTCTTCGTAAAACTCCAAGTCTTTGGCTACAGCTCGTACTCGCGCACCAAATTCCTCCAATTTACGTCTATATTCTTCAGAGGACATTTTCACACTGACAATCGTCGATCATAACCATTTTCCTTATGGCTACGCCCCCTCCACTCTTCACCTCTGTGTGTGTGTGTGTGAGCGTTTCGATATCCAAGTTGGCGCCGCGCCCATCTCGTTGACCTCTAGGCCCACCTTAAGCATTGCCGTAGTCATAAAACACCTCCTGAAGTTCAAATATTCCCGCTCGAAATGGGTGCGGTTCTACGATGCCGCCCGAACCCGATCTCCGAAGCGAGCCGCGTATAACCGTCTGCATTTCTCGGCGCTTACGTCATCACGTTTGCACGTGTGCTTTGTTTTGCAAGTCTCAGGCGACGACGGCGAGACGCATGACGTTCTGCAATTCTCGGAAAAACGCATGAGTCATCACGTTTGCTTGTTTTCGTAAACAACTCGGTTGGGGATTCACATGCCCCGGAAACCCATTAATCATTCGATATCTTTGACGAACATGCCGACAAAAGAGCCGCCTTGCACGTGAGCCTGGGAACTCGCCGTTCGGGCTTTTGCAGGTCTCGACATGTCGACGACGACCGTTAGCGGTCATGGGCGGCGTACTAACGGGGTACCGGGGTCCACGACCACGCCCGCTGACATAGGCGTACTATGTTCGCTCAAACTCCCGAAATACGCTAAGTATGTTTCGCCTCACCTGGAGATGAGGCGAAACATACTTATGCATACTACTCAAGTCCATTTAAATCATTGGATCTTGGAATTTTTTTAGCACAACCTGATAGCAGTTCCTTAGAAACGGTTTCTGTAAAAGACATATCTCATTGTGACGAAGTCACTGATAATTATATAAGTCCAGTTTGATATTGTTATATTTCGCAAAGTCACCTACTAAAAATTATCGCGCACGACACTGTAATCTCGGAATCTCCGACAACACCAGATATCTGCGACCCGAGTAGTTAGTGAGTAGTACCGCTAGAGGGAACCACTTACGCTTAGATATCGTATCCGAAGTGGGGGCCTACGAAAGCTGAAAAATTAAATATTTCGGCAATTCAAGCCAGCCAGCAGTCACGGTCAAGAAGTGACAGTGCAAGCGACTTGAATTGGAATCCAGCCGTCCAGCCGACGTCCTGCGCTAGTAGAGCGAGTCAGCCAGCATCCGTCCTAGAGAGTGCCGTTCAGGGAACCGAGTGTAAGGGTAAAACAGGTGGTAATAAATTTGGTAGATTTTCAACCAAGTGTTTTATTTATAATTTAGTAACCTTGTTTCTTAGTTTCGTTTGCCGTCCGAATTGATATTTCGATATTTTGAAAAGTTCGTTTTGGGGTGTTCTGGTTTTCAGTGCTCAGTGGTGTTACACCCAGGTGCTGGAAACAAGATATACCGAGGAACACTTTCCATATTCGGTGGTGTAAACCTAGATGTTGGAAAGTTTGTACTCGACTTACATATATATACTCGTTGAACTTTGTCGGATTGTCTGGATTTCAGTGCTCAGTGGTGTTACACCCAGGTGCTGGAAGCGAGATACCCAGTGGAACGCTTTTCACATTCAGTGGTGTAAACTTAGATGTCGAAAAGCTTGTACTGAAGGTAACTTTATTAATTGCATTAACTTCATTAGTTGTATTAACTTCATTAGTTGCATTTAGCGCCCCTGTTAGAGCTCTGTCAGGTACTCTGGTTTTCAGTACACAGTGGTGTTACACCCAGGTCCTGGAAGCAAGATACCTAGAGGAACGCTTTTTCACACTCGGTGGTGTTAAACCCAGGTGTAGGAAAGCTTGTACTCCGTAGCCGTCTATAATTAATTAGCATTCACGTCTCCGTTGAATATTTCGAAACTAAGTTTAACAGGGGAGTTGTAAAGTTATTAGACCGTTTGGTTGAGGGTCGTACCACCGGAGATAGAGCTTTAACCGACACCGTAGAGCTTGCTGGTTCCCTGCTTAACTATTTATTAATTTGCTTGATTACTCACCGCTTTGCCCGCTTTGTTCGTACGCTTAACTTTCCTTCTAATTGCCGAATCGTCTGTGGTTTGAGTTGATAATGAAATTTTGCATCTTTCCGTATTTTGAATGAATTGTAATAACCTAGCAGCTATTTACCAGGACGTAAACTTTATATCTATATTAGCAACATCTTTTGACCCCTGGAATTATCTTACTCCACTGAAGCTGCTCGGAGCAGTGTCCTTCCCACTCTAAACAGAAGGTGGCGCCCGAGAAGAACCTTGACCAGGGCGCCAAAGTGACAGGAGCGTAGAAAGAGCGTCACATCATAAATATTTCAAACTGACTTTTGATGATAATTTCATATTATTTCCGTTGCTACATTCTCAGTAATTATCAAAAACATGTTTTTTTCTATTCATTGCTTCTCTCTATCTGTCTCATTCTCTCTCTCTCTTTCTTTATTCACTTCAGTTCAATGGATGAGTCATAATTTTATTACTTCACTGGATGATGCTCTATCTTTCCAATTTTAAATTAACAAATTCAAAGATATGAGGATCACTATAGTGCCAACTAAAGATCGCATATTTCAACAGCAATGGTTTTGAATTATCTACAGGGTTCACAGCAATTATTCTTTTTATTAATAAAACTTTATCCCATCAGGTTTTTGATAATTTCTTGATGAGAATGCCGAAAAATTTGTTATTCATCGAGTTGAAAGGAAAGCATTAAAGCCAAACATTTCAGTGAATTAATTTAATGAAATCACATATTCTCTTCATTGCCACTATGAGTGGAGGTAGGACGACTTGGACAGTTGTCCAATTTTTGAAGGACTACAGTGTGGAGGCAGTGCCATAGAAATGGGTACATGGGGAATTCTGTTACTGGCCTCCTTACACAAAAGCAAAACTCGTTGCCGCCATCAGAAAAAACGAGGATTTGAATACCTGTTGGTCGGCCCATAAAGTAAAATTATTTTCTAATTCAACATATGGTAAGTCAAATATTTACGCACAACTGATTTACAGCAACAATTGTACAATTTTTTCAGTGATGGGGCTTTCTCAAACAAAAGAAGTCATTGATATTGACAGTGAAATGGGGGTTGAGGTAACTACAACATTTATTTCGAATGATAATCAAAAATATCAATGATACCTATCTGCCATATCTCAACATTTGAAAATATTTCCTATATTTTATATTTGTGTGCTCTTCTATACTCAATTTAAATACCACATATATGATCTGTCATTTTACTGTAAGAATTATTATTCAACGTTTCCCTAGTGAATTTTGTAATCTCAGTTAGTTCTAATAAAGTTTTTGAAATAAAACTAAAGTTTTGCTCTAATATAAAAAAAATCATAAAAGCATTGTGACTGTCAAACCCACTACACAAAGAGTAAAAATGTAATTTTTTTTGTTCATAGATTGAAAAAGAAAATCATCAGCCAGATATGCACTCGCCTAACAATGGAGAAACGTCGATCAGATCATGTTCTCCAGGAATAAGTGAAAAAGTGAAAGGTGATGGTGAAAGTTTCATCAATAATTCCATAGTAATTAACTATATCATTCAGCTCAAATGACAAGACAATTCAACTTTTTTCATTCCTTTTCTAAGTAATTCGTTATCAATTCTATTTTTCAATATTTCAAATTAATGAAAATGTTTCAGAAAAAGGATGTTATTCATCATGCCGCTGCTGCCATGAAAGAAGTGAGTTTTTCGATAAAAAAAAGATTACCTAAGATTTATTTATGCATACTTTTTCAGAAAACTACTTCAAGGCCATTTTGGATCAAATACATGTTCAGCGAGGCATTTTGACAGATATACTAACTGATATTGAACTACTTAAGTCGAAGAGAAAAGAGTCAGCATCACAGGAGTCAGTACTCATCAGTTGTGGCATCAATTTTCCAATCAGTTCGGAAAAGGATTTTGAATCCTTTGAAATTATATTTCAGGATCCAGAGCATTTCAAAGGTGCAGTGAGTAGTTTTTTATTAACATTTTGATATCAAGTACATTTTTCGAGATTTGGGTGACTTTGCTAGAGAATTGGATAAGAATGAAAAAGCGAGTTATCAGGAACTATGTATAAATTTTAGTACAATATTGGAAGTCAAATCACATACTCTTGCGAGTGTTGTTTGTTCTGTCGATCAAAATCTATGTTATATTTTATTTTTCATTACTTTGATGCAATTAGAATTTTAGAATTCTAAAGTAACATGGTGGTTTAACCATGAAAGCAACCAAATAAACGGAATTAAAAACCCCAAAGACTTCAAAATGACTACTTATTTGGTCCCATTTTTTGGGGTGGTTGTCACCATCGCTTGGGGATGGAAGTGATGGAAGCAGAAATACCGGGAGTGTCGCTCTTTAATCAAAAATCTACAGTTTGTTCCCAAATATTGACGCAGTTCTTGATGGAGGTTGTTTTGTTTGGCCATCCTTTATGTACTGTATCTCCAATTTTGAAATACCTAATGGTCACTTGATAATGACCCTAAAAATATGTTTAAAATTTTTAGGTGAAGGAATTATCCAAACTAGGAGGCAGCTGCAACTATAATTTCGTTAAGCGTACAATAACAACCTTATTATCGAATGAAATAGCTTCGCACTACAGTTGGCTGGGGAAAGAAGGGAAAAAACCTTTCAATACTACTACAATTGCAAGACTTGTAATAGGTTAGTTGTATTTTTTTATTCGATGATATTATTGAAAACTGACTTCTGTTTGAATCCATGTGAAGTTTTGAACATTGCCAAAAGTTTCTTGTGTACAAACGATTGAGGAAAATGGAAAATTCAATCCTGATCAAAGTTCAATTCATTTTTTCTTCGAAATTTTAAATTGTAATAACTCTTGATGATCTTGACAGCCTCGTTTTCTTTACTATATTCGTGGACACGGTATATATAGTAACTCAAGATAATAATAGAGTAGTTATTTTTTATAGTAAATGACATTATTATATAGCCTATTTTCACACGTATTCTAGAATGAGTTATTTTTTTCAATCAATACATTTTCAGAAGCCGCAGATATTGGAAAGCAAGCCGTTACCGTTAAAGAGACAGAGGTCTCCATACAATCCTGGCTCAAAAGGGCGAGAGAGAGACTAAGTCAGAAGACAAATAAAGTGTTCAATTGAAAATGAAAGAATGATGGCTGCGAACATGTCGATAAACTTGTTTTAATTTTTTATATTCTATGTCAAGAAACTTTTTTTTTTATATATTCTATGTCAAGAAACTTGTTTTAATTTTTTATATTCTTTGAGATTTTTATTTTCATATTGAATGATCAAGCTGTTTTTTTTTCATTAGTAGCATCTTTTTCATACTACAGCCAGAGTAGTTAAATACTTGAAGTTCATTCGCATATCTTATGAAACTGGACGTTTATTGACATCAACGATGCCGTCAACTGGACGTCCTCAAGACATCCAATTGAAGGCTTCATCAGTCTATGGACATCCAGCTTCAGATGTCTTTGGTACGTACGGAGAATAACTAAAGAAAACTCTTCAAATCATAAACTAAAGACGTTTGGAGGACTTACGGAGTAAGTATATCTAGAGACGCCCCGACTCGTTCGGTATACGTCCTGAAGACGTCTTCGGTACGTCCATAGTATAAAGCTAGATGTCTCCAAGACGTCCGATGGATGGCCTCAACGCGGTCTATGAACGTCCAGTTTCAGGTGTCTTTGGTTCGTACGGAGAACGCCCAATGAAAACTTCGAATTAATTTCTAAAGACGGTCGACGCAGCGTCCTTCAAATTTTTAGGATATAATTTGACGTTTTCATTGGAAGTTCTCCGTACGTACCAAAGACAATTTGAAACTGGACGTCCATAGACCGTGTTGAGGCCCTCAATTGGACGTCTTGGGGACATCTGGCTTTGTAACATGGACGTACCGAAGACGTCTTCAGGACGTATACGGAACGAATCAGGGACGTCTCTTTGGACGTCCTCTGTACGTATCAAAGACATCTGAAACTGGACGTCCATCGACTATGATAAGGCCCTCAACTGGACGTCTTGCGGACATCTGGCTTTGTAACATGGACGTACCGAAGACGTCTTCAGGACGTATACGGAACGAATCAGGGACGTCTCTTTAAACGTCCTCTGTACGTATCAAAGACATCTGAAACTGGACGTCCATCGACTATGATGAGGCCCTCAACTTGACGTCTTGCGGACATCTGGCTTTGTAACATGGACGTACCGAAGACGTCTTCAGGACGTATACCGAACGAATCGGGGACGTCTCTATGTACGTACTCTGAACGTCCTCCCAACGTCTTTAGGATATAATTTGAAGAGTTTTCATTGGACGTCCTGTGTACGTACCAAAGACATCTGAAACTGGACGTCCATAGACTGTGATGAGGCCCTCAATTGGACGTCTTGGGGACATCTGGCTTTGTAACATGGACGTACCGAAGACGTCTTCAGGACGTATACCGAACGTACCGGGGACGTCCTTATGTCGAGACTGGACGTACTGCGTACGTCCCAGGTACGTATTTGTGCTATTAGGGAATTTACTTCCCACACCTCGCTGATTTTGAAGCGAAAATATTCTGAATATGAAAACCAAAAAAAAACTTTGTGAAGCTGTCGTTGTTTCACGTGCGAACTATGCTGATGTGTTGTATGGTCCAATTCAACACAAAAGGACAGAAAAAAAAAATACAACCCCTACAAAATTCATGTCCAAGGCTAATCACAGGAACGCGCCAACGCGAACATGTCTCTCATCATTTGAAAAAAGTCGGATGGATGAACATGGAAACGTGGCATGTGTTCCATGAGTACAAGTTATTTCATAAAATAATGATAATAATATAATAATATCCATAAGATGACCGCATATTCAAGTTCTCAATTTCGAATTCATTTGACACAGTTCTAAGTCGAAGGAATTTCTCTTATGTAGCGGGTGGGGTCGTCAACCGAACAACGAGGCGCAGTGCTTCAATGGTGCAGGGGTTCAAACTACAACTCAGGTACCGAGGTTGTGACGAGGGTACGGAGGAGTACACGGGTGGTGGAATGCGAAGTAATGGCTTACAGGCGGTGGAAGGCCTGTCGGTTACTCTTCCGCAGGCAGAGTCACTAACCCAGGTGCCTGGAGAGCCTGACAGGTTCTTGAACGGACAGGGGAACCCCGGGGTGCCGCGATGAATGTCGGGCCCTTCAAAGGAACATTCACGTCAATGAAATTAATAATAATAATCGAATTTATTGATAGGTAAGAAATGAAAATAAAATACAAAGTAGAGAAAAAGTCATCAATCCTATCAAATAGCAGGATTCAATTTTTGACTGGGTCACAAGAGACTCAGCCAGATCTTGCTCTTCCATCCAACCAAGAAAAAAACATATATTCATATAAACCACATATATGCATACAAAATACATATGTAGATGATAAGTAGTCGGGAGAGAAAACAATAAAAAAACAAAAATTCAACTGTACATTATACAAACAATTATATGTATCACCTTTGCAGAATCAAAACTAAAAGGGAAGCAGCCATTCAGTAGAAATGGTTGACACCTGAAGGAAGTGGGTAGAGAAGGTAATTTATTAGTAAGTATAAGATTCCTCAAGGTGTATTTGAATTTTTTGGGGTTCAAACCCTTGAGAGTATTTGGTAGCCTATTGTATACCCTGGTAATAAAATGAGACAAGGAGCCACAAAAATGTGGAGTTTTATGTTGGAGAGGTGTGAGTTGATTCCTGAACCTAAGGTTCAGGTTGTGTACGTCTGTGCGAAATCTCATGTTTCGATAGAGAGGTAACTTGGTTTGTTTGAAGCTGTTTGGAGTTATCCATTATAGTATTGAGCCGAAGCAGTTTGTAAGGTTTCTTGGAGTTTTCATAGATTCTCAACTCTCCTGGTCAGTACAAGCTAGTCATGTTCTCAGGAGACTCCCAAAACATTGTTTTGTTTCGCGGCAGCGTCGTTCACTGGGGAAACTGTTCGAAAGCACAAGATATTCTTATCCAATAAAAACGATCAATCAGAACAATGCTATTCAAACCACGCATTTCCTCTTGAAGAACACTCTGAGTATTCCAACCTTCCCTTCTATTTACATTTTAAATTGTGTGAAATTTGTTAAAATAAATGCAACACATCACACAGGGAGCGACTCCAGCACGAATACCACCTAAGAAGTAACAACAATTTTCAAAAACCTCATCACAGATCGTCCTTGGTTGAGAATAGTCCAGTTGTCTAATCAAGCTTTATAACAAGTTACCTAACTATATCAGATTAGTTGAGAATATTGAAACATTCGAAGCCAAAGTGAAGGAACTACTTCTTCGCGAGTGTTTCTACTCTCTGTCTGAGTACTTAGCATATAAAATGTGACACTCGTATCTCAGGAATGTATCTTTTCAAGTTTCTTATTCCTTCTGTAATATTATCAGTATTTTTGTGATGTTTGTACACACACTATCATTCGATGGATACGATGCTTGTATTCTCAAGTCTATGCAAATGAAGGTTATTATTATATTATTATTATAATTTTATAAATTAACTTGCACGCATGGAACACATGCCTTGTTTTCATGTTCATCCATCCGACTTCTTTCAAAAGATGAGAGACATGTTCGCGTCGGCGCGTTCCTGTGATTACCCTTGGATATGAATTTTGTAAGAGTTGAATTAGACCATACAAGACATCAGCATAGTTCGCACGTGAAAGAACGAGCTTCACAGAGTTGTTTTTGTTTTCATATTCAGAGTATACTCGCTTCAATATCAGCCAGGTGTGGGAGGTAAATTTAGGTGAGTAATCAATTTCCAAGCCAAGGTTTTTTCGCTTGATCAACACAAGGTAGGAGCGAAATTTTGAGGGATACTTGAACTTCATTCAAACAACGTTTCTTGGTGACGTTACGACCGAATAGCATTACAAAATATTCGGGGGTATTCACTGAGAGGCAATATTTTTTTGGAAGTTCGACAAAGGAGTTGAGATCTTCATTGATTTTTCGACAGGCTTCGTACAGATGTTTTCTCTCAAATTTCATATGAATTTTGTGCATAACTGTGTATATTGTTGTGGCGAAGGCAGAGAAGAAACTGCGAGGTACAAATGACAAGTAATAAAGGTCCCAAAATCGAGCCTTGTGGTACACCATTCGATGATTCTGGAAAATTTGATTTATTTTCATTTAGGGATGTGCATTGAAGAAGACCAAGCAGATAATAATTTAATAGAGCCACAGATTAAATAAAGAAACCAAGATATGTCAATAAATTCAATAGTAGTTCATGGCTGATTCTAACGAATGTTTCAGAATAGTCGATGAGCACTAAGACGCTCAGTTTATTATCACCTATTGATGTGTGGATGTTATCTACAACCTTGAGAAGCGCGGTAGTGCAGCTATGGTTCGCTCCATAACCAGACTGCGTCGGTGGTAGTATCTCTTGATTATCTGAATGGGCTCTCATTTAAGTGATCACAATTTTTTTCAAATGCTTTGCATACTGCACATAAAATGCTGATAGGTCGTAAGTCGTTGAAGCTTTGCAGGGTAGTAATTTTTGCCAAAGGAACAACTTTCGATTTTTCCCAAATAATTGGGAATACAGAATCTTGAATGCATGTATTGAAGCATTGTTTAAAGAGAAGAAGATAGTTAGTCAATCATATGGAAATATTGGTTTGATAAAAATGGAGATCACCACTAGATGTCACTAGTTCGATCATCCCCATGTCGAAGGAATACGTCATTTGTTTTGTTCATCAATATGTTCAGTACCGTATTAACCATGTGGATGGGTTTTATTACCAAGGGTATTGCGACTTATAATTTGTGAGATATAATTATTTTGTTTTAATTATACATGGTATGAATACTTTGAGCTGTGGTTCATTTTGCAACATGGAGAATTTCGTACCTACATGAATAGAGAATAGAGCTTCATGGGAAGATACACAATCAACTTATTATTGGGATTGAAACTGAGACATACTAGGACTGGAACAAAGGCAGAGGCATTTGCCCTAATTCGAACATTCTCAACTCGCAAGCTAATTTTTAGCTTGCTCAGTTTGCATCTCAGTTCAGTTTAATCAATGGTTAAGTCAAGCGTCAAGCATCTTGTACAGTGTGTGAATTTGGAAGTAAAGTTATTTGTTTCTGTTCAGGCATTCGAGTTCCTGCTGTTTCAACAAAACAGTTCTATCAGGCAGTTTTCAATATTTAGCCGGTGGTTTTGCTTTGTGAAAGCTGTATATTCAGAGGACGATTGTATTATTATAATTCGATAAATTTTTCTACCAGTATAAACAAATACTGTTGAGTGCATAATAGTTGTGTTGATTCCTCTCAGCAAAGGTCATTCTGCCTCGGCTCTATTATAATTCAAATAATTGATATTATGCATCAGCGTAACCACAGTCAAAAAAATTTTATATTTCCTTTTTATTTTTCTTGCATAAAGAAATATGATATGTTTGAATTAGGTTCATAGGTTGATTTGTTCCAGATATCTAGACAAGAATTTGTGTATTATAACTGCGGAGTGACTACTAGACAAGATCCGTCAGTGAGGATGTTCAGCTTTCCAATAAAAAATCAGTGGCTTTCTCAGCTGTGGATTCTTCATTCTGGTATATTTATTTTTGATATTTATTCTCTATTTCATTTATGAATTTTTTGAATTTTTTCATAAAAGTTGAAAAAGAAACTTTCTCTTCAAGAGATAATCAAAGGACAGATGAGCAAGAGACCCTATAAGAATTGCTTCCATTAGGATATAATATTTCATTTAGTTCAACACCCTACATTATTTTGACACCTCATAAGAACATATCGAAAGAAAAAATCTGAAACCAATTTTCATAGACCTGTGGTAGGAGTCCATTATGTCTCAATATGGAGTGTAGCAGATTTACGATGCGAAAAACTCAACGGAGACGAATTTGAGTTTTTCTGCATCGTCAATTTTTATAGGGTTTTTGTGCATCCCCTGTTTTGTTTCTATGGCTACTTATAACAATACCCATCCACTTTTGTAATGAAAATTTTTTCACACCTGATCCGCCTGATCATTTCATATTGACTCTTTCCACAAGTTATACCTTTTTAGCAGCTTCATTTCACTTCAGATTCTTAATTTGGTAATTTTTGAAATCACCTGAAATGTTAACAGAAAATCAACTTCTGTTTTTCTATTTCACAGGTAATGTGTATTTGACTGATCTGAGTAAGGAATTGTTGAGAAAAAAGTTTATCTGTAGCAGACATTTTAGAGTAGAATATCTCAGTTGTACGAAATTGCCTCTAACTGCCATACCAGAAAAATACACCAAAATGAATTCTGAGCAGAACCAGATCTAGAACCAGAGCCAGTACTCAATATTCAGCATCAGAGGACAACATATTCTGCTAGACCTTTAACATCATCATGTGTATCTCGCACACAGGAAATGTTCCAAGAAAATGATTCGAGTGACAGTGATACCTCCTTCGTGGGGCATCTGATACAACTTTCTTCTTCACCTAGACTGAAAAGAAAACGTAGTGTAACAGAAGAGAATGAGTATTTGAGGAGGAAACTTGAACGATCCAGGCAGAGAGTTGACAGTCTCAAAACTCTACTTTCGAAGACAAGAAAGGAACTGATGAAATGTCAAGTCCATCAGAGACAAGGTTGATTTGAAGAACTTATGAATCAATCAGATTTTTCTCAAGCATTTATTCACATAAAAATCAGGCATAAGCGTAAGAGTTCGTGGTTACCACATGAGAAAAAAAAAGCCATAGCACTTTTCTACAAGGGTCCATCATATTATAGATGATTGAGGAGGAAAGGATTATTTCTATCTGCAGTTTCAACCATTAAGAGTTCGGTAAGAAACTTTTCATGCAATCCTGGTTTCAACCAGAATATGTTTGAAAATTTGTCTCAAAAATCTGTGACAATGTTGAAGTGGGAAAAAAAGTGTATCCTATTATTTGATGAGATGTCTCTCAAGAAGGCTATTCAATATAACAGAAAACTGGACATGATCGAAGGTTTTGAAGATCTTGGCAAGTTAGGTTAAAGACCTGTTCCAGCAAAGCAAGCTCTTGTTTTGATGATACGGGGAATATACTACCAGTGAACGATTGCTATATTTTGTTTCAGCAGAAGGAGTTTCATCAGAATCTTTGAGAACCATAGTAGTGACATGTTTACAGAAGTTGAAAAACTCACGTTTAAATTTAGTGGGCATAGTCTGAGATCTTTCCAGAACAAATCTTCAAGTTTTTAGGTGTTACTGAAGAGAAACCCTATTTTTCTTCAGAGCATCAAAAATACTGTGCATTTTTTGATGTCCCTCATTTGATAAAACTCGTAAACATTTCATTAACAGGCAGTTTGTTTATGAAGGGAAATGTTTCAGATTTTCTCATGTTAGGGATACATATGAACTTGACAAAAGAAGCAAAACTGGAAGATCATTATTGAAATTCACGGAAAAGCATATCAACCTAACACAGTTAATGAGTCATAGTGTGGCTACTGCTATAATCTATAATCTTTTCGACTCATTGAATAGCATCAAGAGACACTCACCGAAGCCATGCAATCGTGTATTGAGTGAAAAAAATATTGAGATCATCAAAGCCATTAACACAGGATATGATGTTTTGAAAACCTTGCGAAAACTCACCGCCAAGGGGCAACTCACAAGGCCTGATAGTTTTGATTTTGATGGATTCCTGATAATAATAATCAATGCTGTGAAAATGTTTGCAGCTGAAGACGGGTTCACGTATATATAGTCACAGGACAATTAATTCGAGATCCTTCGTGAAATCAATTTTCCGGCTACAGACAGAAGGGTGGCTATAACCGAAACCCAACAGTGCGGTCATTCAGGACAGCATTCAAAATGAATATGGTTACCAATCTCATGAGACCACCAACTAATGCCAATTCAGGTTCAACAATGGATAATGATCAAAATTTTTTGATATGGAAGAAATGGAAACGAGTACGTTTGAATCACTGAATATGCCGGAGGAAGAAGAAATTTTGCCAATTGCACAAAGTGATCCATCAAGTGCAAGTGATTTGTCGATCTGTGATGAAGCCCAGACTTTAGTTTCATTGGAAATATGTGCATCAGTATATTTTGCAGGATACTTGGTGAAGAATTTTTCAATTGCAAAAATCTTAAGAATAATTCAGCTGGCGAGAAAGATATAAATGAAGCAAATGAACTCCTGATATTTTATCAAAATTATGATCTGAGGATTATCAGTGGTCTCAAAACTTCATCCGATATTATGGAATCTTCCTCCTGAGTTGTTTTCGGAAACTTATTGTGAAATATTCATGTAGCAAGGTTCTTTTTGATATCAGGAGAAAGCTGCTTACTTCTTGGCAAACATGACTTAATTGCGAAAATGATTGCAAAGAACATCAACTACATTTTAAATTTGTAAATAAGGACTCAAATTTATGAATATTGTAAACATATCTCAAGTTCCTGTAAAACAAAAACTGTAGAAAAAAATGTTGAGTTGAGTATTCTTCAAAATGAATAATAAATTTAGGATACTTGTAGAAGAATTTTCTGTATTTAGATAAGCCAGTTAGCCAGTTGGCGCTGGTTCCGTTCGTTGGACAATTCGTTTCGTAGAGATAACGTTCATTCAAGCATAAAAGTACACTCGTCTCTTTTTAACATAATCCCTGAATATTAACGATAGATTAATTCTACCAAGACTCTTTTGCTACCTGATCTTGAAAATGGTTCGATATTTGTACTACCTTCATTTAATACCTAGTGCTTTGTGACGTTATATATTTAGATGTGGTGTTATTTCTTCATCAAATAATATGTATGCATACTGATTTTTTTTATTCATAACTTCAATTTCAACTCGAACCATACATTGTTAATGAAAATTTTTACCTCTATACGGCAAAGTTGGTTTCGATACAAGAATGTAAAAAAAATAAATGAATGAAATTTACTTCTTTTCTGTTATTATTGTTGGACAGGAAATTGAACTTTGTCATTATTTTTTCATTGAATCAGACTCCAAATATTGAAGTATCGGACCTAGAGTGGCAGCAATGAGGTTGATAGGTACATAGTGCACATGCGCTAAGTGGGGGAGCAACAAGGAGGGCAGTCGGTTAGAAGCGTTAGATTCGAATAAACGTTTGGTACTTGGTTCTATGGAAGAAGTGTGACCCAGATGATAATAAAGTACATTTATGTGATATTAATCATCTTCAATCGTATTACACATTTTCACCTACCATCCCAGACATTACAGTGGCGACGAGAAAAAGTAATCGGCGGTAGTGCGTGGAAAGCATTTTTCGCGGTGGGCGTGCACGTGGTCAGTGGCAAGAAGATGGCGAAGTTCAGAGAATTTAATCCTGCCCAGGATTGTTGGACTATATATGCCGAACAAATGGAACGGATTTTCGATGCACAATCGAAAATAGACAACAAAATAAAAGTGGCTACTCTGTTATCCAACTTAACTTCCAATACGTATAAGTTACGAGTTTTTAACAAAAACTTTAGCCAAGCAATTCAATCGGCAAGTAAGCATATGGCGGGAAAGAAGGAAGTTCTACGAGGCCCATCAGAATGGACAAGAACCAGTAGTAGAGTAGTATGCCAGATTTAAAAGCTTGGCAGCAAATTGTAAATTTGGGAATTCTTTGACGTCCATTATCAAAGATAAATTCGTAAGCGGCCTGATCAAAGGTCTGGTATTCGACCGAGTGACCGAGGAAGAGGTCGAGGTGCTCCTGGAAGAATTGATGAAGAAGGCGTGTGAGAAAGAGAACCTCGAGAAAGAAGAGTGCAATTTCGTCAAGCGGTACCCTGGGAAAGCGGCCCCCGATGGCGTCCATCATGGCGGATTTACAAATGGCTACCCCGGAAGAGGAAATGTGGGTAGAAATGTCACTGATATCAGTGACAGGATGGCGCACCAGAACAGGAACAGCGCGGCGTACGGAAATAAATCATACCACACAGACGATCGGAACGTTAGAAAGAAAAAAAGAGGAGATGTAAGCCATAACCCCAAACAATAATGTCAAACCTGTGGCAGTAAACACGGCAATTTTCGATGCAGATACGAAAACTACAAGTGCCGAAGATGCAAAACACCCCATTTGGAGAGGATATACCCCAGAATAAGGAGGACTCATAATTATTTGGCGGACGAAGAGAAAGAAAGCTCAACGGAAGTCGAGGAAGTAAGACCACTGTACTCACTGGAAGTAGTACAGAAGACTCGCAGCGAACAGAAGGTAATTGGGGAGTCACATTTTCATATTGATAATATGAATTTTCATGACAATATAAATAATTTTTTGGTAGAAGTGGACATTGAAGGAAAATCCTTTCGAATGTTGATAGACTCAGGAGCAGTATGTTCCGCAGTGAGTAATAACATATTCGAGAAAAATTTCAAGGGCAAATACAAGCTACTAGCTAATGACTTAGTATTGAAAAGTTAAAACTACAATACCTTCGCTCCTGAAGGATATTTTTTTTGTCCATTAACACACAACAAGGTTAAAAAGATACAGAAATTTTATGTTGTGACAAACGGGGGACCCAATCTCCTAGGGAGAGATTGGCTGAAAATTTTCAACATACGAATGCAAATGTGCAATATAATAGAAAAAGAGGGGGGTAAACTAGGAAATGTAATTTCAAAGTTCAGTCCAGTTTTCAATAATGAATTGGGTTGTTTCAGATTTGCCAAGGTGGCTCTACGACTGCAGCCCCAGGCAGTACCAGTGTTCTGCAGACCCAGACCCGTATCCCTAGCATAAAAAGAGAAGGTAGAGAGCAAACTGTCTAGATAAGAGGAGCTTGGAATCATCACACCCACCGATACGTCAGAATGGGCAACACCAATTCTACCCGTCGCAAAGAAAGACATGACACTCAGGATATACGGTGACTATGAATCAACTATCAACCGATTTTTATTCGATGTGAAATACCCGTTACCCAGGAAAGAAGATTTATCAAAAAGATTTATTTGCAAAGTTGAGCGGTGGAAAAAATGTTTGCAAGATTGACTTGACACAAGCTTATCCCCAGTTTGAATTGACTGAAGAGTCAAAGGAATTGTTGACATTGAGCACGCACCGTGGATTGTATAAAGTAAACCGTATGATGTTTGGAATCAAGGTTGCAAGCGTAATTTTCCAAAAATATATGGAACAAACATTTATGGGAATGGAAAATGTGATGGTCTTTCTAGATGACATTTTGATCACGGGGAAGAATGATGAAGAACACTTGAAATTCTTGGAGAGAGTTCTGAGGAAACTCGAAGAATGTGGCCTGACAGTGAAAAGAGAATAATGCAAATTTTTTGAGGAGGAGGTGGAATACCTTGGACATATTATAAGCGCACAGAGATTGAGCAAGTCAGGTAGCAAAGTGAAGGCGATTGTTGATGCACCAAGACCAGAAGATGCGACTCAGGTGAGAGCGTTTGTAGGAATGGTGCAGTATTATTCGAAATTCGTGAAGAATTTGGCAGATTTATTGAAGCCCATAAACGAGTTACTGAAACACGACCGAGTATTCAACTGGACAGCGGAGGGTAGCAGGTCATTCAAATCATCAAAGAGACAGTAGCATCAGAGGTTATTATGGCTCATTTCGATCCAGGATTAGAAATGATCTTCACAACAGATGCATCGGAAAAGGGAATATCAGGAGTTTTGTCTCATAGAATGCCAGACAAAGATAAGAGAGTCATAAGCTCTGTTTCACGTACACTAGGGAAAGCAGAAGAGAAGTATTCTGTGGTCCATAAAGAGGCTTTGGCAATATATTTTGCTACAAGGAAATTTGAGCAATTCCTCTATGGACATCACTCCACTTTGAAAACGGACCACAAGTCATTATTGACCATATTTGGAGAGAACAAAAGGTTACCACTGATGTACAACAACCGCTTAGTAAGATGGGCGATATACTTATCAAGCTTCAGCTATAAAATTGAGTATATTGATGGAAGTCGCAACATACTTGCAGATTATCACTCAAGAGCACCCTCAACACAGCAAAATGAAGGGGAAACAGATGATAATGGAGAAGAGTAACGATTGGCCTATTGACAACCAAAAGATTAGAGAAGAAACAGACAAGGAAGACGAGCTAAAGAAGGTGGCTGAATTCATCATGAATGACAACTGGCCCAATGATAAATCTAAGTTAAACCCTGATGTTATACCCCATTTCAACAGAAGAGGAGAGCTGGACCTAGAAAAGAGAATAGTAATGTTAGGATACAGGGTTGTCATACCGAAGAGTTTGAGATCACAGCTATTAGAAGACTTGCACGAGAGTCACTTCGGCATGGTGAAAACCAAAAATTTAGCAAGGTCGTAACTATGGTGGCCCAAGTTGGGTAGGGATATTGAGGAAGTGGTGAGAGCTTGCAGAGTGTGCCTAGAAAGCAGAGATGCTCCGCAAAAAGGAAAGCTATCATCATGGCCTGCGGCTAGGAGAGTATGGAGCAGAATTCATATAGATTACCTGGCATACAAACACAAAAATTTCCTAATTGTGACTGATGCTTATTCTGAATGGGTATCAGTGTACATGGTGGTGAACTTGTCAATAAACAGCACTATTGAAAAGTTGTGAGAATGCTTCTCAATATCCGGATTACCGAAAGTTTTAGTAAGCGACAACGCCAGATAATTCTTAGGACAAGAAATCCACGATTTTTTCAGAAGGAATGGAATAAAGCACATAACCTCTTCGCCAGTGCACCCTATGTCTAACGGAGCAGCAGGGAGATGAAACAGGCTCTGGTTGATCCGAAAAACAAAAAAAACACAGACAATAATATCAAGAGTTCTAGCGGCAAACGAGACAACCCCACACAGCTCTACAAAGGCCACACCGGCGAGTATTATGTTCAACAGAACAATAAGGACACGTCTGACACAGTTGGGGGAATCCAACCACACTGATGGGAACAGTATATACGAGAACATTCTAGAAGCCCAAAGAAAGCAAGAAAACTACCTTGGAGAAAGGAACCGAATGTTTCACGAAAAAGAAAAAGTAATGGTCCGAGACTATCGTTCTACAAACGAGAAAAAGTGGACAGATGCTGAAGTGGTGGAAAAATGCGGCAGAAACGTATACTTGGTCCGAACACCTTCAGGAGAGATATGGAAGCGTCACGCCAACCAGATGGGAAGACGGTCATCATTTGCTAGGGGACCTGGGGAGGGGTCTCCGGCAAAATCTGTTGGGGCGCAAGGTGGAAGTCCACATGTTAAGGTAAATAGAGTACCGTTGATCAATGAGATTTTTGAATCAGTTTTGCCAGATTGTAATGAACAAATTTCAAGTGAAGTTACACCACAGCTTGATGCAACTTCAAGTCATGATACAGGTCATGACAGGGTGATGTCAGAAACCCAAGAAAATTCACCAATTCTACCAGACAAGAGATCAGACAGATTACAGAATAAGAAAAGTGACTCGCCAACCCCTTCAGAAATAATTATGTTGAGAGAATGTACAGTATCAAGTAAAGAAACAAGTAGACTTCATTCAGGAAGGAAAAATTAAAATTAATGTATTATCTGTAATAAGTATCGAAATATAATTCAAAACTATTATACACTGATTCAAGAACACCACAGTCTCTTTCAGGTGAAGAAAGAAGAATACATTGGATTTGAAGAACTATTCGCTGGTTAATGAACCGCGAATAGTGAAGCAAGAAGAAGCTCGTGGATAACAAAGTGGACTGTCATCTCTCGGAGTTGGACCGGACGTCGAGGAACCAGTCCACGAGGCCATCATCAGTCAAGAGAAGTCCTTGTTGAAAAATGGTCGGCAGTCATCACATATTTCATTTTGAAACCTTTCGATGCTGACTCAGTGAAATCGATAGACGCTAGTTCTGGGGCCATGGGACGTCATCAGGAGGTGCTTTGTGTACTACTCGAGCTCAGAACCTGCCGTATTCTGAGTACCTTGCGCAAGAATTCCCTCCAACACCATCCTAGAGCCGTTTTTTGTCCCTAGAGACGGGCTATCGATCAGGTTTCGTTCTCCTTGTGTGGCAGTGTATCGGTGTCTTGGTTATGGCCAATTGAATCCGAAAAGCGGTAAACTCGGTTCGTGTGCGTGAAACCGAGTTCAACTGAAACAGTCAATTTATACGAAGTGTGGTGTAGTTATCAACTCATTTCAGTGCTGCGAAGTTTAGGATACATACTTTAAAAGTCTTTCAGTTTTGTGATACGCCACGAATACCATGTTTTCTAAATTCTAGAGTTCATCCCCATACTCGATCTTGCCAGGCGATATCTTATTTCACGAGAAATAAGACAATGTCTTCGCACGCAAATTCTTCCTCCAGAGGCCCGACTTCTCATCGGAACATTCTGAAACAGGTATATAGTTTTCGACGTAGGGTTTCGTCGCAACTCGAAGAGGAAAATGCGAAAACCGGAAACGGAACGAACGCTTTCCAGGGTTCTTCTATCACGCAAACTCCAGTAGCATCTTCAGGCCTAAAGAAGGTGGCCACTCGCCTTCTTGGTCGGTTTTCACCGACTTGTCGAACTACGTCAGAAAAACAGTATCTTAGGGCGGAAAGCGACTACATACCTACACGTAGCGCACCTTGTTGATCTGAATTGGATACCTGGATACACAATAATATTATTTGACACTTGAATCTAACTTAAATTTACCTCCCACGCCTAGCTGATTTTAAAGCGAGGATATTCTGAATATGAAAACAAAAAAAAACTCTGTGAAGCTGTCGTTCTTTCACGTGCGAACTATGCTGATGTGTTGTATGGTCCAATTCAACACAAAAGGACAGAAAAAAAAACTACAACTTTTACAAAATTCATGTCCAAGGCTATTCACAGGAACGCGAAGTTGGATGGATGAACATGGAAACGAGGCATGTGTTCCATGAGTGCAAGTTATTTCATTAAATAATAATAATAATATAATAATATCCATAAGATGACAGCATATTCAAGTTCTCGATTTCAGAGAAATTCTTTTGACTTAGAACTGTGTCAAATGAATTTGAAATTGAGAACTTGAATATGCGGTCATCTTATGTAGCGGGTGGGGTCGTCAGCTGAACAACGAGGCGCAGTGCTTCAATGGTGCAGGGGTTCGAACTACAACTCAGGTACCGAGGTTGTGACGAGGGTACGGAGGAGTACACGGGTGGTGGAATGCGAAGTAATGGCTTACAGGCGGTGGAAGGCCTGCCGGTTACTCTTCCGCAGGCAGAGTCACTACCCCAGGTGCCTGGAGAGCCTGACAGGGTCTTGAACGGGCAGGGGAACCCCGGGGTGCCGCGATGAATATCGGGCCCTTCAAAGGAACATTCACGTCAATGAAATTAATAATAATAATCGAATTCATTGATAGGTTAGAAATGAAAATAAAATACGAAGTAGAGAAAAAGTCATCAATCCTATCAAATACCAGGATTCAATTTTTGACTGGGTCACAAGAGACTCAGCCAGATCTTGCTCTTCCATCCAACCAAAAAAAAAAATCAAACACACATATTGAGCATATGTACACAGAATAAATCACCCATTGAATTCATAATATAAACATATATACATATAAACCATATATATGCATACAAAATACATATGTATATGATAAGTAGTCGAGAGAGAAAACAATAAAAAAACTAAAATTCAACTGTACATTATACAAACAATTATATGTATCACCTTTGCAAAATCAAAACTGAAAGGGAAGCAGCCATTCAGTAGAAATGGTTGACACCTGAAGGGAGTGGGTAGAGGAGGTATTTTATTAGTAACTATAAGATTCCTCAAGGTGTATTTAAATTTTTTGGGGTTCAAACCCTTGAGAGTATTTGGTAGCCTATTGTTAAGCCTGGTAATAAAATGAGACAAGGAGCCACGAAAATGTGAAGTTTTATGTTGGGGAGGTGTGAGTTGATTTCTGAACCTAAGGTTCAGGTTGTGTACGTCTGTGCGAAATCTCATTTTTAGGTAGAGAGGTAACTTGGTTTGTTCGAAGCTGTTTGGAGTTATTCGTTACAGTATTGAGCAGAAGCAGTTTGTGAGGTTTCTTGGAGTTTCCATAGATTCTCAACTCTCCTGGTCAGTACAAGCTAGTCATGTTCTCAGGAAACTCCCAAAACATTGTTTTGTTTTGCGGCAGCGTCGTTCACTGGGGAAACTGTTCGAAAGCACAAGATATTCTCATCCAACAAAAACGATTAATCAGAACAATGCTATTCAAACCACGCATTTCCTCCTGAAGAACACTCTGAGTATTCCAACCTTCCCTTCTATTTATATTTTGAATTGTGTGAAATTTGTTAAAATAAATGCAACACATTACACAGGGAGCGACTCCAGCACGAATACCACCTAAGAAGTAACAACAATTTTCAAAAACCTCAGCACAGATCGTCCGTGGTTGAGAATAGTCCAGTTGTCATGCCAATCAAGCTTTATAACAAGTTACCTAACTATATCAGATTATTTGAGAATATTGAAACATTCGAAGCCAAAGTGAAGGAACTACTTCTTCGCGAGTGTTTCTACTCTCTGTCTGAGTACTTAGCATATAAAATGTGTCACTCGTATCTCAGGAATGTATCTTTTCAAGTTTCTTATCCTTTCTGTGATATTATCAGTATTTTTGTGATGTTTGTACACACACTATCATTTGAAGGATACGATGCTTTTATTCTCAAGTCTATGCAAATGAAGGTTATTATTATATTATTATTATAATTTTATAAATTAACTTGCACGCATTGAACACATGCCTTGTTTTCATGTTCATCCATCCGACTTCTTTCAAAAGATGAGAGACATGTTCGCGTCGGCGCGTTCCTGTGATTAGCCTTGGATATGAATTTTGTGAAAGTTGTAGTTTTTTTTCTGTCCTTTTGTGTTGAATTAGACCATACAAGACATCAGCATAGTTCGCACGTGAAAGAACGAGCTTCACAGAGTTTTTTTTTGTTTTCATATTCGGAATATCCTCGCTTTAAAATCAGCCAGGTGTGGGAGGTGAATTTAGGTGAGTAATCAATTTCCAAGCAAAGGTTTTTTTGCTTGATCAACACAAGGTAGGAGCGAAATTTTGAGGGATACTTGAACTTCATTTAAACAACATTTCTTGGTGACGTTACGACCGAAAAGCATTACAAAATATTTGGGGGTATTCACTGAGAGGCAATATTTTTTCGAAAGTTCGACGAAGGAGTTAAGATCTTCTTTGATTTTTTGACAGGCTTCGTACAGATGTTTTCTCTCAAATTCCATATAAATTTTGTGTGTCTTCAGCATAACTGTGTTTATTGTTGTGGCGAAGGCAGAGAGGAAACTGCGAGGTACAAATGACAAATAATAAAGGTCCCAAAATCGAGCCTTGTGGTACACCATTCGATGATTCTAGAAAATTTGATTTATTTTCATTTAGGGATGTGCATTGAAGTAGACCGAGCAGATAATAATTTAATAGAGCCACAGATTCAATAAATAAACCAAGATATGTCAATAAATTCGATAGTAGTTCATGGCTGATTCTGTCGAATGTTCCAGAATAGTCGATGAGCACTGAGACGCTCAGTTTATTATCACCTATTGATGTGTGGATGTTATCTACAACCTTGAGAAGCGCGGTAGTGCAGCTATGGTTCGCTCCATAACCAGACTGCGTCGGTGGTAGTATCTCTTGATTATCTGAATGAGCTCTCATTTGAGTGATCACAATTTGTTCTGAATGCTTTGCATATTGCAGATGAAATGCTAATAGGTCGTGAGTCGTTGAAGCTTTGCAGGGTAGTAATTTTTGCCAAAGGAACAACTTTCGATTTTTTCCAAATAATTGGAAATACAGAATCTTGAATGCATGTATTGAAGCATTGTTCGAAGAGAAGAAGATAGTTAGTCAATCATATGGGAATAATGGTTTGATAAAAATGGAGATCACTACTAGATGTCACTAGTTCGATCATCCACATGTCGAAGGAATACGTCGTTTGTTTTGTTCTTCAATAGGTTCAGTACCGTATTAACGTGAATTTTTAAGTTTATATTTCGAGTGTGCTATTTATTGACCATGTGGATGGGTTTCATTACTAAGGGTATTGCGACTTATAATTTGTGAGTGATAATTATTTTGTTTCAATTATACATGGTATGAATACTTTGAGCTGTGGTTCATTTTGTAACATGGAGAATTTCGTACCTACATGAATAGAAAATAGAGCTTCATGGAAAGATACACAATCAACTTATTATTGGGATTGAAACTGAGTCATACTATGAGTGGAACAAAGGCAGAGATGTATACATTTGCCCTAATTCAAACATTCTCAACTCGCCGGTGGTTTTGCTCTGTAAGAGCTGTATATTCAGAGGAGGATTGTAAGGATTGTATTATTATAATTCGATAAATTTTTCTACCAGTATATACAAATTCTGTTGAGTGCATAATAGTTGTGTTGATTCCTCTCAGCAGAGGTCATTCTGCCTCGGCTCTATTATAATTCAAATAATTGATATTATGCATCAGCGTAACCACAGTCAAGAAATTTTTATATTTCCTTTTTATTTTTTCTTGCACAAAGAAATATGATATGTTTGAATTAGGTACATGGGTTGATTTGTTCCAGATATCTCGACAAAAATTTGTGTATTATAACTGCGGAGTGACTACTAGACAAGATCCGTCAGTGAGGATGTTCAGCTTTCCAATAAAAAATCAGTGTTTTTCTCAGCTGTGGATTCTTTATTCTGGTATGTTAATTTTTGATATTTATTCTCCATTTCAGTAATGGATTTTTTGAAATTTTTCATAAAAGTTGAAAAAGATACTTTCTCTTCAAGAGATAATCGAAGGACAGATGAGCAAGAGACCCTATAAGAATGGCTTCCATTAGGATATAATATTTTATTTAGTTCAACACCCTACATTATTTTGACACTTTATAAGAACATATCGAAAGAAAAAATCTGAAACCAATTTTCATAGACCTGTGGTAGGAGTCCATTATGTCTCAATATGGAGTGTAGCAGATTTACGATGCGAAAAACTCAACAGAGACAAATTTGAGTTTTTCTGCATCGTCAATTTTCATGGGGTTTTTGTGCATCCCCTGTATTGTTTCTATGGCTACTGATAACAACAACACCCATCCACTTTTGTAATAAAGATTTTTTCACACCTGATCTTCCTGATCATTTCATATTGACTCTTTCCACAAGTCATACCTTTTCAGCAGCTCCATTTCACTTCAAATTTTTTTTGGTAATTTTCAAAATCACCTGAAATGTTAACAGAAAATCAACTTCTGTCTTTTTATTTTCACAGGTAATGTGTATTTGGCTGATCTGAGTAAGAAATTGTTGAGAAAAAAGTTTATCTGTAGCAGACATTTTAGAGTAGAATATCTCAGTTGTACGAAATTGCCTCTTACTGCCATACCAGAAAAATACACCAAAATGAATTCAAAACTCTACTTTCGAAGACAAAAAAGGAACTGATGAAATGTAAAGTCCATCAGAGACAAGGTTGATTTGAAGAACTTATGAATCAATCAGATTTTTCTCAAGCATTTATTCACATGAAAATCAGGCATAAGCGTAAGAGTTCGTGGTTACCACATGAGAAAAAAAAAGGATTCATTCTATCTGCAGTTTCAACCATTAAGAGTTGGGTAAGAAACTTTTCATGCAATCCTGGTTGCAACCAGAATATGTTTGAAAATTTGTCTCAAAAGTCTGTGACAATGTTGAAGTGGGAAAAAAAGTGTATCCTATTATTTGATGAGATGTCTCTCCAGAAGGCAATTGAATATAACGGAAAACTGGACATGATCGAAGGTTTTGAAGATCTTGGCAAGTTAGGTTAAAGACCTGTTCCAGCAAAGCAAGCTCTTGTTTTGATGATACGGGGAATATACTACCAGTGAACGATTGCTATATTTTGTTTCAGCAGAAGGATTTCCATCAGAATCTTTGAGAACCATAGTGGTGACATGTTTACAGAAGTTGAGAAACTCACGTTTGAATCTAGTGGGCATAGTCTGAGATCTTTCCAGAACAAATCTTCAAGTGTTTAGGTGTTACTGAAGAGAAAACCTATTTTTCTTCAGAGCATCAAAAATACTATGCATTTTTTGATGTCCCTCATTTGATAAAATTCGTAAACATTTCATTAACGGGCAGTTTGTTTATGAAGGGAAATGTTTTAGATTTTCTGATGTTAGGGATACATATGAACTTGACAAAAGGAGCAAAACTGGAAGATCATTATTGAAATTCACGGAAAAACATATCAACCTAACCTAACACAGTTGTTGAGTCATAGTGTGGCTGCTGCTATCATCTATAATCTCTTCGACTCATTGAAGAGACACCCACCGAAGCCATGCAATCGTGTATTGAGTGAAAAAAATATTGAGGTCATCAAAGCCATCAACATAGGATATGATTTTTCGCAAACCTTGCGAAAACTTAACACCAAGGGGCAACTCACAAGGCCTGATAGTTTCGATTATGATGGATTCCTGATAATAATCAATGCTGTGAAAATGTTTGCAGCTGAAGACGGGTTCACGTATATATAGTCACAGGACAATTAATTCGAGATCCTTTGTAAAATCAATTTTCCGGCTACAGACAGAAGGGTGGCTATAACCGAAACCCAACAGTGCGGTCATTCAGGACAGCATTCAAAATGAATATGGTTACCAATCTCATGAGACCACCAACTAATGCCAATTCAGATTCAACAATGGATAATGATCAGAATGTTTTTGATATAGAAGAAATGGAAACGAGTACGTTTGAATCACTGAATATGCCGGAGGAAGAAGAAATTTTGCCAATTGCACAAAGTGATCCTTCAAGTGCAAGTGATTTGTCGATTTGTGATGAAGCCCAGACTTTAGTTTCATTGGAAATATGTGCATCAGTATATTTCGCAGGAAACTTGGTGGAGAATTTTTCAATTGCAAAAATTTTAAGAATGATTTAGCTGCCGAGGAAGATGTTAACGAAGCAAATGAACTCCTGATATTTTATCAAAATTATGATCTGAGGATTACCAGTGGTTTCAAAACTTCATCAGATATAATGAAATCTTCCACCTGAGTTGTTTTCAAAAACTAATTGTAAAATATTCATGTAGCAAGGTTTTTTTTAATATCAGGAGAAAGCTGCTTACTTCTTGGCAAACATGACTTAATTGCGAAATGATTGCATTATTTTTTCATTGAATCAGACTCAAAATATCGTGGTATCGGACGATCCTAGAGTGGCAACACTGAGGTTGATAGGTATATAGTGCACATGCGCTAAGTGGGGGAGCAACAAGGAGGGCAGTCGGTTAGAAGCGTCAGATTCGAATAAACGTTTGGTGTTTGGTTCTATGGAAGAAGTGTGACCCAGATGATAATAAAGTACATTTAAATGATAATAATCATCTTCAATCGTATTATACATTTCCACCTCCCATCCCAGACATTACAGTGGCGACGAGGAAAAGTAATCGGCGGTAGTGCGTGGAAAGCATTTTTCGCGGTGGGCGTGCACGTGGTCAGTGGCAAGAAAATGGCGAGGTTCAGAGAATTTGATCCTTCCCAAGATTGTTGGACAATATATGCCGCACCGATGAAACAGATTTTCGATGCACAATCGATAATAGACAACAAAATAAAAGTGGCTACTCTGTTATCCAACTCAACTTCCAATACGTATAAGTTACTTAACCTGAGACCTGTGCGATCCAGACCCTCCAAAATCTAAAACTTACGAGTTTTTAACAAAAACTCTAGCCAAGCAATTCAATCGGCAAGTAAGCATATGGCGGGAAAGGAGGAAGTTCTACGAAGCCCATCAGAATGGACAAGAACCAGTAGTAGAAGTGGTATGCCAGAATTAAAAGCTTGGCAGCAAATTGTAAATTTGGGAATTCTTTGACGTCCATTATCGAAGATAAATTCGTAACCAGCCTGATCAAAGGTCCGGTATTCGACTGAGTGGCCGAGGAAGAGGTCGAGGTGCTCCTGGAAGAATTGATGAAGGAGGCGTGTGAGAAAGGAAACCTCGAGAAAGAAGAGTGCAATTTCGTCAAGCGGTACCCTGGAAAAGCGGCCCCCGATGGCGTCCATCATGGCGGATTTACAAATGGCCACCCCGGAAGAGGGAATGTGGGTAGAAATGTCACTGATGTCAGTGACAGGATGGCGCACCAGAACAGGAACAGCGCGGCGTACGGAAATAAATCGTACTACACAGACGATCGGAACGTCAGAAAGAGAAGAAGATGAGATGTAAGCCATAATCCCCAACAATAATGTCAAACCTGTGGCAGTAAACACGATGCAGATACGAAAACTACAAGTGCCGAAGATGCAAAGGACCCCATTTGGAGAGGATATACCCCAGAATGAGGAAGACTCATAATTATTTGGCGGACGAAAAGGAAGAAAGCTCATCGGAAGTCGAGGAAGTAGGACCACTGTACTCACTGGAAGTAGTACAGAAGACTCGCAGCGAACAGAAGGTAATTGGGGAGTCACATTTTCATATTGATAATATGAATTTTCATGACAATATAAATAATTTTTTGGTAGAAATGGACATTGAAGGAGAATCCTTTCGAATGTTGATAGACTCAGGAGCAGTATGTTCCGCAGTAAGTAATAACATATACGAGAAAAATTTCAAGGGCAAATACAAGCTACTAGCTGATGACTTAGTATTGAAAAGTTATAACAACGGTACCTTCGCTCCTGAAGGATATTTTTTTTGTCCTTTAACCAGAGCTGTGCCGAGCACTGACGCTCAGTGCTTCGAGCACTAAGCACTAAGCACTCTTGAAGAGTGCTCCGGAATCTCGAGCACTAAGCACTAATTTTGACAAGGTGCTCGCGATTACTAAGCATTTTCGAAAAGTAATTCGATATGGGGAGCACTAAGCACTAAGCACTGTTCAAAAATATGATACTGTTATACACTTGAATTGTTTTTTGACATGGTTTTTGTATTTTTTGTAGATTATTCACGTAAAATTCAATCCTAAACATCATGAAACAGCATATTGAGTCGAACCCAATGCTTTGCCCATGATTCATCATTTGTAAGTATAGCATTGAATACACTGATGGGGTGGAGGCGGAATGAATACGACTCGCATTATAAATAGTTCCCCCAACTTTATCATAATTTGAATTTCAGAAAGATTTCCAAAAAATGTCTTCAATGCATATCCATTGAATGACCCTTTAAATCGAAATCAATGTCAACTACTAACAAGCCATACAAAGTGAATGTAATTCTGTCAAAATAAACATACAGGAGCGATCAACTTTCCGACTCGCCCTGTGAATTCTTCTCGAGTATCTTGTAAATAAACCAACCAGAAGCAAATCCAGTCAGATATTGAATCCTGAAATCAGAATTATATTTCGAGCCGATGCTTCGTTTATTGCCTTGCCCGCACAAGGGTCTGCCTTCTGGGCACACTCGTCAGAAAGCAGAGAACAATATAAATTTAAAAAAAATCATGAGTGTGACGTTTTGCCTGAAACACGAAAAAACATTTTTTTTTAAATGAAACCTTAGCTAGATCGATTTATCGCCCTCGAAAACCAATACACCCACCGACCCGGTAGCACTGTGGGTTTTTCTGGTTCCCTACAGTTGAAATAGCAAAAACGCTACCGTGAAAATCGTCCCAGAGCGCTTCGGCACACAAAATGATTAACCGACCCTTACCCTCACAAGGCTCTGCCTTCTGGGCGCACTTGTAAGAGTGTTCGGCAAAGAGAATCATAAATGTAAAAATAAATGAATAAAAAATCACGAGTGTGACGTTTTGCCTGAAAACGGGGATAACACGAGGTTTTCTAGAAATGAAACCTATCTTGATTGATTTATCGCCCCCTGAAATGTTGGAACCGTTTCCGAAATTCAGATTATTATATATTTATATATTAATCGTTGAAAATACTGGTTATTTTTCAACTCGAATACCCTGTTTCTCTGAGAGTAGACAAAGGATTGTGTCAATGGAAATAATTGTTAAAGAAGTCGACAACTGCATTATAAATTTGGGAAATTACTCTGCAGCCCATTTCTCCATAAGCCGCCTACTATTGATAAAATATCATTCGATAGAACTCACCTATCTATACTGCGTACTGCTCCGACACTCAACGCACTCGGTAACACTCAAAACAAGACTTAGATCTTTCGAAGATGCATATGGAAGCGATTCAGACTCAAGATTTTGTCTTGAGTGGGGGTGCACGTTCTCATGTTTCGACAAGTAGGAAGTATGGAAAGACTTAGTGCTTAGTAATCCCGAAAAGTGCTCCCGAGCACTTAAGTGCTCGGGAGCACTTTTCGGGATTACTAAGCACTAAGCTCTTTGGTAAAATGTTCGAAGCACTAAGCACTAAGCACTGGTTCAAGAAAGTGCTCGGGAGCACAGTGCTTACGAGCACAAAAGTGCTCTCAGTGCTTTCACGAGCACTAAGCACAATGCTTTGGGACAGCTCTGCCTTTAACATACAACAAGGTTAAAAAGATACAGAAATTTTATGTTGTGACAAACGGGGGACCCAACTTCCTAGGAAGAGATTGGCTGAAAAATTTCAACATACGATTGCAAATGTGCAATATAATAGAAAAAGAGGGGAGTGAACTAGGAAATGTAATTTCAAAGTTCAGTTCAGTTTTCAATAATAAATTGGCCAAGGTGGCTCTACGACTGCAGCCCCAGGCAGTACCAGTGTTCTGCAGACCCAGACCCGTTTCCCTAGCATATAAAGAGAAGGTAGAAAGCAAACTGTCTGGATTAGAGGAGCTTGGAATCATCACACCCACCGAAACGTCAGAATGGGCAACACCAATTCTACCCGTCGCGAAGAAAGACATGACACTCAGGATATACGGTGACTATGAATCAACTATCAACCGATTTTTATTCGATGTGAAATACCCGTTACCCAGGAAAGAAGATCTATCAAGAAGATTTATTTGCAAAGTTGAGCGGTGGAAATTTTTTTTGCAAGATTGACTTGACACAAGCTTATCCCCAGTTTGAATTGACTGAAGAGTCAAAGGAATTGTTGACATTGAGCACGCACCGAGGATTGTATGAAGTAAACCGTATGATGTTTGGAATCAAGGTTGCAAGCGTAATGTTCCAAAAATATATGGGACAATCATTTATGGGAATAGAAAATGTGATGGTCTTTCTAGATGACATTTTGATCACGGGGAAGAATGATGAAGAACACTTGAAATTCTTGGAGAGAGTTCTGAGGAAACTCGAAGAATGTGGCCTGACAGTGAAAAGAGAATAATGCAAATTTTTTGAGGAGGAGGTGGAATACCTTGGACATATTATAAGCGCACAGGGATTGAGCAAGTCAGGTAGCAAAGTAAAGGCGATTGTTGATGCACCAAGGCCAGAAGATGCGACTCAGGTGAGAGCGTTTGTAGGAATGGTGCAGTATCATTCGAAATTTGTGAAGAATTTGGCAGATTTATTGAAGCCCATATACGAGTTACTGAAACACAACCGAGTATTCAACTGGACAGCAGAGTGTAGCAGGTCATTCAAAATCATCAAAGAAACAATAGCATCAGAAGTTATTTTGGCTCATTTCGATCCAGGATTAGAAATGATCCTCACAACAGATGCATCGGAAAAGGGAATATCAGGAGTTTTGTCTCATAGAATGCCAGACAAAGAAGAGAGAGTCATAAGCTGTGTTTCACGTACACTAGGGAAAGCAGAAGAGAAGTATTCTGTGGTCCATAAGGAGGCTTCGGCAATATATTTTATTCAAGGACATGTCACCTCAGCTCCTGTCCAAAGTATACAAGATATACGTATATATATATATATATATATATATATATATATATATATATATATATATATATATATATATATATATATATATATATATATATATATATATATATATATATATATATATATAAGACCTATCCTCGAGTGTGCAGTGCCAGTATGGAATCCCTACTTTGCTAAAGATATCCATGAGCTCGAACAAACCCAGAGACGTATCACAAAGCTCTCCAGACAAATTCGAGACTCACCCTACGACCGTCGCCTCGAAATACTTGGGATAACATCTCTTTGGAATCGGCGCATGAGAGGTGATCTTATCGAAACCTACAAAATTCTTCACGGACATTACTCAGTGAATCTGGACTTTTTCATCTGTAGTTACGATGCAAGACTAAGAGGTCATCCTTACAAGTTAGGCCGTGAAAGATTTCATAAATTGTGTCGTCAACATTTTTTGTGCAACCGAGTCTTCACTCACTGGAATGACCTACCGGAAAATGTGGTATGTGCGTCATCCATCAAATCTTTCAAGAACGCCTTGGACACTTATCAAAACTGAGGACTATATGTGTGTATATATATTTTTAATGCATTCATATATTTCTATTACAGTTACGCTGTACATTTCCATATGTTTGAACGGCTTTGCCGCCTGACATTCACTTAATAATAATAATATTTTGCTACAAGGAAATTTAAGCAATTCCTCTATGGACATCACTCCACTTTGAAAACGGACCACAAGCCATTATTGACCATATTTGGAGAGAAGAAGGGGTTACCACTGATGTACAACAACCGCTTAGTAAGATGGGCGATATACTCATCAAGCTTCAGCTATAAAATTGAGTATATTGATGGAAGCCGCAACATACTTGCAGATTATCACACAAGAGCACCCTCAACACAGCAAAATGAAGGGGAAACAGATGATTACGGAGAAGAGTAACGATTGGCCTATTGACAACCAAAGGATTAGAGAAGAAACAGACAAGGAAGACGAGCTAAAGAAGGTGGCTGAATTCATCATAAATGACAACTGGCCCAATGATAAATCTAAGTTAAACCCTGATGTTATACCCTATTTCAACAGAAGAGGAGAGCTGGACCTAGAAAAGAGAATAGTAATGTAAGGATAGAGGGTTGTCATACCGAAGAGTTTGAGGTCACAGCTATTAGAAGACTTGCACGAGAGTCACTTCGGCATGGTGAAAACCAAAAATTTAGCAAGGTCGTAACTATGGTGGCCCAAGTTGGGTAGGGATATCGAGGAAGTGGTGAGAGCTTGCAGAGTGTGCCTAAAAAGCAGAGATGCTCCGCAAAAAGTAAAGCTATCATTATGGCCTGCGGCTAGGAGAGTATGGAGCAGAATTCATATAGATTACCTGGCATACAAACACAAAAATTTCCTAATTGTGACTGATGCTTATTCTGAATGGGTATCAGTGTACATGGTGGTGAATATGTCAATGAACAGCACTATTGAAAAGTTGTGAGAATGCTTTTCAATATCCGGATTACCGGAAGTTTTAGTAAGCGACTACGCCAGACAATTCTTAGGACAAGAGATCCAGGATTTTTTCAGAAGGAATGGAATAAAGCACATAACCTCTCCGCCAGTGCACCCTATGTTTAACGGAGCAGCAGAGAGATGAAACAGGCTCTGGCTGATCCGAAAAACAAAAAAACACAGACAATAATATCAAGAGTTCTAGCGGCATACAGGACAACCCCACACAGCTCTACAAAGGCTACACCGGCGAGTGTTATGTTCAACAGAACAATGAGGACACGTCTGACACAGTTGGGGGAATCCAACCACACTGATGGGGACAGTATATACGAGAACATTCTAGAAGCCCAAAGAAAGCAAGAAAACTACCTTGGAGAAAGGAACCGAATGTTTCACGAAAAAGAAAAAGTAATGGTCCGAGACTATCGTTCTACAAACGAGAAAAAGTGGACAGATGCTGAAGTGGTGGAAAAATGCGGCAGAAACGTATATGTGGTCCGAACACCTTCAGGAGAGATATGGAAGCGTCACGCCAACCAGATGGGAAGACGGTCATCATTTGCTAGGGGACCTGGGGAGGGGTCTCCGGCAAAATCTGTTGGGGCGCAAGGTGGAAGTCCACATGTTAAGGTAAATAGAGTACCGTTGATCAATGAGATTTTTGAATCAGTTTTGCCAGATTGTAATGAACAAAATTCAAGTGAAGTTACACCACAGCTTGATGCAACTTCAAGTCATGATACAGGTCATGACAGGGTGATGTCAGAAACCCAAGAAAATTCACTAATTCTACCAGACAAGAGATTAGACAGATTACAGAATAAGAAAAGTGACTCGCCAACACCTTCAGAAATAATTAGGTTGAGAGGATGTAAAGTACCAAGTATAGAAACAAGGAGAACTCATTCAGGAAGGAAAAGCAAAATACCAAAAAAATTTGAGGATTTTGTATTAGATTGAAGTAGTTAGGTATGTTAGTTGCCGAATTAATGTATTGTAAAGTGTTCAGTATGTTGATAATTGTTAGTGTTCATGAGTTTTTATATAATGAAATGTTCTGGTCAAGAAGAATAAACTGGTGAGGATAGTTTACAAAACTAGGAATGGGGGTGTAGTATCGGACGATCCTAGAGTGGCAACACTGAGGTTGATAGGTACATAGTCGGTTAGAAGCGTTAGATTCGAATGAACGTTTGGTACTTGGTTTCATGGAAGAAGTGTAACCCAGATGATAATAAAGTACATTTATGTGATATTAATTATCTTCAATCGTATAATACATTTCCACCTCCCATCCCAGACATTACAAATATCATAAGCACTTGTCACTAATTGTATTCGTTTCTTGTCAGACTTGACATTCAACAAAATCAGAAATATCATTTCCTTGACTGAATTAAAAAAAAATTCAAAAGATTGTTCCTTTTGCATTTTTATAACTATATACCAAATCTCATCAATTAAGGACAAAAATTATTTTTTTGCTATTTTTTAAAAATGTTCATTTGGAAAAAAAACCTGACATAATCGGTTCAAGTTTATTTCTTCGTGAACAACATATCATGCTATTTAGTTTTTATGTTATTATTTGTAACCTGCTTTGGAAAAAAAATTATTTCAATATAAAAACTCGGGCGTAAGTGTTGCAAAGTCTAAAATAGTTTATGCTTTTTCAATGACAAAATTTGAAGAGTTTCGATTTTTTTCATTGTACTACATTACATACAAAAACAGGCTCATGTTATTCATCGAGTATAGCGAAATAATCATTTTTGTACTAGATTGGTGCAATTAGGTATATATAGTCACAAAAATGCAAGAGAAACTGAAAATTCTATTTCTGCATGTTTTTTTTTAAAAATGTCAATTTTGACAGGAAAGAAATGACAGTCAGTGACAATAAGTGTTATAATATTCCTAATTTGAAGCAAAAACCAATGCCGAAGTTCATAATCATGTGAGTTTACTATTAAAACAATTTCAGTATGTTGCGGACTTTGATATGTCACTGTCGAACAAATTTGGAAAATAGTCTATTTCTGAAGTAAAGTTCTTAACTTATTCTGATACGATTTTCACGTTATACTGTGGGTAGACACTTTTGTTTCACACATTCTCATGGATATAGGTAGGCACATGAGAAGTTGCGTTAACTTATTTGTATAATGGGTAGTTGCACCAAGCCATTTAACGGAGGTTTAATGTTGAACTTGAACAAATGTCAATGTTTAATTCAAGTTTAACATTGAACCTTCGTTAAATGGCTTGGTGCAACTACCCTTTAGTCTTTTATGATTCTTTTCAAAATCCGGCCACTTGAACTGTCAATAGGGTCATATAATCTTCTTTAGTTCTCAAAAAAACAAAAAATTTTATAATGCATTGTTATCGGTATTATAAACAACTATGAAATTCTAAGTTAATAGGACAACTATAAGGGGTTTTTAATTCACTTGCAAGATTCGACCAAAACATACATACAAACAAACAAAAAGTTGGATAACATCATGTAAAAATGGTATGCAACTTTTCTAGGTAGTCGTTACTATAAAATAAAGTTTGTAAACCTTGTTATATACTCTTCCAAATAAATCAGTCCGGCCCTGCCCGAGCAAATCCTACGTCATTTTCAAAAGGTTCTATGGAAAGAGACTAGATGTTACGCGCGATTGCATCCAACACTCTTTCTACAGTGACTGACTCACTATCTTCTCTTCAAACAATGATTGAAGATATGCGAGATGAATGGGTTAATGTTTGGGCAGCAATGCATTAACATTTTATACTTATATTGTCGGGGCCGAAGGCATTAGACTTCATGGAAAGTATAGTATTGTACACTTCTTCATCTGTAATCGGATGGAAAGAGAAGCTGACATGTTCATGAAGTGTTTTGTTTGAGAAGTGTAATAAAACGTTTACGTCGGGATAAGAACCATGTAAACAGGAGTCACAAAAAGATCTATTGGTCTACGTTATTTAGCTGTTCTGAAATTGTCTATTTTGAGGTGTTTCGTGAACATCTGAAGAGGCTAGTTCGTCCCACACATGGTTGATATTATTTCTGAGTCTGAATTCAACGTACGCTTTTTTCTCTAGTATTAAAGTGCGATTCGTGAGATATCTCAGTTGTTGATAGTATTTACAGTGGTTTGTGGTTCTACTCTTCCTGAATTCGCTAAGGGCTCTGTCTCGTAAATTCATCATAGTCTTCAAATGGTCTGTGATCCATGGAGGTTTATTCTCTGTAATGCGCACGGTTTTTTTTCTGGTGCATGGCGATAAAATATTTTCAAATAAAAGAATTCAACAAATTCACTTTCTCATCTATGCTTTCAAAACAATAAATAACTTCGAATTCTAAACTTGATAAATCACTTGAAAAATCCACAGGATAGGAATTTTGGAAATCCCTCTGCATAAATAAAGTCTTTATTTAAGTGAGTAGTGGGGCCTATTTTACATGAAACTAAAAAGTGATCTGTGAAAGAGCTGCAGTCAACCATAGTACGGTCGGTAACATTTCAAGGCTTCAGGGCAAATTATCAGATCTGAAAGTTTACTGGAAGTGACACTGTAGGGAGTAGGTTCATCGACAATTTGGACCAGTTTATGTGAGCTTTGGGTTTCATTTAGTTGAATAAGAATTTGAGTAAGCGGGTTAAAGAAATCGATGTTGAGATCTCCAGCACAAATGATGTGTTCATATTTTGGCGTAAGTATAAAAAACCCCGTCAAGTTGTTCGATAAACTCATGTGGTGAGAAATTAGGTGGTCTATTCAGGGAACCTATAACATACTGTGATTTGCTCAGCGTGAAAGATATCCAAAGTTATTCAATCGTTTCTATTAAAGTTAGATTTAGTTGGTGTGCTCGTAAGATGCTGCGGATATAGATTACTACGCCTCCCCGCGACCCTGTCCACGATCATGTCGAAATAGTGTGTAGCCTGGAAGATGAATCATATCACCATTTATATCGGTGGTCAACCAAATCTCAGAGAGGGTGATAATATCATATGTTTCGAATACTTTGAGCTTGAATTCTGCAAAACCATTCAATAATAACATGCTATTTATATGGCATATTGGGAAAGACATAATGAAATGGCGTTTAATGAAATCAGTTGATGCAAGTAAAGAAAAAGATGCAATACAAAATATATACACATATATGTTATCCTGGATTTCTGGCTGATCGTGACGGAACAGATCTCAATGTTTTCTTTGGTGGTTGGTGGTTTAGGGGTTGTTCCGTTGTTGATACTGTAAATCTGATAATGATCAGGCTCAAATGGTTATGCCTTATGGTTGCTTTCAGTCCGCTCTTTTTGTGGTATTCAGATAACCTCATAAAGTTTTTGCACTAGTTGGTTCTCAGGACTCAGATCTTCAGCAATAAAAATTCTGGTTTGCTTCAATTTGTAGAGGTTGCGTTGAATTTCGATTTTTTTCCAATAAGAAGAAAGTTCAATTTCGAGAATTGCATAATTGTTTTTATTCGTGAAGAAGTGAAGATGGTCTAACTGAGGACGTGAAAGGGTCTTCTAGCTCAAGAACAAAAACTAGAATGTTATCTTTACGAAATCATCCAGGTTATCCACTTCTTTTTTGAACTCTAAATTCTCCTTTTCATGACTTTCTATTTTTTTGTTAGCCTTTGTCAATTCCTGTTTGATATGACTTGGTAAAAATAATAGAATGGGGTAGCATGAATTTGGTGAAATTCAATGCTAGGAAAACCCAGGCATTCTATTCTCAAAGAAAGCCGATCTGTCATCATCTAGTATTCAGATGTTAGGAGTAACTATTCCTACAGAATCAAGTATCTCGATGCTAGGAATTACGATCAGTAATAATTTCTCATGGAAAAACCATGTGAGATCGATTGCTAAAGGTGCTTCCCAGAAATACTTCACTTCTCGTAAGCTTCTAAGGCTCAGATACGACCTGTCTTAGAATATAGTCCTCATGTATGGAGTTCGGCACCAAAACATTCATTGGAGCTTCTCGATTCTATTCAGAGAAAGGTAGTCCGTATTAATAATAATAATAATAATAATAATAATACGTTTATTATATACCCATAAAGAATACAAAAAAAAACATACATATTAATAATTCTTCAATTAGAATTGAAAGGGCATATAAATGGCATTTTGGTTCAGATGTCAGAGGATAAACCTCTGAGTCTGCTCTTCCACCAAAGCCAACAATTTTGAACCTTAAGAAATTTTTTTTTGATGATGAGCACCCGTGAACTTAAAATAAATATAAAAAATTATACTAGAAGTAAGAGCGAACGAGAGAGAGAGCGAGCAAAAAAGAGAAGGAGAGAGAGAGAGAGAGAAAGAGAGAGAGAGAGAGGGAGAGAGAGAGAGAAAGGGAGAGAGGGGTGGAGGGAGAGAGAAAGAGAACAAAAGAGGAGCATTTCTACACACATAACCTTTCTAATTACTCTGCATACCAAATAGATACTGCTTAAATTTGTTTTTGAAAGCATTTGGAGTCAGATTGAAACTAAAAAAGTGAAGTTTAGTCAGCTCATTTACGATTTTAGCGCATTTGTAGGAGAAAGAACCCTTGAATACTTCCCTATAGTGAGAGGGTATGGTGAGAATATTTTGACGTCTGATATTCAAATTATGAACATCGGTACGATAACTCAACTTTTCGTGTAAGTAAGGGGGGCACTTGAACTTTAGTAGTTTGAAGCAGAAGCACGCAAAATGTAATTTACGTCGGTTAAACATATCAAGCCAATGACATTCAGTTAATTTGTGAGAAATCCTGTGACTGCGCTTTATGCCATATATAAGTCGGAGACACGAGTTTTGTAGTTTTTGTATACGTTTTATATCCACATTATCAAGACAGGATCCATAGACAACGTCACAATGATCCAGATGAGATAATACCAGGGATTCACACAGCATTTTTTTCAAATCTCGATCCAGTGATAACCGGTGACTGTAAATCATTTTCAAAGTACAGTAGGCTGATTGCAGTTTTATTGAGATGTGCTGCTTAAACTTAAGTTTACTATCGATAATAAGACCCAAACTTTTTCCAGATTCAAGGAATGGAATTTTTTCATTCCCAATTTCTAATTGTAAAGTATCCAGTAGAGATTCGCAAGTGGAATCTTTGCTGAAAAGTAATGCATACGACTTACTTGGGTTTATTTTCAATGAATGGTCTTTAGAAGTATTGTACAAAGAACTCAGATCATTATTAATTTTTTGGACCGACTCGATTAAATTACCAGCTCTGAATGAATAATATATCTGAGTGTCATCAGCATAAAAATGATAATTACAATAACGCAACGACTTTTGGAAATTGGAAGTGTACATAGTGTACAATAGAGGCCCCAGAATACTCCCTTGAGGAACACCCGATGTCACTTCAATTGGAGAAGAAATTTTCTCGTCAATCTCAACTTGTTGAGACCTATCAGTTAAGAAAGATTTCAAAAAGATTTCCGCACTATTTGTGAAACCAAGGAAATGAGCTATTGAAATAAGGATTTCATGGTTTATCCTATCGAAAGCTTTTGTATAATCAAGTAAAATCAATACGCTCGTTTGATTTTGATCCGTAGCTCTCAGTAAATCATCGACAATATCAGCAAGTGCTGTTGCACAACTGTGACCTTGTCTAATCCCTGACTGCTTTATAGGTAAAATATCATATGTACTCAGATGCGTTGTGATTTGAATTTCCATTATTTTTTCTAATATTTTGGAAAATGTAGGTAGTACGCTTATGGATCGAAGATGATTAAATTCCAGGGGTTTATTGATTTTGGGTAACGGAATGACATTGGCGTTCTTCCATACTTTAGGAAAGTAGGATTGAACAATGCATTGGTTAATTATATGTGTAACTAAAGGTATAATAAAGGGGCAATACAAATGAATGATAGTTATATTTATATTATCTGTTCCGGTTGCTTTAGATTTTATGTCCAAAACGATCTTAGATACAGTTTCCTCATTGACAGGTTTGAATGAAAAAAACTCATCAATATTGTTTTTAACATTTGTGGAATAATAATTATAGGCAGCATCATTCACTACAGGGTGTTGAGTAGGGAAACCGGCAAAAAACTTATTGGCTGCTTCAACATCACTCAAGTGAGCAGGAATGTCTTTCTTTTTATTTTTAGTAACATTGAGTTTTTTCAGTTCGTTCCACAGTTCTTTGGAATTAGAGTTGTTGAATTTTTGTCGTAGATAAACCTTTTTTTCCGTTTTTATAGCTGAAGTAGTGAAATTCCGAATTTGTTTATAGTATGACCAATGTTCCAGAGTACGGGATTTTTTATATTTATTTAGTGCTTTGTCGCGTAGGCTCTGCAGAAGCTTGATATTATCAGTAATCCAAGGTGCATATGGCCTTTTTCTCGGAAAAAATGTGAGAATTGGCGCATGAATATCGATTAGGAAATTGATATTGTGGTTCAAGATAGCAATTTTTTCATCAATATTTACAGTTTCATAAATTGAATTTCAATCCATAGAAACAAGATCGTTTTGGAAAGCCTCTAAGTCAATACGATTAAAAGGTCTATAAGATATTTTCCTTTTAGGTCCATTTGATTGAGGAAGAAAATCAAAAGTACATTTGATGAGAAAGTGATCAGAAATATTATTACCAATCACCTGGGGTAGACATTTATCTGAAGATATATTAGTGAATAATAAATCAAGAAGTGTGGCAGTAGTATCAGTAACGCGAGTGGGTTCCGTGATTTGTTGATTGAAATTGAACGCCTCAAGTATGCCAGTTAACTGTATGCAGGGATTAGAGTTTATGTTCAACATATTAATATTGAAGTCACCGAAACATATGATGAATTCATAGTTAGGGAAAATTTCAGTTAGAATGTCTTCAAATATACTGAAAAAAGACTGATGATTAGAATTAGGAGGACGGTATACGTTACCAATTGCGATTTTATATTTTTGGAATGTCACTTCTATCCATATGTATTCAATGTACTCAGAACACTCGCTCATCAAAATTTTATAATTCAAGTGATGCCCAATATACACACCAACCCCCCCACCACGGGAAGGACGATCTTGTCGGATGAAATTATATTCTTGCAGACTTACACGATCGCTGGTTATGCCATCATGTAGCCAAGTTTCAGTAACACCAATAATATCGTATTTTTCCGAGTTGCTGTGATCCGAAAATGACTCGAAATTTGATATCAAGGATCTCACATTTATATGTGATACAGTAAAAGTCATCTAGAAATGTAAAAAATATTGAAATAGAATAGTTATAATGATTATAGGCAGGTTTACCTGGGATTGTCTAGAAATTCTCTTTGTGGGTAAAAAGTGAGTAGAAAGAAATATGAGGTATATTTGAAAGATGGAAAAGTAGGTGAAGAGTAAGAGAAGTAGAAAAAAGGAAAGTTAAAGTCGATACAATAGAAAACAATAGAAAGTCAATCTATAAATTGAAATGGCTAGTGACATAGCGCTACTATCTCCTACATAAATTATTGAATACAAAGTTAAGGATAACCGAAAAAAAAAAAAAAAATTCTTTTAGAAAAATTTTGAGCCAAACCAAAAAAAAACGCTATTTTTTTCTTTATGCCAGTTATTATGCAAAATATAATTATTAACATGTTGTAATGGGATAACTATACCCACACAAAAATTTGTTTAGCGAAAACGGAATATTAGTCCAAGATTCTACCTGCAAGTACATACATAGTGTACACGATAAAATAAATAATAATATATAAATAATGAATGACAGTGGTACAATATCAGAATTTTGTTATAAACTATTTTCACAAAAGCGCTATATTTCCAATGAGAATAATATCAAGAGAGTACAAAGTATAGACACATGCATTTTAATATAAATAAATTTGAAAACTGAGCCTAAGAATAGAATTATGCTATTCTCTATGTAAGAGGGTGAGCAAGTAGGTAAGCACCATACAATACTGAACAATAAGATTATAATGTACAAGAGTCTAAGTTTGAAATAGTGACTCAAAACAGCAATAATTAAAGAGAAGAAAGAAAAACTAATGATCGGAACTGCCAGAAATTATAAACCCTGTATATCTGATAGAGAAGTATAAATAAAATTCATTTTTCGCTGTGATTTCCATCTAAGATTCTCTGAATATCTGTTACGCACCTAATTCGTTGTATTTTCCCATTGTGTTTCGCGTAAATGTTTCCTTTGCGACACCAAACATCTTTTTTATCGAAGACACTTGTTGCACTGCTCATGAGATTCAATCGCAGCTTAGTAAGATCTTCATGCACCGAAATTCCAGTAGACTTGAAACATTTTCTATTTTTCAAAACACTGTCACGCACAGAGTTGTCAACAAAACGAACCAAAACAGCTGGTGGCTTGGGATTCTCGGTGTATTGTTGGTGATTCTTCGCTCACAGACTCGCTCACTTCATTGGAGCATCGTAGAAGGGTCGGAGACTTGTCTATAAATATTTCATTTCTTCTGAATTGTTATCAATCGTTCCACCCTTGGCAATATCTACAGGGATGACTCAACGAGTACAGAATTCCCACCCCTTTGTTGTGAACTCAGAGACCTGTCGAAGCTCTCTTGTTCAGGGATAGAATCCGAAGACGATTGCGGATAACAGCAATCGAAACGTCGTGAGTACACTCAACTTGAAACTTGGTTTCAAAATCCATTCATAATATTTCATTCACTTCTTTATTCAAATTTTTTGACTTTTATATCACATTCGATACCTATTTCTTGTCACAATATTACTTCATTTATTTGTTTATTCAACGTTTTTTACTTGATTTTTATTTTTATCGTCTCGTTCTTAGCAACAGAGTTCAATGAAGTTGATAATATAGACAATGGAAGTACGAACCATTAACATTCTGTTGTCCACATTGTCGAGTACCTTATTTCAGGACATGGCGCCCAACGTGCTGGGCATATGCAGGATGGACATCTTGCACGAACCTACGAGAACGAAACCTTAGAAGAAACGAATTTGGATTATTATGAAATGGTTGGAAGTGAACCAAAGATAAACTTCATGGCGCTCGAAAATAACTTTGATGCTCATTGTGGGGACCAGAGTAATTTCGTAAATTTTGAGAGTTTTGAACGACCCCATTTCGAGTCACGAAAGGATCAAGTTTCGTACCCAGGACCGTAACGAGAGAGTTACGCGAAGGGCGTGTGAATAGTGAGAAGCGTGATTACCGGGCCACTAGCAACGTAACCGAGGACGTGTTGCATTTTTATGTAGCATTTTCGAAGGTGAGGTACGGGGCACCGCAGTACCGGATGAAGGTGGAAAGTTGGTTCGGCTGCCGACCCCGCCGTTTAGTGGGCAGCTGCCCATGAGGACCTTTTTGTATTTTTTGGAAATGTGAAAATATTTAGGAGGATTCACATCCATCTGTGTGGGTTACAGTGGCCTTTTATTGCTTGCGTGGAGCGGCAGCACAGTGATTTGGAGCCTACAGGAATTCTCCGACCTTGTGTTGTTTAGTGATCAGTGAGAGGATGGACGCGAGGGCAACACAGGAGTACGCCTGACCATACCGAGAAAACGAATCAATTATTGTTGTGAACGTCTTTTTTAGATATTGTGAATGTATCGATATGAATGTATTCGAACGACTTTGATGTGGTGGGGTTAAGATTGATTTTGATGATTGGAGGGTTCCGATCATATCCTTTTGCTCTTTTGACCGTGACCTTGAAGATTGTTCCATCTGGTTGATACCTTGGTGACAGGTTTTTCGTTTTGTTTGTGTGATGTTTCTATATCAGTGAGGAAAGTTGGACATTCGACTATTTCGAAGGATGAATTTTTGAATGAGTACTGTATTGTGTCACTATAGAGTTTTCGTAGTGAGGAGTCCTTGAAATGAAGTGAGTACGTTTGATTGGAGTCAATACACTCTTTGAGAAATTTGACGATATTATTTTGGTAGAGTAACATATGGTAGTGAATTTTCAAAAACCTTTTCCATCCTACATCTGGAATTTTCGATGTCCCCAATTATGATGATAAGGTGTTTTTTGTATGTATTCACGCCGCGTTCTGCATGTAGGGTTCTCAAGTGGAGTATAAAGAGTTTCGAAATCAGAGTTTTCTTAGTTTTCCTTTGGTGGGACGATTTGAATGTTTGATATTATATTGATTTTTGGCACACTTATACGAGGTTCAAGTTTCGTTCGATTCGAATTTTTTTTCGGGATTTCTCGATATATTTCCGATCATTTCGTTGACGTCACCTCGATTGTTTTGGATTGATATAGTAGATGATATTGATTTAGCAGAAATTGACTTTCCAATTGCATCTAATCTAAATCTGGGACTCACTTATGATTCCATGTAGAATTTCTCCCTATTAGATTCTAGGGAGTTGGAAGACATTGTCTTCTCGTTGAAGAATAAGGGGAGTCCAGATGAATTGAATGTTGTCTTTTTCAAAAAAAAAATTCACTTACCTCGCAGAACCATTATTGAACCCCATTAATACCTCAGGTCATTGGGTACCTCCCCCCATTGACCTGAAGATTTCCTGTCCCGAAAAAATGAAACTCAAATAAAGCCTCGGACCTTAGACCAGGGAACATGTTGAGCTCAATCGAAAAAATCATTGAAAAAGCAGTCTTTAACCAATTAGTGGATTGCATTGAAAATAATAAGTTTTTGAGTAAATACCAATCAGGATTTAGGAATAAACATAGTTGTGAAACAGCAGTTTAATGTGTACTGGATGATTGGGAAATGAGCCTAGAAGATAACGTTACTACTGTTGCAGTATTTTTGGATCTTCAGCTTTCGAGACAATACAAAGAGATAGGTTATTACAAAAATTAGTAGCAATAGGAGAATAGATGGTATAGTCCTCAAATGGTTGAAAAGCTCCTTGAAAACAGAAAAAAAAAGCTCAAAATGAATAATAAAGTATCTGATGAGATAGAGTGTGTTCAAGGAGTACCACAGGAAAGTGTGCTGGGACCCGTATTGTTTCTGATATACATCAATGATTCGTCAGAGGTGGTAGGTGACAGCTCAGTTCATCTTTTTGCAGATGATATACTCATTTATTATTCATGTGAAGATCACATGGAACTCACAAAAACCATCAACAGAACTTTAGAATATATTTATAATTGGTGTTGTAGTAATTATCTGGAGATCAATATTGAGAAGACCAAGTACATGGTGATAAGAACAGAAAAAAATTAAGAAGCTTTCGTAACCACAATTTTAAGATAATGCTAGGTCCTGATTATGTGGAAAAGGTCAACCAATTCAAATATCTTGGAGTTCATGAGGATAGGAGATTGCAGTATAAAGAACATGCAAACCTCATTATAGAGACAATAGCTTTCAAAATCCAGAATTTATCTCGTTGTGCCCCATATTTGACAAGGTGGCCGAAAATTTTGCTATACAATTCATAAGTGCTTCCTCATTTCACTTAATGTTCTACAATTCTGTATCTACTGAAGCAAAATGATTTGGCTCGTTTACAGAAACTCCAAAATAGAGCATTGCACATTATTTTGAATTGCAAAAGATCAACACCAATAAAAGATATGTTGAAGCAACTAGAATGGTTACCAATTAATTCTTTTCTCCTGTACCAAACATTGATATTAATTTTCAAAATAAGAAATAAAATTTCCCCGACATATTTACAGGAAAAAGTTAGGTACAATGACCAAATTCATAGATACAATACGAGATCCAGAACTGACTTCCATAGTCAACAAGTCACATCATCACACACCCAAAATTCTGTTTTTCTCAGGGGACCTGTTAGCTTAAATAATCTGCCTGACGATATCAATGGTTTAACATCTTTGACATCCTTCAAGACGAAGTTGAGATCATACCTTCTTGACCGATAAAAAATCTAGTAGCCACTTCCTCATTATGTATAGTTAGTCTTAATATTTAGTGATGACGGTTTACATACGTTTTAGTATTTTGAAGCGTTTTGTGCTGTGATTTTTTATAATGTGTGTGTATGTGTCCAAATAGGTGTATTAAGTGTGTGTATATGTATGTTTATAGGTGTTGTATATGTGTTTGCATATGTGTAAATAATTTTTTTTTGACAACATGACAATGTTGAATATATACAGTCAATATTCACAGCTCCAGAAGTTTTCTTTCGTTTTTCGACTATTTCACTTCTGCTGGGTACAAGTCGGGAGACAGAGCATATATAATGATCATTTTGGGATGGTATGCCGCCTATACCGTAGTTTGAGGCGTCTGTGGTTGATTCACGTTATTATGAAAATACCAATTCAAAATTTTATACGTGCTCCTGGAGACCAGTACTAAAGATGATAATATTATACATGCAGACTATGCAAATTTAGTTTTGCAAGTCTTTGAGGACCAAATCCATTATTCTCTAGAAGCTTGATGGTGCGTTTTTGAAACCAAAAGGTATTCTCAAGTATTCATAGTGTCCATTGTCCATGGTCAATATTGAATGCTGTTTTTTCGATTGAATTCAATTCAATTTGATGGAGAGTTGTGAAATTTTGAGCACGTCCCAATTTGTCCAATATATCGTTAATATTGGAAGTGAGTATCGATCTCCTATTGTATTTTCGTTGATTTTGCGATAATCAACGACTATCCTCCACTCTTGTTTACCTGATGAATCGAAATTTTTGGGCACGATCCGAATGTGGGATGACCACGGGCTACAGCTGGGTCGAATTATGATTTTTCGACTATGTCGTTGGTCTGACGTTGGACATTTTGATTATGGATGTATGGGTACATAAATGGTTTTGTATGTACAGGTATCTCGTTAGTTATCTTTATCTCATATTTGATTTTCGAAGTAAGTCAATTCGTCACCTGGTTTGGGAAAAGTATCAGAATATTCTTACCATGATTATTTTTTTCCTCTAAGTTCATATGATCAACGCGGAACAAGTAATATTAAGGTCACTCGTGACTGATTGGGAATGGTCATTTGTCGATATATCGGGATCGATAAAGGATTCGAGAGTGAATAGTTCGTAGGTTGAAGATTCGAAATAATTGACAGGTAGGGGCTCCAATATTGTTATCGATATCGTTTCATTGGTTGGGTTCTGAATCTTGATCGGAGCGTATCCGTCTTGGGCAATAGTCAGTATTTGTGGGATTATCAGATTGTTCATAGTTTCTTCAACTGTCAGAATTTCTCCTTCATAATATATACTCACTGGCAATTTTTTTATCGTCTTCTCCAAAGGATTTACTGGAAATGAAACGCTGACTTTAGAGGGTTTGCTAAATTTGGAAGGTATTTCAATATTTCAACCTAGCAATTTTTCATTGATAAAATCAATATTCAAATTCATGTTCATCAAGTCTGTCATTCCTAAAACACCATCGCTATAGTCATGAAAATCGAATAGAATAAAATCAATCTGATGGTCTGTATTGAATTCAAAAAATGCCGGTATCAATGGTTGATATTTTACATTTTGACTACTTATAGATGTTTCTATAATTGTACTAGAATGATATATCCTATATGGAAAGAACTCAATTATTATTGGTTTGTTTATCGATCGAAAGCTTCCGGTATCGGAAAGTAGTTTCAATTTTGGATTTCAGACTTCTACATAAAGTGGAGCATTTCTATAAGAAAGATTAAATTCAGTTGAATCGATTGGTCTTGTTGGCTGTTGCTTCAAAATATGGAGGTTCTTCGATGTCATCCTTCAATAAGCATGGTTGCTGTAGAACGATATCATTGGTGAGATATTGATTTTGATCAGGGAATTCGTTATGATTGGGTTTTCCATAGTGTTGATATTGGTATAAGTTTGGTCATAATAATCACTCGGTCTTCATATTCGTTCGAAAATATTTCTTCATAAAAAATATTGGGATTCTGATTCTGTTGCAAGCATCTCAGTTGATTTTGGAATCGATTTGAACTGTAATAATTTCAAAAATTTGATTCTGGGTCCATGTCGACAATGAGGAATTTGTTGGTTGGGTTTTTAGGAGTAGTCGACATGGGTTCAGGAATTACGTACTCTGAAGAACTAACACCGTTTAAAAAAAACGAAATATATTCATTTGGACAAGTTAAAATACCATCATGAAATGGTAAGAAAATATAATATTGCCTTTTTCTGAAAATTCTATGGCTATTTGATTCTGCAGCATCGGCGCTCTTTGGCTGGGTCATAGACCTAGTCGGCTGGTTGAACGTACTTATTCGGTACGTAACTCCTCCCTCCTAAGATATCAAAATAGTTTTTCAATGATTGAATTCTTCAATGAAATTTTTGTCACGTTTGATTGTGGCGCCTTTTTCAGACAAAGTGTGAATGGTCTTGTGAGTTTGGCAAGATCTTCAATGAATCTACGGTAGTATCCCAAAGGTCCAAGAAATGATTTTAATTTGTTTCGTGGTCTTTGGGATGGGATATTGCATAATGGCTTTGATTTTACCCGGATTTGGTTTAACACCTTCTGATGTTACGATATGTCTGAGAAAAGAAACTAAAATAAACTGAACTAAACTAAAACTAGATTCTAATTTATCAATCTGAATTTTCGAGTTTGTTTCGCGAAGCCTCTGAAATACTTTTTTCAGGTTTATGACATGTTCTTGTGAAGATGTTGAATATACAAAAATATCATCCATATACACCAGACAAATATTATTCTTGAGACCTTGAAAAAGGACGTCCATTTCCCTACTAAGCGTTGCTGGAGCATTTCGTAACCCAAATGGTATCCTCAGATACTCGTAATGGCCATTCCCGACATTGAAGGCTGATTTTTGAATGTCTTTCTGGGCCATCTCTATCTGATCGAAACCGCTTGCCGAGTCCAATTTAAATAAATTTGACAATATGCAATTCCTCCTCATCATTTATATGCTCTGTTCGAATGAAATAATCGGTATGATAAAGTTCATAATTGTGAACAGGAAATGAATATGTATTTAGTGGGTCAACTCTACCAATCCATTATTGGCTGTAGTTAGTGTTTCTCTGATGAAACATCCATTGATTCTTGTAGGTGGTACAATTATTTCACCTGATAGTTGATTCACAGGAATTTTCATTTCAATTCCTGCATTGGGTTCCAGTTCGACGACAAGAAATGATAGCATTTTCTGGGTCTCATAATACTTAACGTAGGTTTTTAAATTATATAAAATTGAATTAGAGAAATCGATTTGAGCATTTATTTCTTTGAGTATATCTAACCCGAAAAATCCATCGGAATATGGGTGAAATTTAAATGAATGAAAATTCAAAGGTTTTCAGATGAACCCTTCGCTGACCTCCAAAGTGAGTGCCTAATAAATCTTTCATAGTAATCCAATTGTTACTGCCGCGGATAGAAAAAATGTTTTCTGTCGGTCCAGTCAATTTGGAAAAAATACTATTGAGTAAAAGTTCATTTCCTGGCGTCCCAACTCTGGTATAATTTGCAAAAGTTTCAAATAAAAAGCTGGTGGTACATCTGCCATGATAGAATTGACTATATATTTTCTAATTGTCTCTTTCGATTACTATTTATACTAAGAGCTTCTAGTGATTGACTTGAATCTAACTCAATTTCTGCCTCAATATCACCTATTGAATCGCACAAAATTGATGAGCTTGACATATGTGATCACAGAAAAAGGAACAATGAGTAAATCCTTTCCAAAGTCTGGTGCTGGAGATTCCGGGTACTGGGAGTTCTTGAATCTGCCTCTGGAACTGTAGTTGATCCGATGATGGTCCTTTCAGCTTCATACTTTTTTTTCGTTGCCGAAACTGCTTATCCCGTTCTTCTCGATGAAGAGACGAAACTCAAGAATATCTGAACCGATAGATGTCTTCGAGATCCTACAACGACTGCGCCAATTACGTACTATAAAGAACGAAGACCGTTTTTAAAAAGACAAAATATATTTATTTGCACAAGTTGTTTGTACGAAAGTTACATCAAGGCTGAATTTTGATTATGTCATATAAAATGGTGAGATAATGAAATTTTTGCTTTTCTGGAAATTGGCGCGCTTCTTGGCTGGGTCATAGACCCAGTCGGCTGTTTGAACGTACTTAGGCCCGGTTTCATCAACGACTTTATTCTGGATTATCACCTCATTTCGAGGGGGTCCAAACACTAACGATATGTATGGTATTCTCGATTCGGTATTGATGGTTGAATGTTCGTTTGTGCGTTGGTCAGGTATGTCTGCCTGTTTGTAAGGGTAATGAATTTGGTTTTATGAGCTTTTTGCACCATACCATATAGTTTTTCGTAATTCTCATATTCATTCACGTATGCCATAGCGTCTTCGAGAGAATTTTGTTTTTTGAGATGTTAATTATTTCTGAGCATGCCTGAGCAGCCAGCAATGAATGTACTAAGTTCAACCTTATAATGATGTGGATTTTGGCAAATTTTCTCGTTTCGACATAGATTCTTATCATTACTAATCCTCTGTGCCACACTACTTCTGATCTTGTAACCTACTTTCGAAAGTGAGCAAGTCTTCACCTTTACGAGGACGGTTTTTCGTTAGTTCCAGAACAAGACAGTCCATTACCCTACGGTCTGAAAAGAATTTTTCCAGAGAGTTTTTCAAATTACCCCAATTATTGAGTTCTGATCTACAACCATATATTCTGCTTTTCCGATAATTTTTCCTGAATACATTCAAATATATGTTCATTCAGAGATGGTCATTGAATGTTCCATAGGTTTGACTCAATGAATCACACCTATGAATAAATGTATTTAATGCGTTACTGTCGCCATCGAATGGTAAGTTTTTCAGTCAAGGCTCAAATAGATTACAGTTCATTTGAACTTGAAACGGTTGTTCTTGTTGAGGTGAAATTGTTAATGAAGGAATTTCTCAACTATTCTTGCCAAGAACTGAGTTTTCTTGAACATATAAATTACTTAGTCTTCTTGAAATAATATTTAATTCGATCATGAATTGGTCTTTCAATCAATAAATCAGTATTTATTGATTATCGATTACTTGAAAATCTATGTTTAAGAAAATTGATTTCTTAAAATCAATCAAATTAATCGTCTAGAAAAGACACTGGTTTCGTTCGTGATGAACCGCCCTGAATTTTCTTCACCGAAATCCTCATACAGAGTGTTCACTGAAGGTAAAAAAACAATTTGGCAGTTACAGGTGACGTATAATCGAACGTACGAATAACCTCTTGTCTTTAACATAAATAACTGCTGTAACCTCGCCATTGTTATCATTTCCACCAACGAATTCACGACTCAAAATACAATCATGATTCGGCTGGGTATTAAACATCTAAAGGACCGCTCGCCTTTTTGCCAACCAACTGTACCCTGCTGCGACTTCTCCAAGTTGCGAAAAAAAATCATTCAAGGCACTGCACAAATCGTAGCGACTGCGTCAACTGAAACGGAAGTTTGTCCTTTCAAAAACTTTTTATGTAACAGAAAGATGGTCCTGTCGCTGTGAGAGATCAGATAAAAGATTCCTGGGAATGCTCTGTCAGCATATCATGTTTCCATGAGAGCAGCAGAACTATGGGAACGGTCGCCACATAACTCACGAAAGCTAGCATTTGTTTCGTCTTTACGTAAATGTTTCAGAGCAGCTAGTGGTATATGTTGTTCCGTGCTGGCGGAAAGACTTGTTTGGTGAGTCCCGTAGTGCCGCTCAAGTGTGAAATCCAGAGCGCACTAGTTTTGTAGGACTCGTTCGAGCAATGAGCGAGCAGCGTTGGCTAGGCGTGTATTGAGCGAGAATATGAATATAGAAATCCTCATACAATTCCCTCTCTGTTCTAGATCGTCGTTTCAACTAGTGATTACCTTCGCGTCGTGAGAAGATTGCAGATTCTCTTGTCGTCGGCCACATGGTGATTCAAGAGAGTAATACTTCAATATTATTATTTCAGGTGAAGAGAGGAGAACACATTGAACTACTCATCGGCCAACGACCGGAAATAGTGGAACAAGAAGAGGCTCGTTGATAACATACTGTACTGTCGTCTCTCGGAGTTGTACCGGACGTCGGGGAACCAGTCCACGAGGCCATTATCAGTCAAGAGAAATCCTCGTTGAAAAACTGTCGGCGGTTGTCACAGATTGCACGTTGAAACCTTGCGCTGCTAACGTACTGAAATCGATAGACTCTAACACTCGTATCATAAGTCGTTTTCTCAAAACTTCCTCGACTTGAACTCATTCGAGGTTCCCTCAAGAAAACTCTCCTTCAAATCTGTATTCATAATCGCAACTTCCTTCGAATGAGGTTGAGTGACGTCACATATTTAGAGGATCCCAAATCCGAATCTACGTCCTAAACATATTCTATTCCACATAAACAGATCATCTAATCTGATCAACAATATGTGCAGCCTGTATAACAAGTTCTCTGAAAAATTAACACATTTTGATATTTTCAGTATGAGCTACTCTTCTTTCAAAACGTGCATACGCAATTTAATGTTATTTTTGATTTTGATGATGCTCAAGCCCAATCAGCTCCTCAGCTCCGTTCAGTATTTCGCTTGATATATAAATTTGTAATAAGTGAAATGAATACTCGATTTTTCTTCCTTTTTTATAATCCTTATGATTAGTAGTTAGTAAAGTAGATTAATATAAGATGCATGTAATTAGGTTTGTATAAACCTGTGTGTTATCTTTTCAAATGAATAAATAAATAAATTTTTGTCATGAAAATTCACTCCATTTGTGAACATTTTCAACGCTGTGGAGTTTGTGAGGATTTTAGGCGGATTTTCAGAGTTCGGAATTAATCTGCGAGATTTTGAGCGAATTGACTCCTGAACATGGATGATAGTATTGCATGAAGTACTGTTTCCTTGCGAAGTCGAAACCTTTTGCGAAACTCGTAGTTCTCCTAATAGTTTTGCACATCACGTAAATATCGTCGTGCCGGATCATCGTACGGATTTTCGTACGCATAATCCATACAATTTTCAAAATCTTTCATTGTTTGACAGTTCAAACCTCCACCCATTGAGGAAATCCCTGAAGTCTAGGACATTTATGTCAACTGAGAAAACCAATTTTGTTGCGTGAGGTTGACTGGTGTTACGGGATGATTTTGTCTCACCCAAGGAGGTACCACGAACGCAATGAAATTCGAACAATATTTTACTAACTTTTGAAACTCCCATTGACAACCATGATATTTTTGTATGACTGCTCGTGTATCGAATGAAATATAATTTCTCGACCATTATTAACGGCACGAAGCGTTCCTTTTCAGAAATCATTCGCAATCTAGAGATGTTTCCGCTTCTTACCAAGGGTTATGTGGGTAAACTGATACGGTGTATTGATATTCTTGTGGTAGTATTAGGAGTGACCAAGTAGATTTCACTACGGAAAGATTATGTGACTTGGTGGATTTCGTAACAATCTTGGCTCGCACATTTCTTTTCGTGGATTAATAGTTGAGCTCTTATTTGTACCTGGAAGGATTAAACACCGATATGCCAGGAGTGACATCAAATTGCTTATAATATTAACCACTTGTTGAAATCTCATTAATATAGATTTGTTTTGTTTACCATCTGTAGCTGTCAGATTATAAATAGTGACAGATCTTCTCATTCTCGGATTGCGTTGGCCATCAGTGTTGCCAACTTTGACATCGAAGATAGTTACAGTGGTCAGACATGTTTCATTCAATTTCGGTTATTAAGTAGTTCAAGGGACGAATAGGAGTTTCAAACATCGATATAGGACAGTTTCTGACATCTTGCAAATCTGTTCATTTTATTAGTTTTATTGTTTGTGGCAGTAGCGACTTCTTTCGGAAATATTCGGATGCTGTCATGGGAAGCTACCATTATCGAGCATTTTGGATCACAGACGCGGTGAAGGTCATGTTTGCGTACATCTTCCGGTTTGTCTGACAATTAGTGCCAAAGATGGCGTGACATTATTTTATACTCTGCATAGAAAAGTAAATATCGACTACAGCAGATATATTGATGGATAAGGGCGAAAATCGGTGCACGAGGATATCATTGGAGATGAAGGGCAAAAAGGCACAGCGAATATAGACATTTTGAACGTCTTGACAAGGGTCATTTTTTGCTTAGCTTTCACGTGAACCCAACCGATCGTATCTTTTGTCGTGAGGATTGAATAATATTTCTCTATCCACAAGGACTGGTGGGATTAAAGACAAGAAGTACTAGAGGTGGTGAATATTTTGGATTCATCCAAAAACCCGTCGAGGGGATTGAATATTCACGTGTTCAGCCATTCTTCAACAAGCCCAATACCATTCAAAAGGTAGGCAAATTCCTCGTGTTAAACACTCTTTGCATCCCTGACCAGGTCAAGGAAGTATGCTATGCGAGATTCTTCTTTGTAGGGCTTTTTCGTATGGGTTATGGAATTTTCAAATAGCTGGGGATCCTTTTTCGTATGCAATATAGAATTATGAAGTAACTGTTCTCCTTCGTATGAAACTTTGAAGTAGGAGTTTTCGCCTGTCGAATGCCTTTTAACGAAGACATACGATAAGATTTGTTAGAACTCATCACCTGCCCCACCTGTCGGACTTTTTAGAGCATGCCTTACGGGAAGTGACTTCCAATGGAGGGGAAACTTCCATGAACAATTGGATGGATTGGTGATGGGAAGTCGTCCACTGAGCCCAGTGATAGTCAACTCCTCCATGAAACGTTTCGAAGAGAAGGCAATTGATGCCTTTGATTTGAAGCCGACCTTGTGGCTACATTACGGGGATGACACCTTCGTCGTCTGGAAACATGGAAGGGACGCTCTGAACCTTTTTCTAGACCACCTGAACGCTCAGCACCCCAGCATCAAATTCACCATGGAAACCAAACAGAACCAGCAGATAGCATTCCTAGATGTTCTGATTGAACGATGTAGTGCTAGACGTACCCACAAAGTATACCGAAAACCCACGCACACGGATAGGTACCTACACGCACTATCAAACCACCATCCCAGCCAAAAGAGAGAAGTCATATATACTTTAACGGAACGTGCTCGAAAAATATGTGAACCAGAGCATCTAGAGTGAGAACTGGAACATCTCTGAGTGACCTTGCGGTCAAATGGATACAGTGTATCTGAGATCATCAGAGCCATGAAACTGAAGAGTTCCACGGTTCAAAACAGGGAGGACTCTCAGATAGTTGCAAATGCATATCTACCATATACCTATCCCGAGGTTCACTTACAGAATTGGCAAACTCTTGGGAAAATATAACATAAAAACGGTTTTCAAACCGACCAAGAAGATCCAACAAAGCCTAAGGTCGGCTGAAGACAAAAGAGACCCACTGCCAGCAGCAGGGGTTTATCGCATACCGTGCACCTGTGGGAAGGTATACATCGGTACCACAAAAAGATCCATGGTAACGAGGCTCAAAGAGCACGAAAGGATTCGCAGGCTAGGGCAAACTGACAAATCGGCGGTGGCGAAACACGCACTGAGTGAGGGTAACCACAGGATTCTGTTTGAAAATGCTAAACTGATTGTCCCCAACCAGGGTTACCATAACCGACTGGTACGGGAGGCGATAGAGATCCACAAACACACGGACAATTCAAACAGAGAAGAAGAAGCGTTGAGTCTCAACAGAATTTGGAATCCCATTCTGAGAACATCAAGAATAATAAATAAAATCACCGCAGGTAGTGCGGCAATTGATACTGATGATTATTTTCCAAATCCGACTGAAGTAATCAACACTTCAGACTTTTGTGGGGGTGTTGTGGTAGTAATATTTGAACACTTCAGGTTGAGAAAAAATAACACTTTAATAATGAAAAAAACAAAAATTGTGGTTACATGTTTCACATGACAACGTGTTGCAATACTTTGACTGTTCTACTGCACTAGTCAAAAGAACGAATTTTTTTTTTACTTTCAGAATACAATGTTGCCACGTTGACGTTCGAATTTAAAGAAAAAACTCAACTCAATCAAAAAACAGAGCTCAATACAGCATACATTTCCTCAAATTTTCAAATACTACCTTATTCAAAAGCTTCGTTGAAATATCTGCGATTTGCCCATTGCTTTCAACATATTTTATTTCGATAAAACCTTCTTGAATTTTGTCTTTTACAAAATGATTCTTGATATCCAAATGCTTAATTCGTTTTAACTGCTCATGTGAATTACAAAAACGAATCGCAGACTGATTATCCTCATAAATAATTACCTCAATTGAATCTAATAGTTTTGATTCTAAAAACAAGTTTCGAAGCCAACAGACCTCACTTACACAAGAACTCAGTACTATAAGTTCAGCCTCTGAGGTTAAGATGGCGACAGTACTCTGCTTTTTCGAATTCCAAGACACTATATTTCCATAGACGAATACCCAAAACCCACTTGTTGACTTACGGTCAATAGTTTTGCCACCCCAAACCGCATCTGCATACCCTGAAATAACTAGATCATCTATATTTTTGTAAACCAACTTAAGTTCAATATATATCTTAAAATTCTTTTTAGAGCGGTTACTAATTTCTCACTTACACAATGCTTACTTTTGAGCATAAGTCGGGTTTTGTACCTAACATGGCATACATAATACTCCCTATAATTTACCTACATTCAGTTTCTATTACCTGACTCTCAGAACTATCAAATTTCAAATCGTCATACTCAAAATTACAATCCATAGGCGTGCCTACTGCTTTACACTCTGACATATCAAACTTTTTCAGCAGATTTATCAAATATTGTTTTTGATCCAAAGTAATTACACCGTTGCTAACATCCTGATTAACAGATATACCAAGAAAAAAAGTAAGTAACCCTAGATTTTTCAATTTAAAATTCTGATTCAAATTCTCTTTCAACTTCTCAATTCCTTTTTCACATGAACCTGTAATTAATATATCATCTACAAAAATAAATACATACAAAACCACACTCTCAGTAATTTCAATATACGAACAGTTGTCACATTTATTTTTATAAAAACCCTAATCAATCATAAAATTATTAAATTTTTCATACCAATAAAGAGGAGCCTTTTTTAACCCATAGATTGCTTTCAGTAGTTTACTAACTTTTCCCTGCTGAATATCACACCCTACAGGTATACATATATACATCCTCTTTCAGTTCACCGGGTAAAAAGGCATTACAAACGTCCATGTCATAAACAAGCCATTTTCCCTGAACACAGATAGCTAATATCGATCTGATAGTATTGAATCTAATGACTGGGCTATAGACATCTTCAAGAACATTCTGTTTGAAACCTCTGGCTACCAATCGGCATTTAAATTTATCAATCTTACCACCCTGATCATATTTTACCTTAAACACCCACTTACTATCAATAATCTCACAGTTTTTAGGCTTTCCAGGTGCAATTATCTTTTAAAGCAGCTATTTCCTCATTCATAGCATTTTTCTACTGAGTTGCATACTTACTTTTCATGGCTTCCTCAAAAGTTGTAGGCTCATCTGTATCTGAACTGAGAAAACTTGAATAATACTCTTTTAAATTTTGTGGAAGCCTTAATGAGCTAGCAGGTCTCAGACGCTCATTTCTTTCTCTTGCAGGTGTTTCGAGTATCTGCTGCCTATTTTCCTCGACTACTTCTGGTTCTATCTCTATCATGCCTTCCTCTTCCCTGTTTTCCTTTACAGTTTCCTCACTTTTATCTATACCAAAAAATACTATATTTTCCTGCATACTATTTTCTAAATCGAATATTATTTCCCTTTTTATTTCCACCTTATTTCCCTTCTCGTGATATACCCTATATCCTTTTGCGTTCTCAGAATACCCTACAGAATTCCCTCTTTACTTTTCATATCCAATTTTCTCCGCTTCTCTTTAGGTACATATGCCCAAGCTTCCCTACCAAAAATACTTATCAAACATTAACTCATATGGAGTTTTACTTGGAACCGGACTAACACCTGTTCTATTTATTAAAAACACGGCTGTATTCGCCGCTTCAGCCCAAAATTTTTTACTCAACTTGCTTGCAGCCAACATTGCTTGAACTGCCTCAAAAATAGTACGAAACTCCCTCTCTGCACGTGAATTCTGTTGTGGGGTAATGGGAACTGTAAATTCATGCTCTATACCATTTTGTTCTGATAACCTACCCGCTGCAAAATTTTGAAACTCAGAGCCATTGTCACTTCTTATAACTTTCACCGATTTACCTGTTTGATTTTCAAAATAAATGAAAAAATCTCTTAATTTTTCGTGAATATCTGATTTATTTTTAATAAAATAAACAAACCTTTAATTACTATAATCATCTCTGATTGAAAAAGCATAAAGAGAATTGTTTGAAGACGGCTCTTCAATCATACCAGATACTTCTAAGTGCAACAGGTCACCTATTCCCATAGCCCTCTTTTCATTTGCCCTAGAATGTTCTCTGCAGTGCAGTGCAGTGCAATGCATTGCACCTTGGATGCAAGAGGCGCAGAAATGTTCTTGAGTTTGCTTGATGTCCATATTGTTTCTATCTAAAATGTTTTGAATATACCTAACATTCTGGTGCGCCAGTGCCTTGTGCCACCACATAAAATCTTGTTTTTTTTCTTAGTAAAATAACAACTTCCTCCCTGGCAAATATGCTCATCACTTAAAGGCTGTGAAGATTGAAACATCATTTTAAAAAGTTTAGCTGTTCTAACAGCTACAGCTACAGTAACATTATCTTTATTAACAAAATTTGCTTTTTCTGCATCAGAAATTAATGACAAACCTAAATCCAAGGCTTTTCAAATTCACCTTTAATTCAGGAACAAAAAGAACATCAGTTGAAGTGACACAATGAAAATCTTTACTATAATAACATGCTAAAATACAAATATTACCTTCTCCAAGAACATTTAGTGTTGTACCGTCACCTATTTTCACCGTCTTAGATTCATCCTGCTCAACAAAAATACAAAACAGACTTCTGTCCTTGTTGCAAAGCTCTACTATCCAATAACCACTCAACATTAACCCTTGACAAGACAGTATCATCCACTGCAATTAACGCAAAAATTCCATTTCCTCCAGATTGGTTGCCTCTATCCCTTTCATCCTTTTCCTGCTTTAAAAAACAGTCCTTCACCATACGTCCTCTTTTTCTACAGTAGTTGCACTCCATATTCCGGCATTCAAACTTCAGGTGCCTTAATTTACCACAAGAAAAACATTTCTTTGGTTGTTGCGTTCCATACTGCTGACTGTTTGAGCGGAACTGGTTTGTGGGTCGCTGACTTCTGGCCCTCTGCCCAAAGCTGTTACTACCGAAACTTTTTGGGTACCGCTCACTGGCCTGCTGCTGGTTAACTGCTACCTGCGCTAGTGTTGACATTTCCTCATTACCTAACCTCTCTTCTTCAATCAAAAGGCGGGCTGTTGAATGATTGAGAGTTTGATTTTCGAAGCTCACACTCTCCCATGCAGACCGAAAATGATTAAATTTCTCAGGAGGTGCCATAATGATTTTAGTAATCATCATTTTATCTGGGACTTCTAAACCTTGTTGCCTGAGCTTGGCTTGCAAGTTTGTGACTTTCGTAATAAAGCTATTTAAGCTATGCTTCTTGAGCCTTGGCATCTTGTAGCTGCCATTTACGTTACCTTTCTTGCTGGTCATCCGCGGGGGCAGTCTCATTGCCACAAGTAATCTCAAACAGTCCCTTTGCCATCAGTACCACCTTCACTCGAAACTTCCACACATTCCAGTTGGAGTTGTTTAATTTTGTCACTGGTGAAGCCACCTCCATCTTGTACTTTTCTCAAGAAAGTCACTTCGATAAGACACTTTTGAAAAACCGCCAGATTACTACCACAGGGAACCAGCTGGGCCCATAACCTTTCGTGGGGGTGTTGTGGTAGTAATATTTAAACACTTCACGTTGAGAAAAAATAACACTTTAATGATGAAAATGAAAAACAAAAATTATGTTACATGTTTCACATGGCAACGTGTTGCAATACTCTGACTGTTCTACCGCACTAGTCAAAAGAACAAACATATTTTTGCCACGTTGACTTGAATAAAATAAACAGAATATTGAACAAGTTCTGATTGTTTTACTACACAGACTACCTGCATCAATATAAATACACCTTACGAAATCGGAATGTTTAGTCATCGGAATAATAGTCAAGAGTGAGCCTCTGAAGAAGCTAGCCACTCGCGCAAGCGAAATTTCAAGAAGAAATTCCAAAGAACGACGGCCTTCAAACCAGAAGAATAGTAGTAATACTGAAAACCTCGGCCGCGAAAGCCTTAACCTATAATTTATACCATTCACTTAGATGAAAATAATTCTACTCCTGATGAATTTCTATTCTCTCATTCTTCTTCGAGATATTTCAACATTCACCAAAAAAATTTTACAAAGAAATATATTTTTCGAATTTTCTCGAATAATTCCATTTTCTGATTTCTTGATCAAACAATTGTACAAACAAAGTTTGCTAGATATCATGAGACCTAGACGATTTTTTTCTATTTTCGATTAGAGCACCCGTTTCGTCTACAGAGTGTTTGAAAAAAAGGAACGAGTGACACAAAGAACCCCCATGAAATACAGACTGATTTTTTTCCTTCAGGCAAAAGTTATAGCAGAAGGAGATTTCATTAATAGCGAGAAGAAATATTTGTGACCGAAATTGAAATAGCCACTGCGTTTCTAGCAAAAATCGAAAAAAATCGGACAAATTCCGGAAAAACACCTTTCCCATTTTCTGATTTTTTTAAAAACTATACACTTCTGCACCTTCATGGAGTTCATAAGTGACCCGTATTTTGAAGCGATATCTCTTTCCGTTCGAGCGCTACGTAGAATTTTTAACGATGGACAGACAAAAATCAAGTTGGGCCAAATGGACCTATTTTTGAACACTGATCATTTTTTCCAGAAGAACCATGTGATCACCAACGGGATCCGATTGCACATTTGGGGTTTCTATCGAATGAATGTGCCTTCGGGGCACATACCTCTAAAGAAGGGAAATGGATATTGAATGAAGATGAAATAAAAGAAGACACGTATTATCGAGCTAAGCCCTCGGAAAGAGAAAAATGCAACCACAGACATGTGTATCCAGCTCATAAACAGTAGGCTCTCAGAACATACCGGTTGTCGATCACATTGACAGGGAATTTTAGATTCTCAACAGGGCATGGTCCAGCTCTTCAGGTTGACTGACAGTCATTCGATATCTGAAGTTAAGCAACGCCGAGCGCGGTTAGTATTTGGATAGGTGACCATGCAGGGAAATACCGTGTCGAAAGCCCGTACAGCTGCAGCGAAATAGCATATCATAGCTCGCAGACAATATATCAATGAGCACAAGATATATTGATGATATGCCGTCCTTCGGAGGGGACGTAAAGCCGTCGGTCCCGAGTCCATGGATGTTGGGCTCGTTAAAGATCCCTACCTCTGGTTGGAATACCAGAGGGTTCGGCAAAATTTCCGGTTGGGGGCACGGTGCTCACCGGCGTCGGTTTGGCCTTGGTAGCGGAAATAGGCCGACGTTAAATAAAGAAATAGAAGAAGAAGATTCTTAAAAAACATTTTGTTCAGATGGCACTCAGTATTATTTTTCTATGAATAAATCTGTGCCATGCTTCTACTGTGCAAACGTACACTTCCATTTTATCGAAGTACTGAATTATTATGAGAAATATATATATATATATATATATATATATATATATATATATATATATATATATATATATATAATAGATACTCACCCCACTAATAGATTTTTGAATATTCAGTTGAGAATAAAGCCTCTTGCCCTCTTGTCCACAGACTCTCTCTAATTCTCCTTTCTCCATGTCGAATAAATCGTGACCAGCTATGCCTTTAAACTTATCTTGAATGCTCTCATTGAAACCTTTAGTTGCCAACCATTCCTTGACTTCAGATGGATTGGATTGTTGATTGATATATGTTTCAGGCGTTTGTTTGATATCTAAATATTTCTGTCTCGATCTCTCTCTCACCAAAGTGAGCACGCTTGAAAGTTCCTCTTTCATTTTCTCTTCATTTGATGCAGTAGATACTATTGATTGACGAGACTGATTACGTTTCAGCATTGGACGGGAATTTTCAATTATGGTTCCACCTGTTTCTACAGAAATAGGCGACGAGGCTGGTGGAAGGGGTGGTGGAGGTGGGGGAGAAGTAATATTGTTTTCTGTGAAAAAAATATCCAGTCATTATTTCATTACTATTCTTCAGTCTATATGGAAAGCACAAAAATAAAACGAATGAGAAAATGCATACCACCGAAAGAAATTGTTATTGATTCGTACAAATAATTTTCACATCACTTCAACAAGTATTATCATCAAAGGAAGCTTCAATATTTATCGAAATGTCACATTCAATTTCAGGAAACCTTATTGGAAATTATTCGGAACTCTGTGAGAAACCAACAGAACCAGATTTTGAAGATCATGTTGTAAACCAACTCTTCATATTATGCTTTTAGAGTACTAATCGATATTGATTATTAATTATCTGAGTCTAGTCGCTTGCAAGGTTATATGATAATAATTGTTTTTCTCGGTAGTCATATAAAACTTCTTTTCTATCGATTACGAACCTTATAAAGCTCACGTAAGTTCATTTGATACTCATGAAAGATGAATCCTCCAACTCATTTCAAGCACATTCGGTTCATCTCAGCAAATTTCTTGTTCTTTGTTCATAATAGAAAGCAAGTATAGAGCTCTCGATTATATTGTCCATATGTAATGCATGTTATCTCCTTATTCCCATGTCAGTTCTGTACCAATCCTTATCTCTTTCTTGTCAATTACGAACCTTATAAAGCTCACGTAAGTTCATTTGATACTTAGGAAAGATGAATTCTCTAACTCATTTCAAGCACATTCTGTTCATATCAGCAAATTTCTTGTTCTTTTTTCATAATTGGAAGCAAGTATAGAGCTCCCGATTATATTGTCCATATGTAATGCATTTTATCTCTTCATTCTCATGTTAGTTATGTACCAATCCTTATTTCTATAATTCGTGCTATTTCAGCAGAAACGCATTCAAGTCAGTTAATAAGAAACCTTTCTGATGTAACAACGTATATTTTGTAAAATAACAACCTGTTTGATAACAAAATGATTAAGGCTTTCGCAGCCGAGGTTTTTCAGTATAACTACTCCTCTTCGGGTTTGAAGGCCGTCGTTCTTTGGAATTTCTTCCTGATGTTCCGCTAGCGCGAGGGGCCAGCTTCTTCAGAGGCTTACTCAGTCATCGGAAATGAGTAAGCCTCTGAAGAAGCTGGCCACTTGCGCTAGCGAAACGTTAGGAAGAAATTCCAAAGCAAGACGCCTTCAAACCCGAAGAAAAGTAGTTATACTGTTTGATAACTTTGAGGAAGTTAATAAACGCCTACGGGAAAAATCATTTTTCATCCATTATTTTTGGTAAATCACTATATTGAACATTCTGAGTGGAATTCTGTGACCCCTCAAAGATCTCCCCATTCTCACAATTCAGGAAGAAGGTTACAAAAAAAATGTTTGGTGGCAGTGGTGCAGATTTTTTCTCTTCTGAAGTTTGACGAACTCAAGTGATTGCCTAAAAGTGAAGCGCATTGGTGTGAGCATTGTCCGCGGACATCAGTTTTCTACGGAAAGCAAGTTCCATCTTCTTCGAGTTCACAAGAACAAAACATCCACATCTAAGAAGTAAAAAATTTTTTTCAAACAACAACTCAAATCATGTTCCTGAAATATCAAGAACTTCATTGTTCCAGATCTTCAGTGTTCCAGATCTCCAGTGTTCCAGATCTTCAGTGTTCCTGAAACCAGCCAACTGTAACAAGATTGTCGAAACCGAAGCGAATCAACATCACCAGGAATCACGAAAACCAGAGCAGCGACATTGTTCATTTCATTTCTGAGAAAATTTGAGCTACTAACATGCTGTTGATTTTTATGTAAGTAACGTATATTTTTGTTCACAAATTGATAGCCAGATTTTGTGATTTTTGTTATTGATTTCATTTTATTTCTTGCTGTCAACCATCACTTACATTTTTATCAGTCATGCCAAACACAGTACCAATAACATCGTCCACTAATCCAGCACTTTTGTTTCTTTAGATACAGCCGTGAAATTACTTCGTGAATACGATGGTAGCACTCAAGGCGACAAAGTCCATGATTTCATTGATAATTGCGAATTAGCAATAAATTCTACTAATGCAAATTGCAGAACAATTCTTTTCAATATAATTAAAACAGAATTAGTTGGTCGAGCTAGATCTTTGACTAAATATCGAAATTTCCCACTTGGTCTGAATTGAAAACATATCTTGAGGACGTTTTTTTTCGAAAAACGGTCAATTAGTTTCTGGCAGTAGGACTTGAGTCGGTGTAAGCAGTCAGCAAATGACAGTATTGCCAATTATAGTAATAAAATAGAAAAATGTTTATCTTATCTAATAGACGCATCTACCGTCGGTGAACCTCCGAACATCGCCGTCGAAATTTCAAATCTATCAAGAACTCAAGCTTTGAATGTTTTCATTCAAGAATCAACTGATCCAATTGAACTTCAGTTGAAAGCAAGGAATTCAGATAGTTTGGAGGATGCTATTGAGTAAGCACGAGAGGAAGAAATACAGTTATATTGTAGTAGGAACAAATCTTTTTCTAGATTCCCAGGAACAAGTAGATCACATTCATTTTGCAACAATTGTAGGAAAGTAGGACAATTCGGGAAGGACTGTTATTTCAAAAAACCTAGTTTTTGTTCGGAATAAAATTTTAAGAAAAAATCAGATAGACCGGAAAGATCTTATAATAGGAAAAAGAGTCAATCAACTTTTACCTATCTATATTGCAAGAAATCAGGACACAAAATAGCCGATTGTAGAAAAAGGATATATAATGAGCCACAAAGAAATAAAACTCAGTCGGAAAATTATTGACGTCCGTATGGAAGGGGCCATTCGGCGGAAAAGTAAGAAATGAGGCCACAACCTCGGCTTCTCAAGCTCAAAGTCCAGAAAATAAATTTTCTAAATTTCAAATGTACACATCAACACTAGACGAACCTTCAGATATAGAATACGTTGATTTTGAGTTAAGAATGACAAAGCTCGATAAAGTTAGATTGTTAATTGATGCTGGCGCATCGATATATGTTTTAAAAATTTCTAGTCTTACATAATAAATTTATTCAAACGAACATCCAAACTGATATAGTCGGCATCACAGAGGGTACCATAAAAAAACTAGGAGTCGTTTACGAAAATCTAGAAAATGACAAACAACGCTTCCATTAGATAGTGTAGGAATTTTGGGCATAGAGTTCTTTAAAGCAACTCAAGCGATCATTTGTTATGAAAATCGAAACCTTCGATATGATAATAATCAATATTACAGGGCATCCAATAAAAATTGTGAGGCCAACGGTTGATTTAACATAAAAAGATTTAATGGAAGTTGATGAAATAAAAAATACTGTATTTAATATGAATAGAAAAGACTCTAGATTTCAAGAGATTTTTAAATCATTGAGACTCGAACATCTTGATTCTGAAGAAAAAACATCACTGTTAGATATTCTTCAAGACTTTTCTGATATATTTCATTGTGAGGGTGAGCCTTCAACGTGCACAAGTGCTGTGAAACACAAAATACCACTGAAAGCTTACGTAGAACCTGTTAATTAGACCGGGAGGTCATGACAGGTGACGTTCCACCATTATTTCGTGCATGCCTTTTCAAGGCTTGATAAATAACCCTAAAATATCAAAGATAGTCGGGTTTTTAGCCCCCCCCGCGCGTCCTCTTAATAAGGAAAAACGCTTTTCTTTCTGTAGCGAATTTTCGTGTTTTTCCGTGATATTTTACTGCATGCCATTGTAATATACGGAAGTTCAAACTAATTGAAGCTCTAATAACTGATGGCATGCACCCCGCAGCGGCCCAAGATGATCAAAGGGTTGTGAAAACCTGAAAAAAAATTTAGGAAAATTCCGTGTTTTCAAATTGCATGCCGATGTCTAGAATTGAAGTTTTTGTGATAAAAATACTATGGGAAAATTGGCATGCACCCTCCGTAGGACCAACGGTGAAAAATTTCCGGAAAATTCTGTGAAATTCTAACACCAATTTTCCGTGATTCCAAATCACTCCTAATAAGGATGAATATTGATTTTATAACGGAATAATTATCTAATTCAAATGGCATGCATGTTGAATAAGCCCATCGTATTATGAATAATAATAAAAGTTGCAAAAAAACAGTGCAAATTTTGGTGACTTGTTTTTGCATGCCGTTTTGTATTTGATGAATCTACCTTATTTCAAGTCATGAATGTAAATGGCATGCATGTAGCTACAGCCCAATACACAAAAATTGTGAAAAAATTGAATAAACATCAATTTTTGGATTGAAAAAAAAATCTAAGAAATGCCGTGACTTCTTCTTGCATGCCACTTTGTATTTCGTTTGTAGATACTATTTTAAATTGAAATACGAAATGGCATGCATGTAGCTCCATGAAAATTGTTTGAATAAACATTATTTCAAGTTGATGGCTGAAATAACATACATGTTATCACAGTCCAACATTCAAGAATTGTAAATTCAAATGACTCAAATCTCCCGGTCTCCAGTCTAAACGTGGCCTATCATAAGTCGACTAGCACAAGAGGATACTACTACCCTATTGTTACGATCTTTCTGCTGGAAAATATTAATTCTGACACCACTGTTACGATATATCCTTTCAAAATCCAACTTCTGACACTACTGTTACGATTTATCCCTGGGTTCGTCGATTAAAACACCGAACAACACTGAACTTCTTATATTATAACTCTCTATCACAATACAATACAACACAATCACTTAAATCGCTCCGATAACTTTCCAATGCTCGGTACCAAAACTCTCTGTACTAAAAATTCTACTTCCGCACAAAGCTCTGCCCCACTTAGCTCCCAATAACTTTCACCACTTAGCTCTAAATAAAATTTGTCACTTAACTAACTCTCCGAATGAAAACTTCTCTCCGCCGCGATATCACGATGCTTATATACCTGCGTACCTATCGAGAATCCTCGAGAGAAGCCCCGATGACGTGTCTCGAATTCTCCAGGCGGCAATCAACAGTTCTTGGAAAATGACGACGCGATCCCTCATCTGCGTTTACGATCTCGTCAGGGCCGGCGCTAGCACGTAACACTATGATAGACGCTACACGCTACGCCATTGCCTATACCACCGTATAGAAGTAAACAATAAGTTCGCTACCAGTCGGCATGATGTATCAGGTCAAGATTTCATATTTAGCTGGGCTCTGGCAGCATGTGGTGCGGTAGGAGGGTGTCGGCTGAGAGCATTCTTGGCTCACTTTCACTCACGCCTCAGATACATCGGCTGAGCGTTAAGTAAGAGATGGGAATATTAACCCAAATAGGGCGGCGAGTGAATTTAATAATATTACTTCATGTATAAAATAATGATGCTGAAAATGATTTTCTACTTTCATTTTTCATAAAAAATTTGAAAAATAATAAAATTATTAAATCGGCCGATTTTTTTGTTTATTTAACCAATTGTCATAAAGCTACATGCATGCTATTTTGCATTTCGGCTCAAAAAAGTACATAGCGGCATGCAAAAAGAAGTCACGCCCTTTATTAGATTTTTTTCAATTAAAAAATTGATGTCCATTCAATTTTTTCACAATTTTTGTGTATTGGGCTGTAGCCATTTACATTCATAACTTGAAATAAGGTAAATTCATGAATTTCAAAACGGCATGCAAAAACAAGTCACCTAAAAAATTTTTTCACCGTTGGTCCTACGAGGGGTGCATGCCAATTTTTCCATAGTGTTTTTATTACAAAAACTTCAATTCTTCACATCGGCATGCAATTTGAAAACACGGAATTTTCCAACATTTTTTTTCAGGTTTTCACGACCCTTTGATCATCTTGGGCCGCTGCGGGGTGCATGCCATCAATTATTACAGCTTCAATTAGTTTGAACTTCCGTATATTACAATGGCATGCAGTAAAATATCACAGAAAAAAACGAAAATTCGCTACAGAAAGAAAAGCGTTTTTCCTTATGAAGAGGACGCGCGGGGGGGGGCTAAAAACCCTACTATCTTTGATATTTCAGGGTTATTTATCAAGCCTTAAAAAGGCATGCACGAAAAAATGGTGAAACGTCACCTGTCATGACCTCCCGGTCTAAATGTCAGACAATATAGATTACCGTTCAGTCAAAGGAAAGAAATCGTTAGACAAGTTAGGCAATCACAACAAGACGGAATAATAGTAGAGAGCAATAGCCCCTATAATTCGCCATTATCAGTTGTCCCAAAGAAAACAGATGCAATCGGAAAAGTTGAATGGAGGGTCGTAGTTCACTATGGGAAGGTTAATGAAAACACAATAGGGTATTCATTTCCCCTTCCGAATATTACCGATATTTATGACCAACTGGGTCACTCAAAATATTTCAGTACTTTGGATTTATCAAGCGGATATCATCAGATATAAATGGATCCTGCCGATCAACATATCACAACTTTCAGTACGAATTCTAATCATTGGGAATATCGTCGTATGACCATTGGATTGAAATCGGCTCCAGGAATATTCCAGAAATTAATAAATACCGTAATGTCTGGAATCCAAGATGTAAAAGCTTTCGCATACTCAGACGACATTTGTGTTTACAGTAGCACTCTCAAAGAGCATATTGAGAGATTGACGGAAATTTTTGAAAAATTACGACATTATAAACTAAAATTAAGCCCACTGAAATGTGAATTTTTGAGGAAAGAAGTACTCTATCTAGGGCACAAAATTAGTGATCAAGGAATCCAACCGGATGATTCTGAAGTAGAAGTAGTTAAAAATTTCCCTGTTCGAAAGAATGCAAAGTAAGTAAAGTCATTTTTAGGCCTAGCCTCATATTATAGGCGATTCATTCAAAATTTCGCAAAAATTGCCAAACCACAAACTTTATCAAGTCTCCAACAACAAAAAATTCCTTGTCAATTCCAGTGACGGAAGAAACTTCATCGAACGAAACAGATCTTCTCTTGATCAAGTCATTAAAATGCGAAAACAGGGCAAGGGAAAGTATTTTTAGTATTTTGTCAGGTAACAATAAACACTTAATTTTTCTAACAATCAAAGAAAATGATGAAATACGAGAAACATATAAAAACATATTCAACACTCTGAAATGTTTAAAGAAATATCTAATACAACATAATAATTCCAAAATTTCAATGCCGAAGTTAGGTAAAAGTCGTATTGAATGGGAAAAGGTACGAATGATGTCAGGGTATTTATTTAAAGATACAAATATTGAATTCAATATTTACCACCACAAAGTTATTTGTGATGATCAAATCACAAATAAAATAAGTGTAGTAACAAAAAATAACGAACGCCCTTACAAATAACTGATACACCAGAATCAGCGTTTGAAAAGGAATATATTGACATTGTAGGTCCTCTTCCGATAAGCGAAAACGGAAATAGATATATTTTAACTTGTCAAGATTCTTCAACAAAATTTTTAGAGGCAATTCCGATTCCAAACACGGAAGCCGAAACAATAGCGTTAAAATTAGTAACGGAAATTATTCGCAGACATGGAATAATGTCTTGAATTGTCACGGATCAAGGTTCAAATTTCATGTCAGAAATATTTACAAATTGTTGCAAACTATTGAAAATTAAAAAAAAATGTAAATTTTACGGCTTATCATCCCGAATCAAATTCTGTAGAACGAAGTCACCGAACAATCGCGGAATATTTAAGAAGTTTTGTAAATGACACGAAAACAGACTGGTGCAATTGGATACTTTGATTCCAATATTATATTGTTTTTATGAATGTGTACCGGTAGCCTGCGAGCTATTTCAGTGCCAGTCTGAACGGTTCCTCGTTCTGTTTTTTTTGTACATAGTTTTTACTCTTGTTTTTGTTAGATATCTTTGTGGGTAAAATAAACCAGTTGGAATCGAAGCGGCGTTTGATTTACTTCTCGAGAAGCAGTAATAAATGAATATTAGTGTTGCGTAAGAACGTAACAGATACCTTTCAATGTTTTCACGTACAATACTTCTCCACATAATACTACAAAATTTACACCGTTCGAATTAGTGTACGGGAAACAAGCGAGAATCCCAAGTTCGATAACGCAATCTCCAACGTTCTCATATTCATATGACGATTTCATCAGCGATTTGAAATTAAAGCTTCAAGTTACAAGAGAACGAGCTCGAAATAATTTAATATCTCGCAAGGAGAGAAGTAAAACTGCGTACGATAAAAAATCGGAAAACGTTACTTATCGAGTTAATGATAAAGTTTTGCTAACTGATGAATCATTGAGATCGAGCCGTAGTAAAAATTATTTCCTAGGTATACAGACCCGTACCGATTATTTCAAAAGAACAAAGTCATGTGATACAAACAACGATTTCGTACTCCAATCACACAATTTCCACTTTGAATGCCAACGAACGTATTTTGAAAGAAAATTTAGACAAAATCGAAAATTTTCTCAACAGAGAGGGTGGTGAAATTGCTCTTTTAGAGGCAAGATCGAATATAAATGAACATTTTTCTAACTTCATTATGCTCTATGTTCAATTACAACTAGAAACTTAGTCACTCATGAATGCGATACTAGCGGCAAAAACTGGAGAATTGCACCCTTTCATATTAACTCCAGAAAAACTCACTTTAGAACTGCAAAACATATCGGCAAGTAATTATTTACAATTTTCCGTAATGCCAATCATCGAGATCGCACACATATTTTTGAATCTTATGAAACTCACCGTTTTCTACAAAGATGGTCGATAAGTCTATATTTTGTCAGTACCTATGACATATAGTCAAGAATACGATATATACTAACCCCACTTGCCGTGCATGTATCTGATAATAAATATATTTTTATCCAACCTTCTAGTAGATAATTGCCTATTAATAGTATCAAACAAAAATATTTGTTACTTGTTGAAGAACAGTTTTCTTCGTGTACCGAATATTTGAAATCACGCTATATATGTCAACAAGAAACTCCGCTATTGCCTACTCACCAACACGGAAGTTGTGAAGTTAAACTGATCCATGCAACTAGTACCATTCCAGGAAATTGCGATAAGAGATTTACTGAATTAAATCAGAACATATGGCATCAACTCATTCCATCTGATAGTTGGGTTTTTGTTCAGTATAAATTGTAAAAGTCAAATTTACAATGAATTTCTTCATGGAACCGGTACGTTATCTTTGCCTGAAAATTGCAAAGCTTTCACGCAAAGTGCACTTTTGATTCCTCATAGAATACATACCAGTACATTCGAAAGTAACCAAAATTTCGTTCCATCAGTGAATTTGTTATTTGATTGTTGTGAAACAGAAGGAACGAAACAAACTTATTATTCCAAAATACATTTGGATCCATATTTGAAGGTTGTGAGCATGCATTTAGATGATTTGAATCTAGCTAGTAAAAAACTATCTGAAATCGATGAAAAGTTAGAAAATGTGTTCTGGGTGGCAAATTCATTTACTTCAAGTACCAGCATATTATCTATTTTCAGAATGGTTAAGGCTTTCGCGGCCGAGGTTATTAGTATAACTACTTCTCTTCGGGCGTGAAGGCCGTCGTTCTTTGGAATTTCTTCCTGACGTTTCGCTAGCGCGAGTGGCCAGCTTCTTCAGAGGCTCACTCATCTCCGATGACTAAACGTTTCGATTTCTCAAGGCGTATTTATATCGATGCAGGTAGTCTGGAGTGTTGATTACTTCTGTCGGGTTCGGGGAATGATCACCATTATTAGTTGCCGCACCACCTGCTGTGATTTTATTGGTTATTCTTGATTTCCTCAGAATGGGATTCCAAATTCTGTTTAGATTCAACGCTTCTTCCTTTCTGTTGAAATTGTCCGCATGTTTTTGGATCTCTATTGCCTCCCGTACCAGTCGGCTATGGTAACCCTGGGGGCAATCAGTTTTGCGTTTTCGAACAGAATCCTATGGTCACCCTAGCTCAGTGCGTGTTCCGCCACCGCCGATTTGTCGGTTTGCCCCAGCCTGCAGTTCCTTTGATACTCTTTGAGCCTTGTACCCATGGATCTTTTCGTGGTACCGATGTAAATCTTTCCACAGGTGCACGGTATGCGATAAACCCCTGCCGCTGACAGTGGGTCTCTTTTGTCTTTAGCCGACCTAAGGCTTTGTTGGATCTTCTTGGTCGGCTTGAAAACCGTTTTTATGTTATATTTCCCCAAAAGTTTTTCAATTCTGTCAGTGACCCTCGGGATATATGGCAGATATGCATTCGCAACTACCTGAGAGTCCTCCCTGTTATGAACCGTGGGACTCTTCGGTTTCATGGCCCTGTTGATATCAGATACACTGTATCCATTTGACCTCAAGGTCACTTGGAGATGTTCCAGTTCTTGCTCTAGATGTTCTGGTTCACAAGTTCTTCGAGCAAGTTCAGTTGGGGTAGATATGACTCCTCTCTTTTGACTGGGATGGTGGTTCGATAGTGCGTGCAGGTACCTATCCGTGTGCGTGGGTTTTCGGTATACTTTGTGGGTTAGTCTAGCGCCACATCGTTCAATCAGAACATCTAAGAATGCTATCTGCTGGTTCTGTTCGGTTTCCATGGTGAATTTGATGCTGGGGTGTTGAGCGTTTAGGTGGTCCAAAAGGGACGCTATGAACCTTTTTCTGCGACAGAAAGCCGCAAGTTATTAGAGAAAGAAAAGGTAATTTTACAGATTGTGATAATGTTGATTAAATAAAACGATTTGGGTTACCTGAAAGATGTGCTCTTCTTGTATTATATTTAATAGACCACCAATTAGAATTCTATACTTTCGACACATTCTCATATATCAGTGCCAAATTGTTCGCTATGAGCATAAATTACTGTTTTCAGGAATAATGCAGTGTCACCCATGAACCAATTACTGGTATATCTCAGATTTCATGTGAAAGGATGCACTTAGTTCACTGTGGGAGATTTTTGTGGAATGAGTGAAGAGGGGTACAAAGAATAATCCATAGAGTATCAGAAGATATAGCAATTTTATACAGAGACCATATCTATTTCTCGGGAACACAAGCTGAGCTCTCCAAAATAAAATTCCACCCAATCACACGATTTCCCAACGTGATCGGTGCCATAGATTGCACCCATATCAAAATATCTGCAAGGCGAATATGGAATCTATGGACCTAGTAGGCCTGGTACCTATCTCTCACGACCAAAAAGTTCAAGACACTGCAATCGAAAGGTACAGTTTGAAAAACACCAGTATGCTGATAGTGTTCTTCTAGGAAACTGCATATCACTGTAGGGAATATATAATGACCCCTCTGGCTGAATCGAGAATACCTGATGTGCTACACATTGTGCAGGATGTCATTTGTTACATTGAATCACAAATCTTGATGAGTTGATGTGATAATATCGAATAGTGAAATTATGAATAATAGTTGGGAATTATCAATAACTTACGCAATCATATCTATCTACCAAAAATATATATATAATATGGGTATTCGGGTACAGTTGAGTTAGATAACATTTATGTGAAAGATGTTACAATTGGTTGTATTATCATACTTACACTTAGGTGAGGTTATATGACACGATGTTCAAAAGTAATCATTGATGGAGTGCTTATGGAATGACCCGGTTTTATAAAACAACTTCATTCCATGAGCACTCCATCAATGATTACTTTTGAACATCGTGTCATATAACCTCACCTAAGTGTAAATGTCATATTTTATATGTGGAATTTGTTAATTTTCTCATAACTGTTCATTATTGGTGGTGGCGCCCTTAAAAAAATATAAACATTGTAAGGTCTCAATAACGGCAGTGCAATGTCCACCAATAGTGAACAGTTTCAAGTCTAACCCACCTGAAGAGAGTCTGTGTCTGCTGTTAGTTTTCCTTCTTTTTTTTTTGAACTTCACGTTACAGTTCCTCGTGAATCTCGTACTTTGTTGCAGATTAGGCCTACGCCGGCCACTTCCACCAGATCCAATGCTTTGTCAATCCACCACGAGATGGCGCTGAGTTCCCACTCATCGTAAGATCGTGGACGGATGAGCCAAGTGGCGTTCCCAGTATCCGTCATGGTGCATTCGAGCATTAGTCGTTGTTCGAATGCGGTCATCGCTGTGCTGATGAGTCCCGAAGGACGAAACTGCAGTCCACAAATAGACCATACCATGACGTCTGCTGGTAATTCAGCCTTTGGCGACATGCATTGGATTGCAGAATTGTGGTTCCAAATGGAACCTTCTGCACGGAGGCTTGCAGATGAAAATTCCGAAAGCATCCGCTGGGCTTGTTGTCAACAAAAGTGACAACATCACACGAGTGTAATGGCGGAAAACTCCGGTTATCAGACGTTCCTCGTGAATCTCGCACTTTGTTGCATATTAGGCCTACGCCGGCCACTTCCACCAGATCCAATGCTTTGTCAATCCACCACGAGATGGCGCTGAGTTCACACTCATCGTAAGATCGTGGAGGTATGAGCCAAGTGGCGTTCCCAGTATCTGTCATGGTGCATTCGAGCATTAGTCGTTGTTCGAATGCGGTCATCGCTGTGCTGATGAATCCCAAAGGACGAAACTGTAGTCCACAGGTAGACCATACCATGACGTCTGCTGGTAATTCAGCCTTTGGCGACATGCATTGGATTGCAGAATTGTGGTTCCAAATGGAACCTCCTGCACGGAGGCTTTCGGATGAAAATTCCGAAAGCATCCGCTGGGCTTGTTTTCAACAAAAGTGACAACATCACACGAGTGTAATGGCGGAAAACTTCGGTTATCAGACGTTCCTCGTGAATCTCGCACTTTGTTGCATATATATATATATATATATATATATACATATATATATACATATATATATATATATATATATATATATATATATATACATACACACATATATATATATATATATATATATATATATATATATATATACATACACACATATATATATATATATATATATATATATATATATATATATATATATATATATTGTTATGATATTTCGTAACTGATATTGATCAATGCAAAGATAGTGTTTTATATTACCAAATTCCTTCCATTCGATTGGCCCAGCTATGATGGCTGTGTATCTTTTCAAACCTTTTCATCCTTACTCCACTTGGATCCCTTTTCTCAGCTCAGTTGGTACGCCAATGTTCGTCAAGATCTCAGTTGGGTTCAAACAGCGTTCTATGTTCTATCATGGATATTCAATGTCAACTGTCAATGACGAATCAAGATTTGTGTTCTCGATCATGAAATAACAAGAAAGAAACAATAAATAACTTGTATTAATCAAAAGCAACAGACACGAAACAGTTTTCAAAACCTAGTTCCTGCGAAACCCAACTTATCTCTCTAGAATATTACTACTAAATGAGAAGGATAATAATAATTTTGTTCAAATTTGGAATTGATATAAAAACAGTGGTGATCCCAAAAAGTAAAATTAACCTAAATCAGAGTCTAATGAAATTTCTAATCTGTTCAGTTTATATCACTTTTTGTTTTTTTTTTATTAAAGTTCAGCAAATACCTTCACTGTTTTTCTGACGATGAAATTTTTACCCTGGAGTTCCTTAATCTGCAGTCCATACGACCTCTACAGCGCTCCTGGCCTTCCTTCTATTTGAATTTTGGATTTGTAAATGTTAAGTTCCTGATAAGTGATTATTCTTCCAAATTTCAGCTTTCATTACTAGTGAAATGAGTTCATTCTTCCGTGTTCCGTTTTTCTCTTTCTCAACTCTTGTTTTTCGTAAGAAAATCTTTCTTTTTCTTACAAATTTTACGATGATGTCTCTTCAAAATAAAAAATTTCTTTCTAACAACATTTTGCCTTGGAAACCCGTAGTCTTTTCTTTTTTCTTGAAGCACACATTTCAAAAAACTGTCATCATGACATATCAGCACTTTCATTTTAGGTTCTTGGTTATGACACTTTTTCTATTTTCGATTTCTCATTCTATATACTACACAATTACAACAACGTTAAATAACAAGGATTATAACACCATTTCTATTGCCCTTTCCTATTTCAAGCCGATTCAAATTCCAAATTCTCCTGACATCTGAAATTGATCTATCATTCTACTTTTTGTTGCCGAAATCATATATAGGATGTTCTTCAAAATCAATAGATTTGAGATTTAATTTTGAAAAAGATTATAATTTTAATAATTTTCTAGGTTGCACAGGGTTTGACACCTCATGTCATGTTGAGAATGGACGAACTACGCTGCCATCCTTTGTACTGTGAAAAACTGATCAAAGCGGAAAAAGGTTGCAGATTGCAAAGTGTACAACACCAAAAACATAGCCAAACAAATTAGCATGAATTTCTGGAATGTCAGTATTGTGATCAAATATCCATTTCTTTTCATTGCATTTTCATTTATCATACTCCATATCATAACAATTTCCCAAAATTTTTATATTCAAATATTTGATACTCTGGTAGCAAAATTCAAATATCAATTTTATGGCTTTTTGCTGTCTTCTTTCAGATAATACATCTAATGAAATACAAACAACAGCACTTATGAACTAGATTTTGAATTGATAAACATTCTCTATGTTGAAAATTCCTCTTGATGACCTATTATGTGGATCTATCAATCTATAATTATTATTAACTTTCTCATTATCCACTTCATATGGTCCCTCAAAAGGTAATTGGAGTTTTGCACATATTCCTACTTTTTTATTTGGTACTCTTGAAGCTTTTACTATTACTAATTCTCCTTTTTTAAACTTAGTTCTTTTTGTTCCCCTTTTATTTTCTTTGTTTATATACTTCTTGGCATTTCTGAGGATTCTTTCATTCACTTTTACCATAATATCATTCAAATTTCTATGTTCATTCATCCACTCTCGATCAGGCATTCTTCCAGTCATTATATACGTTGGACATTCTTCTGTTATGGTGCTTGGAACTTCATTCACATATTTCTCTATTATTTCCAATTTTTCATCCCATTGTCTATGGTTTTCTTGTGATGTTAGTCTTAAATATTTAATCACCTCTCTTATATATCTCTCAGTAGGATTTGCTGCAGGATGTCTGATACTTGTAAAATGTTATTTTATTCCCAATTTTCGATTGAAATTTTTCATATTTTCATTATTGAAATATGTAGCATTGTCAAGAATAATCTGATCTGGCTTACCTATTTCTACTATGAATTTTGTTAATAACTTTTTCAGTGTCTTGAAATTGGTTTTCTTTGTAGGATATAATTAAATTTCGAAAAATGGTCCACTATTACAAAAATATGCTTATTATTGTGATAACTTGATATCAAATTGCTCCCAAAATCTATAGAAATGATTTGTAATGGTCTATTGGTAATTATACTTTTTGGTTCATTTCTATTTACCCTGTTTTTATATTTTCCCAATTGACATGTGTGACATTTGTTGATAATATCTTTAGTAACCTCAATATCTCTAAAACTCATATAATTATCTCTAAATATCATTTAAGTTTTTCTAATTCCAATATGTAAATATTTTTCATGAATGATACTGATCCATTTTTCAGCTAACCCTTTTGTTACTACATACAATTCCTCTCCATTAATGACTTTAATAACTATTCCATTCATTTCTACTGTTCCTCTCTTTTCTTTACCTGTTAATTGATTTTGATCTTGTAATACTGTATCAATACAAAATAATCCTGTATCATTTCTAAAAATATTCATCCCTTTTTTAACTTGTCTTAGACCATCAGATTCATTTGTTTCCATTCTTGTGATCGAGTCAGCTATTACATTCTGTTTTCCTGGAATGTGTCGAATTTCAAATTTATATTCTTGAAGTAATAATGCCCATCTATGTACCCTGTTACTTGCATATTTACAATTTACGATAGACATGAGTGCCCCATGATCTGTTTCTATGTAAAATTTTTCTCTCAATAAATAAAATCTAAATTTTGTTATGCAAAAGATTATACTAGCTTATTCTAATTCCGTAACACTATAATTTCTTTCATGCTTTTTAGTGATACGTGATATGAATGATATCGGAACTTCTTTTCCTAGCTGAATCTGAATTAACACTACTGCAAATCTTTGCATGGATGCATCTGTTCTCAAAATGAAAGGTATATTATAGTCAGGATGAAAAATTTTCAAATTTTGGATAAATATGTCCTTTAATTCTAAAAATGATTTTTCCTGTTCAGTTCCCCATTTCCATTTGACGTTCTTTTTTAACAATTCAATCAGAGGTATTTCTTTGTTACTCAAGTCTGGAATTAATCTTTTGAAATAATTCAATATCCCTAAAAATCCTCTCAAAGTTTTGAGATTATGCGGCCTTCTGTATTCCCTTATTGTCCTCTTTCAGGGTCCATTTCTATACCTTCCTCATTGATTTTATACCCCAAATACCTTATTTCCTTTTGAAAAAACTCACATTTACTTGAGTTTATTTTCAAACCTGCCTCATCAAGTAACTGAAATACTTTATTCAAATGTTCTCTGTGTTCTTCTTCATCTTTGGAGTATATTAAAATATCATCAATATAATGTAATGCAAAATTTTCATATTTGTCAAAAATTCTGTGAAACACCCTTTCTAATGCTGGACATGATGATTGTAAACCATATGGGACAACGCAAAATCTATAAACTACCCCTTCTATACAAAAACCTGTATAATTTCTGTAATTTTCATGCAACGGTATTAACCAAAAACTATGTTTCTAGTTCTCTAGCATCTAAACATAATCTGAGTTCACCATTCTTCTTTACAACTACCACTATTGGATTGATATAACTACTGGTACTTCTTTCTATAATTCCTTGTTTTAACATTTTTTTTAACTCTTCTTTTACTTGTTCCCTTTATTTGTATGGAATTGGATAATTTTTAGATCTGAATTTTTCTGTTTCTTTCACTTCTATTTTGTGTACATACTCTTTCGCTATTCTCGATTCATACATAACTAACTTATTATATTTATTTAATAATTCATCAATGTAACTTTCATTTTTATCATCACATTTATATTTCTTATCATATCATATCTTATCATATCATCATCATCTTCATTTCTCACATTCATTCCTCTCATACACAGAATATTTTTCTTTACATTTTCTTCTTGATTTTTCTCGAACATTTCAAACCTTTCACCATCCATTTCTATACTTTTTTCTTCGTAATTTATTATGGCTTTCATTTCTTCTAATTGATCAGTACCTATAATCACATCAAATTCCATATCTTTGACCACTAACAGTTGTAATTCAATGTTTTTATCATCTATCTCCAAGTTTAATTGTATATATTGATTTGTTTCAGATAATTTTTTTCCATATCAAATTTGTTTTTGGCATTTTCACCATTGTGTTTTTGATCTCTAACAAATTTAGTAAATTGTTTTTTTTTATCAGAGATGCTTCTGATCCAGTATCTATCAAAATATTTATGTTTTTGTTCCCAATTTTACCTTTTGAAGTTATCAAACCTATGAGTTGTTCGTTTTCTATATTTTCATGTAACATTATAAATTCTATTGGGTGTTCATAGATTGGTTTTCCAGGTTCTCATATGGTTTACTTAGCAAAAATTTTGTTGTTCACTATCATTCACTATTGCTTGTATATCAATTTGATTTCCTTGTTGCAATGAGTTAATATGCCCCCCAGTTTCATTTCTCCTGGAACTAGCTTGTCTTGTCGAATTAAAATTTACCTGTCTAGATTGTTCATTTCTCTGTTGATTATTAAAATTTTGTTGTCCCTGTCTGAATTGAGTTTGCCTTTGTACTTGATATTGATTCTTCCGCCTATTATTTGTATAAGAATCATTATTATTATTATTATTTGCCCTATGAAATTTTCGGTTTGTATTTCTATTATAATCATTATTGTACCTATCATTTTGGTTGTTATATTGGTAATTATTTGGATATTGCATATTTTTATATGTCTGTCTGTTTGTTTGTTGATAGTTATTGGTATTTTGGAAATTTCGATTTGAATTAGTATTTTCCCCATTTCTTTATGATAATGTTCTTTCTAGTCTCAACAAATATTCACTCAAACGTTCCATTGTTTTGATTTCATGCATACTGATTACTTCAAACACCTCTTGTCTAAAATGCCTACTAATATAACTTACTATCTCTTCCTCTCTCATGATAGGATCTATGTATTGTGCAATGGCAAAGAGTTGGATTGCATAATTGTTATAGTTTGAACTTCGTTTCTCATCAAATTTTCCAAATTGTAGTTTGTCTCTTATCATTAATTGTGTATTTTCACCCCAATATTGTTTTAAAAATAAAAGTTCAAAATCATCAAAACTATTCACATTCTTTTCCTGGCTGTTAAACCAAATACAAGGTTGATTATTCAAGTATTGTCGTATTGTATCCTTCATTTTCTCTATTGTCATTGTATTTTTGATTTTACTCTTGATTATTTTAATGAAAGTTATAGGATGTAATTTTTTAATGTTGCCATCAAATTTATTATTAATCTGTATATTCTGGCATGTACTAATAATCCTAGTTTCCAAATTACCTTCATATCTTCTTTGTTCTAACATTCTCATTTTTTCTTCAATATCAGAAAATTTTTGTTGATATTAATGAAATTTCACTTCCTACTACAGTAAATCTCTCATTAGTCTCTTTTTGTTGTAATTCTATCTTTTTGTTTACCTTCTGTATGTCATTGATTGTTTTCTGATTTGAATTTTCTGTTCTTATATTTTGAATTTCTTTATAATGTTGCTCTATCGAATTATTGATATTTGATATTTCCTGCCTAATATTCCCATAAAATTCCCTGTTAGTTTGTTCTATTTTATTCTCAAATTCTTCACAGATATTTGAATATTCCTTTTCATTTTCCTCTAATTTTATATTCATTCTTTCTTCCATACTTTTCATATTTGCCTTTATACTTCCCATATTTTCTTCATTTTCTTTTTTTATTCCACCTTCCATTCTTTCGATTTTTTCATTCATTCCGACCATAAATTCCATTAATTTTTGTAACTTATCTTCCATTCCTTCTCTATCACTCTGTACTTCTCTCTCTCTTATATTGCTAGTCTCTCCTCCATCCTGATCACCTCTTTCTCCCCCTTCTTCACCTTTTCCAAGCTTCTTTCCATCTCTCAAATCAATTTTCTCCACATTTATACAAATTTCTTATGAAATTTAGCTATCTCTATAATTTCTGAAATGTAAAATTTGAAACTTTCCCCAAATGAATAATAATATCTGACTTATTTCTATGAAATTCGTATCAACGCATCAACGCTATTTAATATCAATGCCCCACGTTGGGCGCCATTTTTGTTATGATATTTCGTAACTGATATTGATCAATGCAAAGATAGTGTTTTATATTACCAAATTCCTTCCATTCGGTTGGCTATATATATATATATATATATACAGTGTGTCCCTAGACCAGTGGGACAGTTGAATATCTCTTGAACCAACGAGAATTTTCAAAATATTATAAGTTCACATTATATTGCATTATGAGAGCTAACTTCAGGAATTACTTATTTTTTATACGAGGGACGCAAGAAAGGCTCACGGAATCGAACATCAATTTTTTCAAATGGAACACCCCATATATTTCAATATATCTGAACTCTCATTCCTTTAGGCTGATTATTGGTTTTTTATTTTTGAAAATCCGACAAGGCGTTGCCAAGTTATACCAGTGGTTCATGAAATGCAGACATTTTTTTAGACAAACCCATTATTCATCCTACGAAGAATTTCTGGAATCATTCAAGACTGTTGGTAGTCGGTAGCATATTCTATAATATGGGACACTCATCTTCTTCGAGAGTTATACAGGGTGTACAGAAATATTATATGATTTTCACGAAATTCAAACTTTCTTCACATCAATTTTTCAAATAGTCAACCCTACAATATGAATTATTTCATAGCCCATCGGTGATTTGATTGCTTATGGTCAATGTCTGTGAAAGAGACATGTGGATTTCATCATCAGAAAATGCAAAAAAAAATCATCAGACTACGTATAACACCGCAAATGTTGGAGAACGTCACAAGAAATCATTTAATGAAAAATTTCGAAATGTGCCTTGCAGCAAACGGAAGACAATTCGAACATTTATATTAATATTATCGTTCCTAATTATTTGTCAACAGTTTTTTTTGTTGAGACTTTGTTTAGGACAGTTGAATGCATAAATCGTTTACTGCATTATTTTATTTGCATTTGCTGATGATGAAATTCATATGTCTCTTTCACAACCATTGGCCATAAGCAATCAAAACACCAATGGGCTATAAAATAATTCATATTGTAGGGTGCACTATTTGAAAAATTGATGTGAAGAAAGTTTTAATTTCGTGAAAATCATATAATATTTCTGACCACCCTGTATAACTCTCGAAGAAGATGAGTATCCCATATTATAGAATATGCTACCGACTACCAACAGTCTTGAATGATTCCAGAAATTCTTCGTAGGATGAATAATGGGTTTGTCTAAAAAAATGTCTGCATTTCATGAACCACTGGTATAACTTGGCAACGCCTTGTCGGATTTTCAAAAATAAAAAACCAATAACTAGCCTAAAGGAATGAGAGTTCAGATATATTGAAATATATGGGGTGTTCCATTTGAAAAAATTGATGTTCGATTTCGTGAGCCTTTCTTGCGCCCCTCGTATAAAAAATAGTGATTCCTGAAGTTAGCTCTCATAATGAGATATAATGTGAACTTAAAATATTTTGAAAATTCCTATTGGTTCTAGAGATATTCAACTGTCCCACTGGTCTAGGGACACACTGTATATATATATATATAAATATATAAAAATGCATTGGAAAGATAAGTTAGGCATTAAGCACAAACTATGTTGAGGTTTGGCTAAATTTGAGAAATCGGCAAATGTCAAATTTTCGAAAAACTGTAAAAAAACTGAATTTGTACTAGAGAGCTAAAAATTGGTCTGTCCTATATATGTTCTCGGGCAGTCGTGGCTAGGAATTTCATATATTCCTTGTGATTCGTTTTATTATATCTTTAGGTGAGCACAGGAAAGAGGATATTTGATTGTTTGCTATGAAAACTGTCTTGATGTCGTATTTTATCAGAATTCCGCTCACTTCATCAGTAACTTCCCGAATGAAAGGAAGGAAGGCTTTCGGGCGTTCAACCGGGTCTTCCGGTGGTTTGGGATGCGAGAAGCGGGTGTGTTGGCGTTGAATGGTTCTCTGGATCCGACCCAGTGAGCTGAAAATCTGTATCGTTCACGGCTTCGACGATGTTGCCAAATCTGGCGATGATCCCCCCCCCCCCCCCACAAGGCCACTCAAAGTAGTGGGAGGTCAGTTCGTTCGTGGTACCTATTTTTTACGGTTGCGGAGGAAATTCGCTTCGAGACGACAAGAATTCTGAAGCGCGCAAAACCTCCAAAACACAATACGACGCGTGCTGAGCAAGCGGCGTTGAAAGCTCTCAATAGGTATGAGAGCATCCTGGTCTCACAAACGGACAAGGGAAATGCTAGGGTGGTGATGAACAAAGGGGACTGTAAAGGTTAGTAGAGCTGCTTAATCCTAACACTTACACTGTACTTGGTTGAGAACCAACTACGAGAATAATGAGGAAAACAAACCAACTGATTTGTGACTCATCGATCAACCAAGATGAGAAAAAGGGATATAAAAAATATGGACTACCAAAAAAAAAACAGGGGTTCCGCTCAGGTCGATAGACAGCGCTATAGGGACTGCGACATATAATATAGCAAGATACCTATCGGGTCTGATGCAACCAATGGTGGGCGACACTGAGGCTTTCGTCAAAGACTCTACACATTTTATCGGGAAAATGAAATATTTGCCATTGAATCCGAATGATATGCTGGTGAGCTTCGACGTGGTATCCCTATTCACAAATGTATCAATAAATGAAACTTTGAACCTGATTAGCACTTTCGTTCCTCCAGACATGACCGCCCTGTTTGAGCACTGTGTGACTGTATTTCCAGTGGGATGGAAAGTTTTATGAACAAAAAAAAGGGGCTGCTATAGGGAGTCTTCCGAGTCCTGTAGTGGCAAACTTCTTAATGGAACCCTTTGAAAAACAATTTGTAGAACGTTGGCCAGTCCAACCATTCTGTTGGTTATCATATGTTGATAACACGTTCGTGATTTTGGGTGACGGATGAGGGGAGCTGAAGAAATTTCTAGATCATCTGTATTCCTGGAATCCAAAGATTCAGTTCACGATGGAGACGGAGGAGTATAGAAGAATAGCTTTCGTGGACGTATGAGTAGAAAGGCGGGAGAATGGAAAATCAGGATATAATGTGTATAGAAGGCCCACCCTCACACAAAAGCGAGACGCATTCATAAGCCAGAATATTTCGAGGAAGAAATGCGTCATTTAGAAAACGCCATTTTAGGTAACGGCTACCACAAGGACGAAATTTACCGAGCCTTTGCGACCCAGACAGGGTTGTTCAATTGATGGCCTTGAATAAGGCGGTAATGGACGGAGTTTCCTGCCTTCTATTAACGCTGTGACTGACCGCATTGGAAGACTGCTGGAAAAACATGGGGTGAGATCTGCAAAAGACCCACAAGATCCATTATCCACTCCGGGAGTGTACCGAATACCGTGCAGTTGTGGCTCTGTTTATATCGGAACCACAAAGAGGAGCATAAAAACGCGGTTAACCGAACACAAAAGAAATTGTCGATATGGCACAAATGTTGGCGGTGGCAGAACACGCTCTTTCGGAAAGTCATGATATTGACTCCGACGGAACGCAACTGCTGGACACAACTGGGAGCTATTACCCCAGGCTTTATAGGAAGGCCACAGAAATTCACAAACTTAAGAACAACTTCAACCGCAACGAAGAGAGACTAAACATTCACAGAACATGGATGCCAGCTGTTCAAAATACCAATGGGAAAGAAGACGGTTACGGAAAATCAATTAGAGTTACGGCTCAGAAGCCCGGAAACACCTAATAATTCTTATTTCTTGTCTTGCCGCTGATAGTTATGTAAGATTGATTTTTTCAGAGAAATCTATCTTTTCCATCATCCCTTATTTCTAGAATATCTAGAAACGAATCATTTGAAGAGTCAACTAATAGGATACATCATATTGGAGTTAATGGTCTTCGGCCTTCAAAAAAGTTGATAGGTAGTAAAAGAGTAAAAGTTGTTTTGGTCAATATTAACGTGATATATATATATATATATATATATATATATATATATATATATGAGTATCTTACGAAAAATAACGGAAAAAATCATTTATTGTGTCACTGGGAAAAATTGGACATTTCAATTCAACCGTAGCTTTGAAAATGTTGAATATTTTGGTATAGTTTTTGTTCCGAGTAATCTTCGATATGTCCCCAATGTCTTGAACTTGGTAACGGATCTTCCAGAAATTGATTGATTATAAGCAAGTACTGAAAAAGCGAAACAATTTCCAACGACTGAGTATAGTGATAAATACCGAATGATCGGTCTGGCCAAGTTCATGCCACAAATAATAATGACGAAAATATCAGAAAATCGAAAATTAAAAATATGTTGAATGAAATATTTGCGTCAATCAGACAATTGAGAATTCGAGAAAAATAAACTTCCTCAGGCGGTGTCAGAACTCACATCCTCCATTCACTAGATGAATGCTTCAACTACTGAGCTACCGAAGACAGTGAGCTCTCCACATAATGAATGAGTATATTTCCACATCTAACACCTCCGTCAGTCGAAAACCACCGAAAGTTCTCTATTGAATGATAACAACTAACAATAAAATTTGAAAGGAATGACTTTCGACTATGCGATGGAAGCGATGAAGAACTCAGTATATTCGTTAGCTCAGTGGTTAGAGCATCTATCCAGTGAATGGAAGATGTGGGTTTCAATCCCATCCAAATAAGTATATTTTGTTTGAATTTTGAATTGACTGAATGCCGCAATTATTTCACTCAAATTGTTGATAATACAGACACTAAACATCCAAATTGAAATTATGTTGTCGATCTGTTTTTTCTGCAGCTTCGGAAATACTTTCACTTGACAGGCCTCTCTGAGAGCTTCGCTTACATGAAAGAGAAAGGGTACAACCAAAAAACTGATGAATAGGGATATTCTATGGCTATTAATAGCGGGTAGTTGATCGGTTTCAGCATTATTTCTGAATTCAATGGCTTTCAATGGAATAAAATTCGGACTGGAGTTAATTCATTATAATGCCTATGTGCAGAGGAGAAGAAGAGAAGAGATAGAAAAGAATATAGAGATCCTGACTTGTTTAACGAAATAATGATTCCAAAACGGAAGGCATTTTATGTAAACTGCTCATTGTCTGAAATGATAGGTAGAGTTTCTGCAACATTTTCATCTTTGGAAAATTTAAAGGCCACGCTGTACACTAAAGCCATTATTCTAAACGGTTCCTGGAATTCTTTAATTTCTATTGTATTCAGTTTCGTTCATGGGAAAATAAGTGAAAAATCGAAAAAAGAAACGTCAACTTTTCCGCCCCGAAAATTCACTTATCCATTCGCGCCACTCAAGCGATCATATATACAACATTGGGCCCTTAATTCAACCCTTTAGCCACCTGCAACACTCAACGAAACTATATACTATAACGAAAAAGTGATATCAACCATTTATTTGGTGAACCTGGCTTGTCTGGGAAAATGGGCGTCGGACTCATGTCACATATGTTCTGGAATATCGACTTTTCCATATGTTCTCCCTAAGAGCCACGCGTGAATTCACCTTCATTATTCTCAGAATCAATGTCCTTTCCAACCCTATTCGAGGCTTGTATGCGAAAATGGGGTACCAAAATCTGTCGCTATCTGACGGTCTATTATTTTGAAACCCAATATAATTATTTGATGATTGATATTATTTTCAAGGAATTCTTAATATTCTTCCCCATAATTTGCTTATGTTATAGAAAATATCAATATTTATCAAAGCATAGTATACATTGAAAAGTTGTGTTGAAACAGTTTTCAAGTTGTAGAATAGCATAATTACCAGTGTTCATCTCTTTACAAATAGCATTTATATATTTCTACTCCAAATCATATATCTGCATCTGAGAAGGTTCCAAAAAATTTCGCACTTCGTGAAAGATCAACTGTATTATTCAACACTTCCATCTGGATATTTCATTGCATTCAATATATGTAATAATACTGCATGCAAATTATTTTTTCGTAGTTAACTATCAAAGAGTTCTTCTTGCACCAATCCGTGAATTCTACTGCTAACTCATTCAAATTATCTCGCAGTTTTTCAAGGGTTGCTCCCGTCAGTTGCCAAGATTTTGTCATCGGCATAAACTACATTCTTTATTCTTATATGAACAGGAAGATCATTGATGGAAAGTCAAGAAATTAGTGGTCCTAGGATCGACCCCTGGGGAACTTCCAGGTTCATGTCATAATCATCAGAACGATTGTAATCGACTTTCACGGACATTTTTCCGTCACGCATATAAGATATCAACCAAGATAGACATTTTTTCTAAATCTCAAAGAATTCAATTCAATTCGTATTATTTCTGGGATGATAACATCGAACGCTTCCGTGAACTCGAATAAAACTGCTTCGACATGTTTTCTCCTGTGTAATGAATTATATAAATATCTAAAAAAAAATTATCTGATGCACTTCAGTCGACCATCAAGGACAAAATCTATGCCGTTGTTTCGTTATGATCTCAAATTTATTAAAGAAGGGATTCATTTTTCATAAACGCATCTTTCAAAAACCTTACCTATTACAGTTAGAACTGTTACCGGATTATTCACGAAAGTGGTGGGTCCTTTTTTTAAAATCGAAGATGTCACGCGACACCCACAGGATTGTCATTCCAAAACCGACGTATATTTCGATCTCAATCAAAAATAGTATTTTTCCATAACACAACTGTATTCACATATCTAGATTAGTATGCAGGAATTGGATTATTTTTCCATATTCATACCTGGCTTTCAGAACTGTAACCCGTTGAAAACTAAGAAATTATCAGTTAATAATATATACAGATATATAGTCTCTAGGCGACTGTTCTTTCTCTACTCCACCCAAGTCTTGATCGTGATCTGAAAAGGAGTGGGAAATCATCAGATATCAGAACTAGACAATTTCAAAATCGGCATACCAAATATAACTTTTGGCTATACTCAAAATCTATAATCTTGAGTCGAACAATACTCATAACGGCAGAATAATGGTTGAGAAAAATATATTCCGATATAAAGTAACCTCACTCTAGACATTCGAAACGGTAGTTCAAAATTTCTCAATTATTTCATGCAAAAGTAAGGTATCAGCAGATCATAATACTTCATACACTCATAGAGTCGCCGTACCAATCCACCACCACTTATATACAAACAACTATATTTTGGAGTCGTATTCGTGATTCGTGAAAAAATACTAATCAAATTTCGGTGACTTGTTAGTACTGAGAACTTACGGAGCCTAATTCCGCTGATAAATCCCTTTTTTGTATATGAATATAGAACGGTGGCGCCACCTGGGAGAGATACGCTGCACTCAATCGTATAACTGTAGGTATATACCTAACGAAATTGCCTCCTCCGAAAAATTTGTTGAACGGCTTCTTATGACTAGAAAATGGGATTGAATAGGAAATACACGGATACGAATTGGCCTCTGGTTTTTCGAAGTCGGAGGCGTGTTCTATGTTAGAATGTACAAATTGGAGGCGTATAAACCTTTTTGCATATATATATATATATATATATATATATATATATATATATATATATATATATAGTCCTAGGATCGACCCCTGGGGAACTTCCAGGTTCATGTCATAATCATCAGAACGATTGTAATCGACTTTCACGGACATTTTTCCGTCACGCATATAAGATATCAACCAAGATAGACATTTTTTCTAAATCTCAAAGAATTTAATTCAATTCGTATTATTTCTGGGATGATAACATCGAACGCTTCCGTGAACTCGAATAAAACTGCTTCGACATATTTTCTCCTGTGTAATGAATTATATAAATATCTAGAAAAAATTATCTGATGCACTTCAGTCGACCATCAAGGAAAAAATCTATGCCGTTGTTTCGTTATGATCTCAAATTTATTGAAAAAGGGATTCAATTTTCATAAACGCATATATATATATATATATATATATATATATATATATATATATATATATATATTTATATTATATATACTGTCTGGAACTTCCGGATGAACCGCGTCTGAAATTGTTCTTCTGCCGACGTTTCGGCTCCCACTTTGGAGCCATTCTCAAGACTTCTTGAGTTGACATCTTCAAGAAGTCTTGAGAATGGCTCCAAAGTGGAAGTATATATATACATATATATATATATATATATATATATATATACATATATATATATATATATATATATATATATATATATATATATATATATATATACATATATATATATATACATATATATATATATACATCCAGCTATCTTCCTGGCGTCTTTTCACAACCCAATCTCTGAGCGTCCGTCATGTAGTTCTCAAGAAACCTGTAGTTGTACAGATGAATATTTTCAAGATTCATACACGACGTGTCATGGAAACTGTTTGGACTTTGTTTTTCGACTATAAATAATTGGAATTTTCATTTGTCCATTCCTTAGCGTCCTTTCATGGAGCCCCCTCTCAGCGTCCAATATCTTCAAGAATTTCCGCTAGCTGGTGTCCGCTTTATATATTTTACTTTCGTCCTTCCGATTCGTAAGCGCCCGGCGATGATGCCAGATTAAACCATAACGGCAATAGGTAACTTTAAGATGCTACTCGTGGGTTGACTTTCTGAGCTCTGATATTTTGCTTTGATACTTTTTTAATTTCACTATGTACTCGTTATTTTTATCTATACACTCATATGTGATTTGTTAAATATATACAATTTATGTAAAACTGACTTTTTCCACAGCTTATAAACATCAGTATTAATTGCCACACTACCTGTGGTCATGTTGTTCGTTATTTAGCTTTGTATTAAGCTTACTCAATACCAGTCCCTACAAGAAATTATATATTTTTCTTCAAACATTACTAAATCATGACATGACCACATATCTGAAAAATGGCCCTAAGAATCACATTCCAACTCATAAAAAATAAATAAATATATTAAGAAAACTTTATTTGTGAAGATACTCTGTTATAAAAGGGTACACGGCAAAGTGTTCACTTGTGTTTGTAATGAGCAGCCAAAATATATGTTGAGAGGGGGGCCAAACATATACAGTGTCATCCCCAAAGTATGCACCATATGGGAAACTTATTTATTGAGGGTTTTTCGACAAAAAGTTATTCCTGATAAGAGTTTGTGTATCCCCTAAAACTAAACATGCACCAACAAAATACAGTACCTAAAACACACGTGATATACGAGGAGCCTTCAAATATTTGATTTTGAGACAAGAGTATTTTGAAAAATCTCGGAAAATTTTGTTTGGAAAAGTTATTCAGCATCAAAAAATACATCCAGATTCGAAGGCATGGCCATCTTAGTGAAGTTTTACTTTTTTACCCATTTTTTCATAACTATTTTGGACAAGAAAATCTCCAGAAAATCAATGAGTTTTTTCCAAAATACCTATTTTATTTTGACGTTTTGTGACTTGATATTATCGAATATTAAGTTATTTTTAGAATACTGTATAATTTTCAGTAACATTCGGTGTCAACAAAAAATAAAAATAACCTTGAACCAAAAACTTAGAAAATTATTTAACTCTTCAAAAAAATTGACCGTGGTTGACACCTTACTTGTGTGATTTGTAATATTACAGCCTTCTAAAATAAACCGTGGTATACAGGATGCTGTCTATTTATCGTTTTAACAAATTTTTGTTTTTGTAGTCCCCATTTGAGAAAAGTGGGTAAAAAATTAAAATTCACTCAGATGGCCATGCTTTCAAACCTGGATGTATTTTTTGATGCTGAACAACTTTTCCAAATAACATTTCCCGAGATTTTTCAGATCAAGATTAATTTACTATTGTCTCAAAATCAAATATTTGAAGGCTCCTCGTATATAACGTCTATTTTACCGTATTTTGTTGGTGCATATTCGGTTTCAGGGGATGCACAAACTGTTATCAGGAATACCTTTTGTCGAAAGACCCTTAATAAATGAGTTTCCCATATGGTGCATACTTTGGGGATGACACTGTATCGGGCTAGAATTGGTAGTCTTTTTTAATTAAAAAAGGTTACTACAGTTGCCACTGTACGGATGGATATAATAATGACTGCAAAAAAATTTTCATGATTCCACGCCAATATTTTTATAAGAAAATACGAAGTTCTGAGACACTAAATGATATTAAATATTTTTTGTGGCCCAACACATCCCAAAAACAGACGTAGCAACTTATAGCACCAAAAAAAAAATCGTGCAACTCGAAAAACCTGCATGAATACATGCAATTTTCTGGAGTTTTAGGTGTGAGTTTTACAACAACAGCAACAGAAGCATAACCAAACCTTCCCCTAAGTGGAGCGTTAGGCGTTAGCACTCGAATCATTCAGAAAGAAGTAAATGAAGTGATAACTCTTCAAATAAGATATTTCTCGTTCAGAAAATATCGAATTTCAAAATTTCAACACTACCTTTGACGAAAAAAGCAAGAACCGATTTTATTTCACCTAAATACTGACCGTTTTATTCCAATAAATTTATTCGAGAGGTTCCTTTGTTTTTTAATGCTGTGCATATCCTTCGCATATTTTTTTTTAATTTTTAGAATGATGTAAATTTGCTACTGTTATCGCAGACTTCCATTGTCTGAGTTGTTAGTATCAGCACGACGCGACGTTTCAATCGATTCAGAATTTCCGATCGTTATTGAGTATACTGACTGACCACCTGAGGTAATAAGACAACATTCATAGGGCTTGAGATTATTGGCAGAACTACCTATTTTTCTGATGGGACCCTACCTAGCTTGGTATTATTCAATAACAGGTAATTTTCATCGTGTGTCCTGTATCTGGATTCTCTACAAATTGCCATCGACTCATTTATAACAAATGTCATAGAGAATGATCCTGCATGTGATGCACAAGAAATATTTTTTCACAAAATGGAGCTCTCCCCCATTACTTGCTGAATGTACGCGATTACAAATATCAAATAGAATGACAAATATCATAGAGAATGACCCTGCATGTGATGCACAAGAAATATTTTTCCACAAAACGGAGCTCCCCCCATTACTTGCTGAATGTACGCAATTACTCGAATGGCACGTTTCCAGGTCCCTGGGTAAACGAAGGGGTGCAACTGAGTGGCCCTCTTGGTCGCCCGACTTGAGTCTTTTAGTATTTTTTGATGAATGATCTATTACACAATCCATAGAGGTTGTAAATAACGAATTGAAATTAATTTTTTGTTCTCCCTGTTGTGAGGTTCAAACCAAATAGTTGTGAAGGATATTGGACACACACGACATCCTATCACCACTCTGGCATGATATCCTTGAAGGAAAAGCCATCTGTATCACTACTTTTGTTCGGGTTTGGAGGTCGTCGTTTTTTGGAATTTCTTCCTGATGTTTTGCTGGCGCGAGTGGCTAGCCTTTGAAGGAGCTAGGAATGGTGTGGTTTCTCGCGAAAAGCTTAGTTCGCCTTGAAAAACCCCCTACTCTAGGTCTGTGCGTTGATGAACTCAAGCAGAAACAGCTAAAGAATACAAAGTAGTCATGAGTGTGCGTCAACACCTCATTTGATTCATAACCTGCCTGAAATCAGTTTATCAAATATCACTCACTCTTCACTCAACGAATGTTTGTCAACAAATACTGCACTTTTTAAAACACGCTGCCTTCTGAAATCAGCCCCTATTCAGCGTTGCCTCTTCTTCAAAAATTGAAAGACGCTTGGAAATCGACGGTCCGAAAGTGATATATACCTTTCAATGAATATTCAGAAATGCTCCTCGCGTCGCTGGCGGCAAACCTGATGAACTAATAATATACAAAAGTATTCGAAAAATTTGCACAACTATCAAGAAGGCGTCCAACGAATTTTCAAATATGTGAACTACTCTGGTGCTCTGAGTTCAGATTCTACACAGTTTCTTCAGAGCGTCCATATATGGACGCTCTGTTGGAGCCGGACGCTTGGAAGATAGTAATTTGTTAATGTACGGACGCTCGGTAGATAGTGGTATGCTTATATATATATATATATATATATATATATATATATATACATATATATATATATATATATATCATCCGATACATTTTGCTTATATCTAGGCATAAAACATAGAAATGCAAGCGGAAATCAAGTAAAATATGGCAAATATCTTGTTGTAACATCGGTCCGGACAATAAGCAATCATTCAAAGACTTTCGATTTGTCAATTTGGCGGAGGCGTTGAAAACTACTCGAAGTTTTGTCGTGAGACTCTCGGGCTTGAGTACGCAATGATGGATTGAACAATACGAATTTTGAGAAATGATGACAGTATTTATCAATTCAATGTGATTTAGCTGAAGATACTTTTTCATAAAATCAGAATATTGGTAATACAATTCGGGTTGCTTTAGCAAATGGCGTTCCAGCGAATAGAAACGTTATATTGCATAATCTCGAATACCAGGAAATGTAGGATTACATTCACGAAAAGGAAGAAAAACAATAAATTTTCCATCATTACTTGTCGGTAATCATTTTTTCACATACAGTGTCCTCCGGGCTTTGAAATGCTATTTCCGGAACATTTTCAACTTCTTGAAATTTCTTTGTTGTATTTTGTGTGACGAAGAAGAGAAGTAGTCGGAAGAGAATTGGAAATATTAATTGTCCCATCAGAATATAACCACAATATAAACAAAATATAACCAAAATATAAACAGTATTTATCGCGATAGGATCGTTATTTTCTCCAGCTATAGTTGCTGATAAAAGTACTTCAGAAAATATATCCGCGCCAAGTAAAATATCTATGTTTCCTGGTTTACAAAAAGTTGCAAATTTTCAATGTGATTCCAGTCGCTATGAGGCAAAGTGAACGAAGGTAAAGGATCACAAATGGTATCCAAAATTATTGTGTCTGTAAACATAAGCGGTGATTCTGAACCTAAAGATTTCAAGGTAAGGGGTACCGAACCGTTAGTAATCTTCGAATGCATATAACCCAGTCCTTTCACTTCAATAGACATTGCGGACTTTCGTAAACCTAATTTCAAAACTGCTTTCTCAGTAATGAACGAAACCATACTTCCCGAGTCCAGTAAACACCGAAAAGCATGATAATTTCCTCGATTATTGCAAACATCAATCCAAGCATCCGATAACAAAGTATTTTGGTTGTGAGAAACTGCTCAAGCTGCGGTAGGAAGAGAATTCTGTGACGGCTATACTGGTTCTGGACTGTCAAATCCAGATCTGCAACGGATTACCCGAGATTCGATTTGTGTTCTGTCCTAATATCTCCCGTTTTGTTAGAATTGGTTTTCCAACCATTCCCTTTCGAACATAAAAGAGTATGATGAAATTTCGAGTTACACGTTTTACACTAATGAGTTGATCGGCACGATTTCAAATCGTGTGAACTACTCGAACAGTTGAAACATAAACGGCGCGATTTACAAAAATTATAACGTCCTTTTTGTGATTGCGAAGTGAATGCGGTACAATGATAAAGGGCATGATCTTCATTGCAGAAAACACAATTATGAGCGGAGGTTCGCGGAGTATGTTTGGCAACGAAAAAGCTGGTGGTGCAAGAACCTACTGAATAATTTTGATTCACGGTTCTGGAGGGACGAGTGCGCGAAGGGCTTGGTTGCAACGTGTCCATTACAAAACATTGTTTTTTTTAAAATTCAACTAATTTAATGTAAGTTGGCATTTCCCTTCAACGATGTTCCCATTCAAAGCGAGAAGTTTCGTGATCCAATTTTTTCAACATTAGCATGATAAGAACAAAATCCCATTGGTCTACGGGGTAACCTTAACCCTTCAAGGCCTCAAGATTTTCAGAGAAAGTGTCTGAAAATTTGAGAAAAGAAGCGGAGTCATCTCTAGTAGTTTTGGTACAATTTTCAATATCGGCCCAATGAGCTTGTGCTCCGAGTCTCTTTTTGCCATATCTTTCATTCAAAGTATTGTATGCAATTATATGATTGTCAGAAGTTATTCTTAGTATGCGGACCACAGCAGCCGGTGGATCTTTCGAAGAATTCACAAGATAATTAAATTTCTCAACTTTCAACGAACATCAAACCATCGCGGAATCAGCTGCTCTCCATTCAGCCAAGAACTGAATATTCTGGCCAAATGGTGTTGGGTGCTCGATAACTTTCTCCACCAATAGTTATCGAGGCCATCAGGGCCTGGAGCAGCAAAGTTCTTCGAATCCTCAAGAGCTCTCCGAACTTTATGTGTGGTTATCGGTTGACGCAGTATTTCGGGCTCAGGCTGTTGAAGCCTTCTTCAGAAAGCTTCAAACTGCGACAGGGCTGGAGGGTCTCGGTTGAGTGGTTGTGGATGCTCGTAGATATCTTTCCAGAAGGATTCCACCCGATCAGAGGCCGGCGGATTATCCACAACACGCGGAGGCAATTGAAATGGGCGAGAGGGTTTTTCGCGGAACTATTTGTTCTCTGAGAGAGCTTTCGCGTGCCTCACTAGTAACTTTTTTGCAGTCACCAGCATTCGTATCCTCTCGAGGCAATGCTGCTTTTTGGTGAGCAGCACCCCTGGATTCAATGAGTGATGGGATCCCCGCAGTTTTGCAGCGATTCGCCGCAACTTAATATAACAAGAGTATAGCCAGAAAACTTTTTTCTGAAAAGAAAAATCCTTTTGAGGATGAAGATTCTGTTATTGATGTGGCTGTTCATGGCCCTTCGAATCAAACAGATGATTGAAACGGATATTCAAATAACTAACTTGGAAAACCCTATCCTTTCTATCCAGTTAAGTAATTCTTGGCTAATATGTGATAAACATACGTTTTTGCACTACATAAATTTGACACTAATAATATCGGACAATTTGAAAACATTGACAAGTCATTTCGAAAATGTAACTAATCAAATACTTCATTACGGACTCTTAAGCTCTCTTCCCAAAAGAACGAAACACTTGATACAGATACTTTGTATTTCTCCTGCATTTCTTCTTTATCCAAAGCCTTTTGATATTCATTACATGTACCACTTTGATGCTTTTTCGGTTTGAAAAATGACGAATTATATTGCTTGCAAAATATCCTTCTATATCAAACTCAATTCTGGCCATTGATTTTCTTTACATTGTTCCATAAATAAATCATGCATTTTCCTTATATTGAGGTTAGGATCTGAGAAGAGTTTTTTACTGGATTTCCTTGTATAGCGGCTTTCTACGACGAAAAAACCCTCAATGTGTTTTTTAATTTTCATTACCACTTCTTCTTGAATTCTATAAGCTGGATATTTTCGACCTCTTTTGTCTGTACATCCATATTTGCCGCTTTGACTCCTATTTTGGCATGCATTCAATATCGGAGTGTTCGAAATACATATCGTTTTGCAAAAAAAAGATTGACAAACTTGATGTCTAGACTCCTCTTTGTGAAAAAATATGATTTTTCATTTTCTTTCATTTTTCACAATAGCTGGCGTTCAGCTTCAGAGAAGTGTGTCGTGCATTCATAACGGCACTTTTCACAATTCACTGGCTTGGGAATTTCAGGAGTTTGTATTATTCCGCCTATGCTTTTATAAGGTTGACCTTGACTTCTTTTTTTCTTTTCAATCAATCTTTTCCAGATTGAAGGTCTAGCAGTAAGTACTCCATTTAGTTTCCTCTGAGATAGTTTTTGCTATAGGTTCAGCTCCACCTTTCTTACCTTCTTTACTCCCCGTTGAACTATTATGGTCGTTTTCTGGCTCATAGTCTTTATTTTTCGAAGAATCTCCATATCTAAGCCAAATTCTACTGATTGGATAATGCTAGGTTCAGGTAAGTCCATATTTAGCGAAGAAGTAAAGATATTTTGTGAAGTGGAATAATTATCATGTTGGTCTGGAGGACCACTATCATTTTGTAAAGCAGATATAAGAATTGAATACGACTTCCACTAGTATTGTGTTGTGAATGTGCTAGTTCATTGCCATTAAGAGGGGTAAAAACTGAAGTTAAAATTGTGAACTTTTCCATATATCCTTGTTACAAAAGGTTAATTAGGAACATGTAATTTCATGCCAAACAATGGTAAGCAACATTGTGGAACTTTGATGTGAAGTTAATCAAGAAAACAGTTCTCATATTGTAAAAAACGCGTTGGAGATACTAAAAAAGTGCCGCAGAAAGAGTTGATAAGAATTTATAATTATACTTCGGTTGGTCCCATCCGAATAGATCACCTTGTAGTAGTACCTCTTTGACTGAAATGCACCAGTTGAAAGAAAAAATGATTAACGATGCCCCTATCTCACGATACCTCACTCGATCCGTCAATATACTTTTTGCGCTGAATGTGATAAGTTCGAACGTGTAAATTGATTACAAATAAGTGAATTCAAGAGATATTCCATACTATGGGAGAAATTCGCGAAAGAGAACGATGCTCAGTGAAGACGACGTAGAAACTTGGCGAACACTACGGAAACTCAAGGAAAAACTCCGTTCCTACTCGTCCAGTAAGTAAGATTGGTTTCGATGTTTTTTGTTATGTTTTAGAGAAACCAACGAAATGAGTGGACATATAATTAGAGAAAGATGAGACTGACAATGATTTCTGATCATTGATCATCGGCAGGGGCAATCTACATTGTAGATCAACATACGGCTGAACTTTATTCATCATTCTACGCCGTTTTCTGCCCTGCACACTCTTTGAGTTGTGTCAGCCGAGTGTCTCGCGCCCAAAGACAATTCTGTTTTGGTTGGCGCAGGTTCGTCGTCAGATTTGACATCGGAATTTTCCGCCACCAACAGTGAATCTTTCCGTAGTGATAACGCTGTTAATACTATAGTGGGAGATGATCCGACTGAACCAAAGTCTTATGGTAGTGATATCCAGGATGATTTTGCACTGCGGTGGTATACCTATCTGACACAAGGACTAGAGTACGACAACGAAGAACCTAAGGACACTCGAGGATAAACTCCGTACTTACTCGTCATGAGTAAATTTGTTTTTCATATTTTTGTCACGTTTCAGAACGTGACGTTTAGAACCAAAGAAGTTAGTGGATATATAATTGGAAACAGCTGGGACTGACAATGATTTCTGATCATTGATCATCGGTAGGGACAATCTACTTTATAGATCTTTATACGGCTGACCTTCAATAATCATACGCCGTTTTTTGTTTCGCATACTTCCTCAGTTGTGCACGCCGAGTGTCTCGCGTACGAAAACAATTTCTTTTTTGTTGACGCAGTTTCCAGGCCGTTGCACTACCTCATATCCACCCAATCTGAATCCGGAAGTCCAGACATTTTTTTCTCGGCATCCGAGTTGAGGTTTTCTACTGGACCCTTTAATTTCATTAGGCGAAAGTTTCTCAGCCCTCAGTACAGCTATGTCTGATCGATATGCTGGAGCAGTCAAGACGACTTTGTCTGACATGGCCGGTGCTGATAAAGCATTGTGCAACGTTCCTCCCTCGATTTAAAATTCCATTCAAAACGCCTCGAGGGCACTGCTTAACGAAGTCGATGGCAATCTTACAGAGTGGGGACATCTCAAGTAGACGAAACAGAGGATGGTGAGAGAGGTTCACGACGTACAACAACAAACAGAGGAGGTAACATATTTGAACCTATATGCTGGTTGCATTAAATATTTGACAGCACATGGCAATCCATAACCAACAACTCCTACTTTTTGGAATGGGTTCAGAGATATAAAATACATTCGGATACCCTATCTTATCAAAAACAGGCACCTGAGCCGCCGACAATTCCACCTAGCCAGCTAAACCTCTATTATGAGAGTTCAGCTTTATTACTGAAATTCGACGACATTGAACCAGCACGTCAATGTAACGAGCAATTTTTTGTTCAGCTGTTTTCTCAGGTTCGAGTCTTACTGGTAGCTATAGATTTCTTTCAAATCTGAAGCATTTGCATGAATTCATTACAGCCCCTCCCTTGGATCTGTGAAGAATCTAGTGTCTGAAAATTGTTTTTTGGCGTCAGTGGATTTGACGGATGCCGATGAACACAAGAAATATTTGCGATTCCAATCTAGACACAAAATTTTTAAATTTCAATTTTTTGTGTTTTGGCCTATCTTTGCACCTTATATAATTACAAAAATCTCGAAACCGATCATAAATTTTTTGAGGTAAGGAATTTTTGTATCTGTAGCTATTTAGACGACATCTTTTTCAATAAGTATCATCAAGATAGAGTGTTCAGAAAACATCCAACAAATTTGTGGTATCTTGAATTTGTGGTATCTTGGAAACCATTAGGATTCAATATTAATGAGAAATGAATTCATTTGATACTTGATTTCGGTTTGCCCTGTGGCTGAATATAGGTGGCCGTCTACGAAATTATTTGAGGGGCACCAATATATCACCCTGCAGGCAGATCGAGGAGATTTTGACAATGTAAATTCCTAGCGAGTTGCACAGTCACTTTCTATGTTGGGCAACTAGAAGGTAAAACAAGGCATGAATTTTCCAGAATATTACATACAACAGCGAGAAAGCCAAAGGTTTCAGGGAAGCAGGCGAGGCCAAACTTCGCATTAATGTTTTGGAATGCCTCAAAACCTTCAGACAGTTCTCCTCAAACTGTCGCATTTTATTGCGTATAGACAACAACACCGTCATTGCGCATACCAACCGGATGTGTGGAAGGAAGAACCCAAACCTCAACGAAATGGCTGCAGATATGTGAAAGTGGTGTGAAGAACAAAGCATAATGATATTCAGGAACTTGAGTATTCTGGTGAAGAATATAAAAAAAAATATCAACTAGTGATGAAATTTAAGTTTATAGCAGATCAAGAGCGGGCAGAAAATTTGGATAACCTCAAGTTTATCTGTTTACTAACTACTCTAACACATAGGGTAAAACATTTTTATCTTGACACCCAGACCCCATGAGTTTTGTAACTGATGCATTAAATTAACTTGGTCTGACACGAACGTTTGTGTATTCCCAATCATCACCATTTCCACTTTCTCCCTAGAATATTGAAAATTATTGAAGGGGACAAAGTAACATATTTTGTGTAACTGTCATCGCAGTCCCAAACTTGGTTTCCACAAATTTATATCAATTCTAAATTTCAAAATATTGTATTTTGAACCACAACATATATTTTTTCAGCTTCGTTTTAGCACCTACATCCAATGTGGTGCAATCTTACCCTGGGTGCGACGATTTTGTCTCGCAACCATTCCCCAGGAGAAAAACTGAGGGGTAAACCTCCAGCGAATCTGATCGCAAATACGACGAAACCATACATTTATTATCTTTTCATTGGTGGATATTTGTGAAGAAGATGTAGATAAGATAGATCGCCAATCGGTGCAGCCAGGTAAAAATTGTAGTACTAAAAAAACACATAGATCGGATCAAAAGGGGTATTTACAAAATGTGATTCACTTTTTTCCCGATATGAGAAAATCTGGGACCCTTATCAAATGTTGACCATGGCTGAATGCGCCTTGGAGGAAGCAAAGGCCAATAACCTAGAGAGAGAGAAATGTTGACCAAATTAGAAAAATTGTGCCTATTGGATGACCTCATTTTGAAAAATATATCACAAACTTATGGTTATGCTTGCTCTAGGTTCTGTCTGAAGGGAACAAATCTCATTCAAAATCAGAATGATTAGTGTTATGTCTTGTGATAATTACTAGTTTGAATAACTCAAACAAGGAAATGCAGTTTGAGCTGTTCACTTCAAACATACATAATATATCCTACAGTCATACCAATCGACAGTTTCCCGTTCCACGAGCACGCAAAAAAGTCAACTGTTTTTCTCATTAATTTATATAGCAGAGTCGAACTCAGCCCAATATCTAACACCTCCTTCCTCAATTTGGAACAAACTTCAAATTTGATATGGAAGAAAACTCAAACTAGGTATACATCATATACATATCACGTATTCACTCCCAACCTGTCTGGTTGTTTTAATTGACTACGACGTCTCAGCAATTTTGGTGAATAGCTTGATGTTCCAATATCTTCATTTTCACTTCCACTGACTACATCTACGGTATTATTAACAATGTCGTTTTCAGTTAAAAGAGATCGAGGAATGATTGAGACTGATGATAGTGTATCACCTTCAATAGAATGTCTGATTTTCAATTGGTTTTTGTGTCTTTTCCATTTCACTCCACAATCTGCTTTGACTTCATAAGTTCTCGATCCAATGATATTTTCAATAATCCCTGAACACCAAGGAGGGGTGCCTGATCGAAAATCTTCAATCCAAACTTTATCATTTTTTTTAAGAACAAATCCTTTTTTCTCCGAAAATATTTTTTTTGGTAATTGTGTTTGTTTGCCACCACCTCTTTAACTGAAGGTAATAATGAATCTAATTTTGAACGTGAGTTAGGCCCAATCAATAATTTGGAGGATGTCTCTCCTGTTGCAGAGTGGGGAGTATTCCTGTATTTAAATAAAAAACGATTCATTATCAAATGTATATCTAAATTCGGATCCTCGTGTTTGGCTTTTATAATGGCATTTTACATGATTTTTACTGCACTTTCTGACGAACCATTGGTTTGAGGGTGATACGGTGCTCCCGTTAAATGTTTTATATCACTTGACAATAAAAAATTTTGAAATTCCTCGGAAGTGAAAGTTTTTGCGTTATCAGTGCAAACTTCAGATGGTGACTCAAATCTAGGAATTATCTCCCGGAAAATTTCAATTGTGGTTGAAGCAGTAGTATTATTAACTTTTACGCATTCGATCCATTTCGTTGTTGCATCCTCAATAACTGAAAAATGTTCATTAAACAATGGTCCGAAAAAATCTGCATGCAATCTCGTCCAGGCTTTTTTGGGCCATTGCCACACTTCTAAAGAAATCTTTGAAGGATAAGCTGAATAAATTGCGCATGTTCTGCAATTTTTTGATACATTTTCAATATCACTATCCATTAAGGGCCACCACACGTATGTTCTAATTTTTTCTGGAATTATCAAACGATATCCCCACATAATACAATCTTGCTCTATGGTTAATTCGTTTTTTCTTCTGAAGTACGGATTCATAGCATCAAAAGGACAAGAACTGGGCCAACCGTTTCGAATGTAAAAAATGATTTTACTCAAAACAACATCTTTTGATGTTTCCTTTTTTATTGACCTGAAGTCCATAGGAATATCAAATTCTTTTATATACTGAATATAAGAAATGTTCGAATCTATTTTCAAATATGAATTTTTTTAATGTTCAGAACTTTTTACTGGAACTCTTCATAAAAAGTCTGCTGTATTATTTTCAGATTTTATATAACTCATATCATACCTGAAAGGTGATAACATTTGTGCCCACCTTTGTTAACGATTTGCTGCAAAAAATCCTTTTTTATCTCCGAAAATTGCTAGCAAAGGCTTATGATCCGTACAAAGCAGAAAATGTTGGCCATAAATGTACTGAAAAATTTTTTTTAGTCCAAAAATTATCGCAGCAGCTTCTTTCTCAATCTGAGAATAGGCTAGTTCCGCGGAATTCAACAATTTTGATGCGAAAGCGATAGGCCTTTCAGAATTATCATCAAAAATGTGACTCAAGGTCGCCCCCAAAGCAAACTGTGATGCGTCCACTGTCAATTTGATTTTTTTCCAGGATCAAAATGTGTTAGAACCGAAGCAATATACTTTTCGCTCTCTCAAAACTATCATTGCATTCCTTGCACCAAACCCATTTGGATCCTTGTGTCAATAAATTATATGAGTGCTTCATGATTTCTGAAGCTCCAGGGATGGATCTGCAAGAGAAATTTACCATTCCTAAAAATGATTTAAGTTCAGTAACTGACTTTGGTACTTGCACCTTTTTTATTGCTAAAACTCTCTCTCGAGGTATGCAACCCTTTTTGATCAATTATATGACCCAAATATTTCACAGACTTTTGAAAAAATTAACACTTTTTCCTTTTCATTTTCAAACCACAATCTTGCAGACGTTTCAATACTTTTTTGAGGCGTTCAAAATGAAGTTCGTTATTGTCAGCGGTAATAAGAATATCGTCCAGAAAACAACAGACTCCAGGCATTACAATCATTTGTTCAATTACGTTTAGGAATATTGATGGTGCACTTGTTACTCCGTAAGGTTATCGGGTGTAACAAAAGAGACCTTTGTGTGTACTAATGTAAATAACTTTTCTAGAATTTTCATCTTAAACTATTTGCTGATACGCCTCGGATAAATCAATCTTGAAATCTTTTTCAATTTTGGGTTTCAAAGCCATGAAAATGTTTTTGATATTATTTTTCAGATATTGCTGCATGAGCAAAACCCGAATCGGCTTCAAAGTTAATAGGTATATTTTCAACAATCAATTTGACATAAGTTGGTTTAACATTGTCATTATTATCTACATCATCATCAGAACGTATATTGAATATCGAATCTTCCGATACATGATCCTCTTGTTCAGTCACAGTCAAAAAATTTTGAAAAGACCTCTTGCATACAGGTGCTAGATGGCTCTCAACTCCACATTTGTGGCATGTACGATTTTTATAGCTACATTCACTGGACAAGTGATTTTTCCGACCACACACAAAGCATTTGACTATGTGTTCTCTGCTTACCGTTTGTCGTCCACTATTCTTACCAGCCGCAGCATTATATGGTTTCTCGGAACTCGAACGACTTGAAGTCGTTATGGTAGTGGACCTTGGGGTTTTTCAACGATGGCGATGGAAATTCACAGGCTCCGTTTTGACTGTTCCTAGGTTTTCTATTGAACGATGCTCCCGTAACGCATATTCTTTCATCAAGGCCAATTTAACCATTTTCTTCAGATCTACTGTTGATTTAGATGCATCTTCTTCGAAAAGCCGATCCATTATTTTCGCGTCATTGATTCCAATCACAAACATATCACGCATAACGGTATTCAACTCGGTCCAAACTTGCAATTGGAAGCAAGTTTTTTAATTTTAGCTTCCTACTCGGAGACACTTTCGTTCAATTCACGTCTCGCCGTATAAAACTTTAAACGAGATTTCACCGGTGCTAAATGGTCACTCAACAAAGTATTGAGTTCTTGAAAAGATTTGGTTTTCGGTAAATCCGGCACACACCAACTCCTTATCAGTATGTAACAGTTTTCCGACAAGGTATTTGAAAGAATAGCTTTCTTATGATCCTCTTCCGTTATTTTATTTTCAATAAAGAATTGCTCGAGTCTTTTCATGACCACTGAAAAGTCCGAGTTTGTTGGATCAAATGTGCTGAGCGAACCCAAAAGTCCAATCTGCTGATTTGTTTCCGAGATTTTTACCTTGAAATTTTCAAACAGCACTCACAATACCAATTTACGCACTACAATCGACGAATTTACCTACTACCACGCACTTAACAACGCTTTTCACGTGAGTTTTCAAAGTTATCCTCGTCGCCAAAATGTTATGTCTTGTGATAATCACTAATTTGCATAACTGAAACAAGGAAATGCAGTCTAAGCTGTTTACTTCAAACATACAAAATATTTTCTACAGTCACACCAATCGACAGTGTCTCGTTCCACGAGCACGCGAAAAAGTCAACTGTTTTTTTTTTTTCATTAATTTACATAGCAGAGTCGAACTCAGTCCTCCAATATCTAACAAGTAGCATTTTTATTACCAAGGACTCAGTAAGGGAAAAAATATATAAAAATTTCGTTTACCGGTTGACGAGTGTCAGCCTTCAGAGGTCGAATCTTCCACAGAAAATGCATTGACGAGGCCTTTTGCCTTTTGGCGTTTGAGTCCCAGCACGGTGGTCAGATGGGGAGTTGAACCCGGGTCTTCCGCTTGAGGGGCAGACGTGCTTGCCTCTTGACTGCCGAGAAACAAATAATCGACAAAAGTTCGGAACCAAGAGAGCAATAACCACAAACATATGTTTTTTCATTTTTCACGATGAAACATGAATTGTGTATGAAATCCACGATTATCCATCAAAAAACCGCACACATTCAGTACGACATCGGAATTAGGTTTTTTTCTCATTTTCACTTATAAAAATCCTCACCACCCAGCTACACCTCAGCCCTTTGCTGGAAATGAGTCTGCAATTTGGTGGTGTTGATACTGATCAATTCAAAGGCCACTGCACAAGACATGCTGCCACTTCTGCGGCCTACCACATCGATATGAGCACGGACACCATACGATCAAATGTAGGCTGGTCCGACAAATAAAATTCTCTGGTAAATTCTACCATAGACCAATAATTACAAATGGTCCATTTGCGGGTGACATCCGCAATTTTATTAAACAAGTGTAAGTTTTCTGGTCATTTGAGTATTGAAACATTATATTGTATTAGCATTCGAATACTGTCGGTATCAAATGCTTAGTTTATAGTGGTGGATTATATGAAGAATGAACAGTTCATTTAGACTACTTCATTAGTATGAGATCAGTCTGAATAAAATTTTGATCGCCTTTTAATAACTCTTTGAACATCTACAAGGTGATCTATTCGGATGGGACCAACCGAAGTATAATTGAGGATTGAACAACTTACCTGAAGAAAGTTCAATTCAAATTATACGTCGGGATGGGAAGAGAAAAGTGGGTAGTAGGAGGTGTTTACCACTCGCCAAACTCAAGCCATGCTGTTTTCATTGAGAAGCTGGAAGAACTTTTTGAAATGTTCGCCGATAAAAACAAACTTCTGATAGTTGGTGACTTCAATATTGATTTCAATAATCTACATTTTTTCTACAGAAATAAAATAATGAATGTGTTTAACACTTACTGTCTTGAACAAATTGTAAATCAGTTTACTAGGGTCACAAATAGTTCCAAAAGACTTGTACATTATGTAATAGCTGATTTTAATAACATTTCCGATCACTCAGTAATAGGTGTGAGTTCTTCAAGTATAGAATATGTGTATCAGGATTGGCTTTTAGATTCAATAGATGTGAATGGTGTTTCAGAAGATATTATTATAAGAACTACTCAATATCCATGCTCCCGAACACGAACTATTTATAAAGCAAAATCAACTCCCCTACTGTGACAAAGAATTGATCAACAAATCTGAAGAGAAAGATGAGGCTTATAGATCTTTTAAAAATAGTGATGATCATTCAAAAACTGAAGCTTGGGATGATTTCAAAAACATCAGAAATCAATATGCTAATTTACTGTAATTAGTTCAGTAAGCTCAAAATAATAAATATTCAGTTTCTTAATGAAACATCCGAAGTTTTTGGGCATGTTCTGTTTAATTTTGTTTATACCTGCTTTGAAAAGGGCAATTTTTTCATTCTTCATTCAGTACCTACATTAAGTCATTGTTTTGCGTGGCGTCCTTATGGAATGCTCACAAGAAATATCCACTAAGTCAGTTAGTTTATTTTTCTAGAACAAAAAATGTCAAAAAACAAAAAATTGAATAGTGTGTTTTGCTTGTAACTCGACGGTATCATAGATTCGTTCAATAACAATTTACATCGTAATATTTCAACTTGAGTAAGAAAATTGCATTTCTTGTTTCAATAAGTTATTTTATATGTCAAATAACAGTTGGTGTATTTGAATTTGATGCCTCATCTCTATTAACAGTTGCTCATCTGGATATCTACAAAATGTCTTTGTGGATTTACGATTTATTGAAAACTATTGTGGCGTAATTGGTCAAGAACGGTATGGTCTTTCAATTGAAATTGCATCAAATAGACAACAGAGGTGAAATTTGCATACTTGATATTGTTGCACGATTGGTAATGTGAATTTGGAATACATTTGAACTGTTCATTGTTTGGAAGACAAAGAGTACAATATGCCGGGCTGTTTTATTGTTGATCGTGAATAGGTCATATGACTATTTTGCACAGAATATTATACGGAACAGAACTTAGGGATGGCCAAAATAACACGTTTGATGTAACGTTAATGGATCGTTCTCAAGTCGATTTGTCAATTGAATAGGTAAGAAACAATTCGTTGAGGGATGCTTTGATATTCGTTTGTTAATGAAAATTTCGGAAAATATTTGAACTAAAATATCTTCGAAATATTCAGAATTTTGTTAATGCATAACGCGTATGCATTATCACTTACGATGATTGAACGCTTTTTTACAAGATTTTGAGACATTCAATATGCCAATTTGAGATATAAAAGAGTTATTTCCACAGGCCTTGTCTTGTTGGGAATGTTATTCTTCTCCTGTTTCTGACATGGTCTAGGCGTATTGATTCAACTTCTATGCCGTGAATATAATAGAATGGGTGCGACTATTTTTCTTCGAATTAGCCAAAATACTTCGAATTCATACCTCGTTTCATCATTGAACGCTTGAGTCGTACAAGGGTCCAACCAAGTTGGCAACATCAGGAGTCACTACTCTGAGTGCAGTATGGCCGAGTGTGTACCAATTACGCTTGCGTAGTTTGGTTCAGTATGGCTCAGTTTGTGTGTGTGTGTGCGCGGTAGCGTGCGTGTGTGTGTAAGAGTATGGAACGTATGACCATAGTGTGGTTGTCACTGTTTTGAGAATCACTGGTATGTTATTTCCTTTGCTGCTGCATTGACACCGTTTTTTTCTCTCGATGTTGCATGCTGAAGCTGAACACCCAGTATGCTTCATCATATTACCGTCAAGCTAGATATTTCTTTGACGCCATATTTTTTTCCTTCAACGTTGCCGCCATGATTTTTCCTTCAAATGTTGCATGTTCAACACCCTATATACCTCATCATACCGTCGCCATGTTTTTGAACGCTAGTTACCGTTCGAGACGTCATCTCAGTTCATGGATGTAATGACTGGAACAGCATGAAAGAAACTCTAATACAAAACTCCTCTGACAAAAGATTTGATAAACCTGCGACAAGAAGAAGTCATGGGACTTTTGAACACAACCATATCGAATTATACACCGCCGACGATACGATAAAGACCAGCAAGAAGAACTTTTTCCAACAACATGCTCTAACAAAATTCTTAGCTGGACTACGAGAGCCAATGGGATCCACCATAAGGGCAATGGAACCATTAGACTTGGCAACAGCGATACAGTACATTCAAGAAGAAAACAATATCTGTTATTTGCAAAGGACGTTTGTACCCCCCTAAGTCTCCAAGGAACCACTCCAGACCCCGCAAAGAGCTGTAAATCACCAACATGCACAACATTGAATACCTCAGCGGATGTACCAACCCATGCAACACTTTCAACGACCTGGACAACAACAACCTCATCAACCAATGGGACTTCATCCACAACTTCAACAAACCGACCTTCATACCACATTGGTAACCAAATACTCAACAGAGTCAGATGTGGCCTTCAGTCCAACCATTACGTCTTTGATAGAATCAACCAAGGAAGAACCAACACCAATGAGCATCAATACCAGAAATACTCATAGAGCACCAACAAGGAGCATAAGAACCCAACCTCAAGCAAGACCAAATTTCAATCCAGATCCCATGCTCAACATTGAGCAACATGACGAAGACTATGGATATGAAGTGAACCCCTATTACCTTGAAGAAACATGTTTTCATCCCAATCAAGAAACAACTGAAGAATTTCAGGTTCAAGAAGACCAACAGGAACCAGATGTAAATTTTCCAATGAATCCAGGACAGAATCAAAAAGCACAGTGTTACTGCATACCTTTAACGATAAGAGAGAATTTCCTTATATAAACCTTTGAAATTCTTTCCTCAAACTCCTTATTAATAATAATAATGTGTCTTTATTTTTTTTAAAAAGTACATGAATATTAATGAATGAACAGAAGGAGGCGATGTTCAACAGAGTTGCTCTTCCACATAACATCCCCATACACAACATGTGAATACCACAAAAAAGATAACAATTTCTCTGCAAATACAAAAATTAATAATGATGAGAAGGAAACAAGAAATTCAGTCATTGGAAAGCAAATACATGTGTCACTAAATTCGCAGTTCACCTATACGGGCTCTGACCTGTTTTTTGAAAGTAAAGAGACTCTCAAGACTTTTAACGAAGAGCATTATAAGTACTGACTGCATTATATAAAAAATTATTTTCGAATTATTGTGGTCTTATGTGCCGGCACGGTATATTGTTTACAGAATCGGGTAGGGCGCTGGTGTAGATCGGATCCTTTCAATAAATCATTGAACAAATATCTAGGAACGCCAGTACGAATAATTTCAAAGAGCAAGCAAGCCAGATGGAGCTTGAATCTCTCATCCTGTTTCAACCAATTCAACTTCTTGAAGGTTTCACTGATATGATAAAATTTTCGTAAACCACTAACGTATCTCAAACAACTGTTCAGGATTTTTTGTAGACTTTTCTGATCCTTACTAGTTAGAGCCGGCCAGTGAACTATATCACAGTTAGAAATGGTAGATAAAATCAGAGAGTCACATAAAATCAGTTCAACCTCAGGGGTAAGATCATTTTTATGCATATACAAGGTTTTAAATTTTCCGAAGGATTTTTTTATTAGATTACGCACATGTCCCTCAAATTTCAGATTCATATCAAGATATACTTGTAGGTTTTTACATTGGGTTGAGACATCAAGTACCTTATTGTTGACCAAGATATAAAGTTCTGGCCTTTCAAAGATTTCCGCATTTTTTAATCCGAAAACAAGCAACTCGGTCTTCGTTTCGTTCAGAAGTAGAGAATGTGCTTTCGACAAATCAGAGATAAAACGAATATCCGAATTAATTATTTCACAAGCTTTATTCAAATTAGAAGGGTTGAACGACATATAAATTTGTATATCATCAGCATATATATAAGTTTCTTCCTTAATCCTGATTTAGATTTCCAATATTACAAGGATTGCATCAAAAAAGATCCCTTTATCGTCACATCCATTTTCCAAATAATTCTCAAGTTTACAGTGCAGAAATTCCCATACCTATCCCCCGAGTTCAACTCGAATGATATTCTCAAATTCTACCTCCTCAAATTCCACAAAACTCTCGATGACTTCATTGGACTCGATAACCTGAAATTTCTCAAAGCTTAACTAAATTTCCCTGAATCCCCCCTTTCAACCGAATACTCATTTCTCCTAATCCAGTACTATGAAATCAATGAGACCTAGTCCTACTCTATTCAATTGGAGCCAGACAGCGTGACGCAAGTACGACTACCGGTAGAAGAGAAGAATGGAACCATCATGATACCAAGGCAGGAACTGCAAGTCGCTTACATCCGTGAAGCTCTCACCGATGCCTGCGATCATCTAACCTGGACGGAAATCGTCAACTTCTGTCCAGATAAACTTCAAAACGTTATAGCCGAACTAGTACGCAGCAACCCAATAAATCTTCGAGAGCGTCATATCTATTCTGCTGACATAATCCCATCAGGAAACACGGACCCAATCAACAATATGGATGATCTAATCAGAACAGACCACCTTAATTCAGAAGAGGGGATGCATATCAGAAAATTATGCAGGAGGTATGCCAATATTTCTCACCATCTAGATTCCTTACTCACATTCACCAAACAGGTCAAACACCATATAAAAACCGAAGACGAATTCCAGTCCACACCAAATCATACCGATATTCATATGTACACAAGGAATAAGTCAAAAAACAAATAATGATAATAATAACTTTATTCACACAATAAATCAATACATAAAAATGTTTCGATGAATACATAGTTGAATGAATGAGAAGTTTTGCGATAAGTGCAAAGCACTTGTTTCGCGAAGAAAAATATTACAATGATAAAATATCACGTGGAAAAAGTCAACTATAAAATATAAAATATAGGATATGAAATATAAAATGTGGAAATGTCTATTGTAAATTTAAAATATAATTAATAACAGTACAATACAATGAGCGATAAAAGGTACAATCATGTAGTACAATAATAATACAATTGGTAAGATAGATATTAATAAAAGATAAAAAAAAATTAACAGAAATCACTTACAAAAGTCATATGCGGGAGATGTCATTGTTAGTAATAAAGAAGTATTCATCAGATGAATAAGGAACATATGAAAAATGTAATTCCTATCCCATTAATTTGATTAAATAATCTCTGCTATTTTGTGAGATATGTAATCTGAGTTTTTTCTTGAATAACGTTTAACTGTTTGATTTTTTTCATTGTTTCAGGTACTGTATTGTAAAGTTTAACTGCTATGTATGAATAAGCCTTTTGAGAAATTGATTTTTTCACTATGTTTGGATAAGTATGAAGGTTTCGGTTCCGCGTATTATATTTATGTTCTCGGGTTTTCGCTTGACGAGCATTGAAGTGATATCTAACGTTTGAACAAAAGTAAAACAGTTGCCTCAGGTCAAATATTTCAGATTCCTTCTATAGCCTGTTGGATGGAAACATATATGACTTGCCGATAATAAGACGAAGAAATCTTTTTTGAAGCACTTCCAGGGAGTTCAAGTAAGCCCGTGAGGCACATCCCCAGGCTGAGATAGCATATCGTAAGTGACTCTCGACAAGGGCAAAATAGAAATTTTTCAGTTTTTTTATGGGTGAGTATTTTTTCAAGATTTTAAATTTGTGGATTATTGTTTGAAGTTTTTTTATGACATAATTGATATGATAGTCCCACCTTAAGTGTGTGTGTCTATATACAGACCTAAATATTTTATACTTTTTGCAGATTGAATATTGACTGGATTCCCATCTATGACAACAAGAATATGCCTGAATGGAGCAGTCCCGGTTATATTGCAGCTAAAAGGTACGAAATTTGTTTTCTCTAAATTTATTGTTAAGAGTCTGTGACTGAACCAGTCCTTAATGAGAGCGAAATCTGTCTCAACTTTATTTTTTAGATCTTCCCATGTTTCTTCTTCATAAAACACCGCTGTGTCATCTGCATATCCAATGATTTTCCCGGAACTGTTCAGGCCAAACAAGTCATTGATGTACTGGTTAAACAGCACGGGACCTAAAACAGTGCCTTGAGGTACACCGCATTCTATATATTTGTGCTCACCGAGATCATTGTCTACCCTGACGACTTGTTTTCAATTTTGTGAGTAACTTTGGAGAATGTCAAAACAATTTTCCCTGATTCCTTCACTTTCTTATGTTTGCAGGAGTAGAGTGTGGTCAACAGTATTGAAAGCCTTGCTCAGGTCAATGAAAAGACATAAACAAGGTTTCCCTTTTTCGAGTGATTCATGAATTTTCCCTGTCAACTCTAATATTGCATCTTCAGTGGATGTTTTCTCTTTGAATCCATACTGTTTTAAAGAAATCAGGTCGTATTTTCGGATGAAGCCAGTTAATCTTTTTTTCAATATTTTTTCGAAAATTTTGGAGAGGTGACTAATAAGAGAAATAGGTCTATAGTTGCTTGCAGTTGCTCTGTCACCTGTTTTGTATATTGGACAAACTATAGATTCTTTCAAAGCATCAGGCCATACCCCACAATGTAGGCGATTGTTTATAATACATTTGAGAGGTTCTATTATCCTTCGTTATTGGACCAATGAATCATCAGACCTAGCCAATCTCCCTGGTCCTCACCAATTTGAGTCGCTCCCAAAAAACTAGACGCCTCCGGAAAAGCAAAATGGCGTATCGTTGTGGATTTCCGCAATGTCAGTGAGAAGATAATAGACGATCGCTATCAAATTCTGACATCCTCGACGAACTGGCAGATGTCAATATTTCACTACCCGGGATTTGGCAAACGGCTTTCACCAAATAGAAATGGCAGAAGAAGACAAATCTAAGACTGCATTTAACGCCGAAAACGGACACTACGAGTACCTGTGGATACCTTTTGGACTGAAAAATGCTCCAGCGACTTTTCAAAGGGTTATGGACAACGTCCTAAAGGGTCTACAAGGGACTACCTGCTTGGTTTATATGGACGACATAATTATCTTCTCTACATCTCTGCAGGAGCAAATGGTCAACCTTACAAAAGTATTCCAACGCCTACGAGAAACACAAGTAAATTAGTGCGTATTTCTGAAAAAGAAGTAAGCTTTCTAGGACACATCGTCACTCCAAATAGCATAAAACTCAACCCAGCAAAAGTCAAAGCAATTGTGGACTGTCCTGTACCTCGAACTGTCAATGAGATCAAAGGATTCCTTGGACTCCTAGGGTACTACAGGAAGTTCATCAAGGACTTCGCCAAGACAACAAACAGTTAACCTCCTGTCTCAAGAAAAATGCCCATGTAGAACATACGCCAGAATTCCTGATATGTGTTCAAACTTGCAAAAACCTGCTTACCAATGAACCACTACTACAGTATCCGGACTTCACAAAGCCCTTTAATCTGACTACAGACGCCAGTTAATTTGCCATAGGAGCCGTTCTGTCCCAAGGACCCATAAAAAAAAAACCAATAGCTCACGCATCCAGGACCCTGAATAAAAATGAAATGAAGTACTCTACCATCGAAAAAAAAAATGCTAGCAATAGTTTAGGCTACTAAATATTTCCGACCGTATATTTTCAGAAGAAAATTCAAAATTTTGTCAGATAACCGACCACTTCAGTGGCTCTACTCCTTGAAGGATCCGAACTCAAAACTTGTCCGTTGGCGCCTGAAGCTAGAAGAGTATGACTACGGAGTGGTCTACAAAGGCACAAGCAATACCAACGCCGATGCGCTCTCCAAAATAGAGATACATACAAAAGAGCTCAGAAGTTCCTGTGTATGCGGAGGACATCATCGACGATCTATTTGAAGATTGCTTTCATCACTATTTCCCCGAAGATAAAGAATTTGTACCGCACGAACAAAAAATTCAGAATGAACCCTCAACCGAAGGAGACAAAGAATGTGTGAACCTGAACCCGAAAGCTACCCCAGATGAAGGCACTAGTGGCATCACCAACCATACATCCAGAGAAAGACCAGTAAGAGAAGATACCACGCTCAGTTGGGAAACAAAAATCTTGATGAAAACGTTTCAGCTTTTTCAAGGAATATATCAGCCCGGGAAAGAAGTACGCTTTGATGTTCGAAGACGAAGAACTCTACCCAAGCTTGTACAGAATCCTGAGAGGGACATTCGAGAACTCTTCTTTCAATCTCATCAAATGCAACCGCCTTCTGGAAGAGATGGTCATGGTCTAATACCATGTCGTGATGGGGATCCGCACTCCTGATGATTTCACGGGCTCTATCCAGTACCATTCTGTTATGGAGATAGTCCAAACTGAAGAATCCCTGGCCCCTTTGCTATTGAAAGAGAAATAACCGTGGAACGGACAATTTGGAATGGATGATTTTGGGCATATGCATCATTCCATTGTCCAGTTTTCACGTCTTGTTGCCGATAATCTTGGACTGGACTGGAATGGACTGAGTCTATTCGACAAATCCACAGGAATGGACTAGAATCGTACTGGAACATATTTTTGGCAGAAACTTTGTTCTTGCCCGAAAGCTCTGAGGACCAGATCTGCCGTAGTTTCTGCCTATACTTGCCATGGAGAGCATTTTTCACCGAGTCTACCTCTTGGGTGTGGCGTTATTCCACACCCGAATAGGTGTATGTCTCTCCGGCATGCAAATGATGTAGAATGCTTTCTTCTTCCATCGTCCTCTTTTGAGATACAAATACAAAAAAATACAAATAATGTTCATTCATGAATTTAAAAATTACATGTATATAAAGAAAAAACAAACATTCAGGAAGAACCCACAAGGGTGAAACCCGCGCGTGGATGAAAACACAAAATGCTTATTTTGCTTAAAAAAACTCATAACTTCGGACAATGAATAAAAAAACAATAAAAGTATGAAAAACAGTTTGAATATATGCTAAAATACATCCGGGATGTGATCACGAGATAAAATGAAGTGAATATTTTTGAGGTCTATCATTTGATGAATATTTTTTCTAGGTTGTTGTATTATCCAGGAAATGATGTTACTCTCGTATACCGGAAATGAATTAAGTTTCCTGAAGGCGTCGGGAAGGTTATTATATAGTTTTGGACCAACGTATGAATGGCTTCTCTGTCCTATAGTTCTGAATGCACGTGGTACACTGAGAGTGTTTTCATTTCTGGTAGAGTAGCCGTGTTGGCCACTGCTATACTTTCTATTTTTATATTGATACAATAGAAGGCGTTTGGCAAAATATCTGTCTAACGTCAAACACTTTCGCTAATTGATATAACTCATTGCTTGAAAAGTGGTAGTCTTTAGTGAATATGATTTTCAGTATTCAGTGTTGTATGATAGATAAATTTGTTATATGTGCATTCATTGCACCTCCCCAAGCAATTATTCCGTATATAAGGTGAGGTTGTACAATTGCATAATATATGTTTTTAAATAGTTGAGTATCGTAAAATTTTTAATATATAAATTTATAAATCATTCCCCTCAATTTCTTATTAATATACTCTTTATGCTTGTCCCATTTTAGGTGATCTATTACGATTCCCAGATATTTCATGGTGGATTCCGATGATATCTCTACAGTTCGCCCTTGATGCTCGAAAGATAACATGTCATATGGCGGTAGACCACATGTGTAGCTTGTGAATGGTACGTACTCAGTTTTTTTCAAATTAATTGTTGGAAGTTTTGAGTTGAGATAGTCAATAATTATTTTCAAATCTTTTTCTACTTTTTGTTTCAGGTCTTCACAGTTGGAATCTTGGTAAAAGATGGCTGTATCATCTGCGAATGTAATTATTTTTCCAGTAAGTGGTACTCTGAATAAATCTTGTAAATATAGATTGAATAATATTGGTCCCAGGACTGTGCCTTGTGGAATTCCATATTGCACGACTCTAGAAGAACTGATTGTTTCACATATTTTAGTACGTTGTGACCAGTCAGATAGATAGCTCTTCATTAAGTCATAGGCCGGCCCTCGGAAGCCCAGCGATTCGAGTGTTTTCAGAAGTCCATCGTCACTGACTGTGTCAAATGCTTTGGCCAGGTCAATGAAGACGCACACAGCGCCCCTCGACTGATCAACGGATTCATATATTCTTGCTGATAAGTCTGCTATGGCATTCTCAGTTGACCTGGCCTCTTTGAACCCGTACTGTTCCTCCGAGAGCAGCCTATAACGCTCGAGATAAGAATTGATGCAAATTTTCAGGACTTTTTCAAAGATTTTAGAAATATGGGAAATAAGAGAAATTGGTCTATAGTTGGAAAGATTTAGTTTATCTCCTGATTTGTGGATAGTTCGAATCACGGCTGTTTTCAGTGATGAGGGAGAAATGCTACAATCAATTGATTAATTTATTATAAAGGTTAGTGGTAGAGAAACGTGGTCGATGCATTCTTTCAGAACTTCAGCTGTTAGATTATCTATACCAGGGGCTTTTTTAGGTTTTAATTCACGGATTATTTTTTTTTGCTTCATCTTGGTTAGTGTGTTCAATGAAAAATGAATTCAATTGTCTGAGACTTGGAATAGGTGATGGTGTGTAATTTATTTTATTAGCAAGTTCTGGGCCGATGTTCGGAAAATATTCATTGAGTCTCGCTTATTTCTGATGTTTCTGTTAAGACGGAGTTTGTGCCGTTCCTAATTTTTATTACTTCTTGTTTCGTTTGTTTTTCCCCTTGAATTCTATTTATAGTTCTCCACAGGAGTTTAGGTGATGACTCGTTTTTTTCTATTTCATTCCGGTGGAATGAATGTGTCCAATTTATTTCTGAAGTTTTTGAATTCTTCAAGGAGATATATATTTTTTGGCTCTCTCTTGAGTTTTTTATATAGATCGTTTTTTTGGTTAATTCAATTCACTAATCCTTTTGTAATCCAAGGGCTACGTTTTATATCTATATGTTGGATTTTAATTATTTTTGTGGATTTTCTTATGTGTTTTTACAAGGTTTCAATAAAACAGGCCGTGATTTCATCAATAACTATCCCATTATATAGACCGTTCCAACCTTCTCTTGCTATTTCTTCTTTTAATTGTATAAAGTTAATGTATGTTTTGTGATTATTCAACTGATTGGTTTCTTCCATTTTTTCAGGTTGCTGGCTGATTTCAAACACAATAGAAAAATGGTCAGTAAGTGTGGACTCTATCAGAATTGTTTTGAACTGAGAATAGTCAAAATGCGTTTTTAGGAATAGATGATCAATACATGTTTTGCAATTTTTTTGTACTCGTGTGGGAACAGTAACTGTTGGACAATAGCCGAATTCTCCCAGAATGTTCTGATATTCCTCACTGAATTCTGTATTCGTCATCAGATCTATATTTATCTCCAACTATCGTGTCAATATTTCTTTTTTGTTTATTATTTTCTAGATATAATCTCAGATCTTTATTGAAAGTTATTGGACATATCGAGGGCGATCTATTGACAGAATCTGTATATTTTTATTTTGATGAATTATATTCAATCCTAAGCATTATACTTGCCCTAGTTCAATTAGTTAGTGAGTATTATGTAAATTATTTCTTATATATACCACCACTCCATCACTTTCATTTATATCCCCCTCATTATATATCAAGTCATATCCTGGCATTGAAAAAACATCAATATCATAAATTTTCCAGCTTTCAGTCAAAATTATACAGTCAAACAGCGATTTAAAATTGTTTAGGGCAACCTCTTACTCATCAATATTTTTGCTGATACTTCTCATTTTGTTGTGAAATATCATAAACTTCGTGTTATTATTCGACTTTAAAATATCATTGCAGCTCATATAATCCTCAGCAATTGTGAAAGGTACTTCGTCAACCTCAAATTATTTTACATAGTCATCCATCGTATTGACTGAAGGAAGAATTTGGTATGAAATTCAATCTCGAGTAAGCTCGATCGATTAATTCGAAAACAAAAAAATCGATATATAAAATATGTAGGTACAGAGATCTTCAAAACCGGACACTCAAAAGTCACAAACAATACAACAAGAAATAAAAAAAAGTTTGCAACTATCACAGCGGTATAAAAAAAAGTCTTACTTTTTGGAGTTGTCAACTCTAGTTGTTCTTTTATTAGCCTCATTCTCCGACTGTGATTCGAGTTTCCTTTTCATTACTGCTGTTACTTGAGGGTTTTCAGTAGTCGTCTCATTCCCATTTTTCTTTTCCAGTAGCTGTTGTACGATATTCGGATATTTGGATATATCTTCCTGTGTGAGATATGTGTCCTCGATAACCAGGACATTTTTCCTCATATACCCATTCAGGTTCTTGTCTCGAGCTGCTTTCAGAGTAGTTCTCAAGATTTTTTGGATATAATAGTCCGCCGTAGTTTGGTCTTTGGATATGAAGATCCCTGTATTTTTGAGCAACTTCACATTCGATAGGATTCGGCTTATTCTTAGTTTATAACTGATACATTCCATGACAATTGGACGGTGAAAGTTTCCCGTTTTCTCTCCAATCCTGTACACATCTCTGAAATTGCTTTCGTTGCATTAACTAAATTATATTTTCAGTCTTCTTTTTACTGTTAGAAGTTTAGAGTTCAATTCGTCATTTTTCTTCTTGAGTTCCTGGTTTTCTTTCTCTATCTCAGCTATCTTGTTTGTGAATTCATTTCGTAGTGTATTCATTTCTTGAGCAATAGTTCTCTTTATTTCATTTTTGGAGTCGTCATTCTGTTTGATGATCTTTTGTGACAGATCCTTGACATCTCATTCTTCGATTTTGTCAGGAGTCGGCATTATTATTCGAAATCTGCACTTATGTACCTATACTATTGAACTCCAACGTTATCTTATATGTAAACCTTTTTCTGGTGTTCTTCGGATGAGGTTTTTTTTTAATGCGTCCCATTCAATGGAAGCCAAATTGTTTTCAAGTTTTATGCAGTTTTCACGATAATGAATACAATTCACTGATAATTTTCAATAATCACTATACAGTTCAACTAACTTTGTAACTTCTGTTCGAATATTCGGTGAATTTATCGCATGGTTCACCGTATAAACACAAATATATCAGGAGCTCCGGATAAGCCAACTACTCTGTATTAGTACTTATGTACTTATGATGAATTACATTATTTGCCGTTCCCGAATTCCATGCCGACAGCATGCATTATCTCTCGCATAACCCTAAGGGATTGCTGCGAGTCCTTTTTCCCAGAGGCATAGAGGTGAGGTCATCCATATAAAAAAGATAGGTGACTTCTGCATGCCGGTATGGCAATATTATGAAAAATAGTTGCTGTAGCCAGTCCAGCAAAATTTCATTTTGTTCAATGATAAACTGCATTCTAATTATCATTTTTGGTTGTTTCAAATCACCTATATATTTAAAAGTATCAACTTGAAATCATTGTGTATTTGTTAATCAGTTGGAATTTCTTATTAAGAATCACCGATTGACATATGAACTGTCATATGAAATTCAACAAATTTCATTCAATCAATGCAACGAATTGACAAGTATATAAATGAAAAAATAGTCAATGAATTGACAAAATAATGGAGAATGATTCAGGCACAAAATAAACAATAAATATGACCTAAATTTCTAAAAGCTGAAAGATCCAATTATTATGTGACTTCAAATGATGTGTTACGGAGCAAACGGGCAGGGGGATCCGACCGACCAAATCGAGCGGTGAGAGGGCGGTATCATCGTTAGGACCCATCGGGCTAAGTGGGCCCTGGCCCGGACAACTGACGGCGGAAATGGTCAACTACGGCGATGACGACAGATAGGCGAAGAGGGGGAGCGATGAGTAGTAGAGAACCATTGTTGACGGCGTGAGCATATAATTGTTGATTTTATAAGTATTGTTATTGGGAATAATTGTGAATAAAATTTATTTGAACGAATCTCCGAAAATCTTCTGTAACAGATGCTTCAATGAAATAAAAAAAGGACACGTAGAATAGTGAAAAGACAAATGTAATAAGAAACTAAAATATTCACGCTCTATTCAGAGACAAATAAGAATTTTCAAGCATCGATTATGATTTAGAAATCTATTGACAAACTTTCAAAATGTGTAGAATGTAAGAATCGTTGCTAGGAAACTCTAGATTCAATTTTTTGTCAACAAGAGTAAAACGAAAGAATCTCAAGAAGGAGAGATGTTCAAAATTTATGTCAGCAATTGAATATTGGAACTATATATGATAAAGGTACAGTGTACCGAAACATGTCGCGAAGACAATAAATTTTGTGGAAATTTAATCGTGTCTACCTTATAGCGTAATAACTATGGATTTCCATCAAGTAAAGGCCACCTCAGTCCAAAAAAATTGGAACTATAGTTTCTACTAGTTGAAAGCAACCCCAATTCACAGTTGCAACCCCCAAATGCATTTATCTACAACTTTCAATTCATGTTTTTTTTCGATCCGACCAATAATTTTCATAATATGAGCAAAAAATTTGAAAAAAATCACGATTTCTGGTTCTGATTTGTTGCTAAACGTAGGGAGAGAATCTGGCGCAAACTTTAGGGGATAATAAGGACACCTGTGTCTGCCGGAATCCACGGCTATTTTGCGGGTAGGCAAAAATCGTCATTTTGGGCTCTCGAACAGTTAATTTGATTGGATTAGTGGTGGACCTGGTGTTTTCGTAGGTTTGGGCGCTGAAACTGGGTGCCAACTTCACAATGGTTCATTGTTCGAAATATTCTTCTAGAACGCATAATCTTTTGTTCATTATGATATGAAATTCACAACACTCTATGGAACACAATAGATATAATAGAACATTTTCAAGGTCTCAGTCATGGGTGAAGTGGCGGTAAATAAATTTTGAATTATTCCTTCTGCAGAATAGTTGTAGCTATGAAAAGTGGGTTGGAAAAACAGTTTAGGGGCATTTTCTTTCGGAAAAATTTATTTCATTTCAATATTCGTAAAATAGGTACATTCAGTTATGGACTTTGTTCTAGTATAGAAAGGAAGAAGAATAAGTCTCACACATTCATTCATACATTACGACAATGATGAGAATTTTTAAATTCCCGATAGAATTTATATAACATAAGATCATAAATTCTCATGTGACCTATAGCCTTCAGATGTGATATGTTGACAAACAATACAAAACAGTTAAAACATTAACGTTAGACTTGGAAGCAAACATTGTACTAGTGAACTAAACACTGAAGCGACACTCAAAAGTATCGAAACTCTCCTTTCTTACCAATCCTTTCGTTTCTTATCCAGTCGGCACTATTTTTAGCAAGGGATGCATTTTCCTGTGCACTCAATTTGTGGCCTATATTGAATCGTTCTATTGTTGATTCCTGAAACAAAATGATCAAAATGTATAACAGAATCATTTCTATTAGTACCATGTGTCCAAACTAGCGTCATGTTCAGCTCGTTTGAACTTCTTACTATTCACTTGAAAAAATCACTTCATTGTGCGATTTCTACTCAACAGTTTCAACAACTTCGCTTCGCGTGTTTCAGTGTACAGTATGAGTTATTGTATAGTGAAAAAGGTTTTTGTAAACTGTTTCGTGGAAATTACGAAATGAGGTGCCCATTACGTTATCATGGATTTTCATCAAGAATCGGTCATTTCCATAAGTTGCTTCTTTCAGATTTCAATCATGAAAGAATTGAATTGCTTGGTGCCTCGTCAATCCATCGCAAAGAATGATGGATTGTCCTCCCTAATGAAATGTATGAATGTAGTTTTTCTAGACATTCGAACACTTCAAGGTTATAGACTCTGATAACCAACAACATCTTTCGAATTCATGTTAACAAAAATCTCTTTTCCCCAATCTATGCTTTGGTTCAGCTGCCTTTATCTATATTCATTGAAGACCCTCTCCACCAATTTTGGCGCTTTTTGGATTTTTCCTTAATCAAAGTATCACTTTTGTTATTGAATTTCTCCCCAAGATCAGAATATTCAGTACAACAATTGTCGTCGACTCTAACGTCATTTTCATCATTTGATTCATAAATTGGGGTAGAACAACACGGTTGATTGTCACATCGGCTTCAAGTTGGTGAAAGACCCATTAATGATTTGAATACTTGAACTTTCACTATCGAATGTTTTATCAAACTTTTCCGCATCTTTCAAATCTTCTTCTGGTTCTCTTTTTCACTGAGTCAACGACTCCAATGACTTTCCATTTTCTGATTGACTTTCATTTCTAGACTGTTGTATGTACCTTTGTTGACTTCAATACTGATTACATTCGAGCTCGGTGTTCAGTTTATATAAGAAACTCCATTTCTTGCATCTGCTCAATGAGCAGACATTTTCCAACAGCACCAATATGTCCATCTGTACCAACATTATGTTAAGGAGAATCTTCACCTGCAATTCCCTAGTCTAGACAAATATGGGACAGATGGAGATTGCCATTTAATATTATTTGTGTCATTGCTTAGATGTGCACTCTATCTTTCAAGAATCTGATATTATTTTCCGATTTCTATATATCTGCTGAACAACAGACAAAATCATCGATTTGGATTTCAGTATATCTCTTGGACACTTGGTCAAATCATTTTTGATTTCGGCATATTTATCTTGATCCCTATTGATCAACTTCATTCGTCTGGACTTGAGTATTTGATTACACCTGAAATACAGTTCGATATGCTCTCAGCTGGACTATCGAGGATATTACTTCCGAACTCGGTTTTTCATAAATTTTTCGTGAATTTCAACAGGAATGAAGCAATCAATGGAGTTCAATTGACTGAACTTTCATTCAGTTGGATCAATATTTCTGTCTCAAATCGATTCATTCTGGAATTCAGGTTCGATTTTGATAAGTTTTTCTCATATTATTGCTATGTATTCAGTTGCATGCATTTAATTCGACTTGTTTCACTTAGTTGGAGTATAGGTTTCATATGGTATCCATGTATTCATCGAAGCCATTTCAATCAACTGGAACTGATTCATTTGAGTTCCGCATTATTTCCTTGAACTTGATATATTCAACATGCGTAAGAGCTATTTTCGTTCATCTAGACTCGACTAAATTACACTTTTGCATTTTTTTTTCAGAGATGATTTTTGAAATATACGACATCTATTTCGAGCTATTGCATTGTTTTTGAGTTGTTTCATTCAAAGTTGAGACTTGATTTGGAAGGGTTTGTCATGATTACGAATAGTCCTCTGTATTCGTCCAAACTTGAATAACACTATTGAAAACCATTTCAAATCAGGTATAGAGTCGTATTTCGTGTGAATAATTCATTTATATATTGCATTTCAGACGTCGGGCTGTCATTCAGTTGGTCCAATATTTTTGTCTCAACACGATTCATTTGAAAACCATTTCAGTCATTGAGGTTTGATTTTTATATACCAAAGTGAACACATTTATTCATGATTATTATTTTTGAAATTATGGATTCGAGTTGATCTTTGTATTCGTCTGGACTCAGATAACTTGATTTTCAATATGTTGTGGCACATATAATGTATGCGTCTGAATTTTGGTCTCCAACCTTAATTTCTGATTCAATCAGATAAGTTCATGTGTTTCGTTCAACTAGAGCAATTGCCGAATCTCCTTCAAACTTTTGGATTCATTCAACCTTATGTTCATATGTTTTGCACGTATGCAATTAATAATCACATCGATTCTCTCAAAATTCTTGGTGTTTATTATGTATTTGAGGTGGAATCTTGCACCTTTCTGAAAACATGTTTTTCCGAAATATTTGCTATGTGTTCGACTGGGACATTTGTAATCGTCTGCGACTACTTGTTTCGGATTTTATTTTTTCAGACTCAACTGTGATCTGTTGAAATCCACTTGAATTATATCACATTGTTTCTGTTGGAAACGACAAAACCGTCTTGAAAACATAAAAATCTTTGGCAATGTGCGCCTGCATTTCATGAGGAGAGTCTCGAAAATGTAGGAAAATGTATATTCTGAATAACTCGATGAAGATCTGACGGATACAGTAGTTCAACTGAATGAATTTTCAACTCTCCAAAATGAAGTGTGAATGAATGCAAAAGAATCAATTCCAGACAAATGCAGCTGACCGTGATGGATGCATGACAATATTCAGAATTCAGACAGATGCGGAAATGAATGTATATTGAACTCATTGAAAATCGAATTGGAATAAATGCAGAAGTACAAGTCAGTCAGTCAAGTCGAAACGAATGATATGGCTAATCTGAATACACAGCAAGCATTTCAGGTATCAATGATATGGTATAGTTGATTACATCATACCAACTATCTTCGATTTGAGTGGAATATTCCAGCTCTATTCACGAAAAAGTTTATTTCCGATTCCGATGGAAAAGTCCAAATGAATGCGATTGTTTAAATGGGTCAAGTCCAGATGGAAACAATTGCTCAGTTGAAAGCAATACGAATATATATAAAGAATCATTTCCAAATGCAAGCAGAAGTCCAATCAACTCGATCAAGTCCTGACGGATGCAGTACTTCAGCTGAATACATAACAAATTCTTCAAAATCGAGTCTTGAGGAAGGCAGAATTTCAATTGAATGGATCATGTCCTGACGGATATAGTAGTTCAGCTAATTGATAATTCGTAAAAATCATAGCTGAATAAATGCAGTGAATCAGCTGAATATATAACAAACAAACATGACAAAAATAATGTCTGAATGAATGCTAATAAGGCAAGTTCAGATGAAAGCAATCAACTATTGGAAAATATATTCCAAAATGAGTTCCAATCGACGAAATGAAAATAATTATGAATATTTATGATTTCTACTGGAATTCCTATAAGGCCTTCAACGGGTTCAGCAACAGCCAAACGACAGCCTTCCGGTCAAGAATCAGCTGTCAGTTGAAACAGAAAGAAACTGAAAAATCATCTGGCTCACTTCTACCCTATTTGGCCATCGAATCGTGAACATTATCGCCTTGCGATTTGAAGTTGATTCTTTTGCAGTGGGGAGAAGAAGTGTCGTATTTATTTCATCATTTTTCAAATATATTTTCCATGTTGAATGTAAATAACAAATGATTCAATTAATGGTTATATTCCGGCAAATAACCCATTGATATCTCATAGTTATTTATAATCAGAGAATGATTGATGTATAAAAGCAATAATCTGAGCCATCCGCTTTCAAAAATACCTATTTCTTTGTTAAATAGAATTGTGTCATCATTGTATGTGATTTTCGTTTCGCGACAACTCTTTGAGCTCCTTTACTATTTGAAGATCTGGAATAGTTGCAAGGTGACATATATGTGGAAACTGTGATGGACGTTGCATCACCAGAGACTGGAGTGACTGGGGGCAAAGATTCCGCTCGCTGTTTAGAGTCGGGGAAATTATGGGTAGGCATATGCTGTTTTATAAGCTTCCATATACAGTTGGAGGAGGGCTAAACTATGGTTTTTCTAAATTGGTCTTGAGCATCCAAGCATTTGCAGATCTAAGCAAGGATGCTCGCTAAAACATACATTCCTTTTCACAAGCCTTTTTGTATTCATCGCAATTACATATCTGAGCTTCGAAGGCTAAACAAGAAGTATCTACCCTTCATTAGTAACTATCTTCTTCCTATCCCTTCGCTTAGAGTTCTATAAATCATTTTCGAAGAAGATATATGAGTTATTCCTGAAGTAGATATGTATGCAATTTCTGATAAAGCTGGAAAATTCCAAAATCAGTATCTTAGTTGTGTTTCAAACACAATTTATCTCTTCATTAGTATCTTTTCGAAAGCGATTGAGCTTCCTCCGTCTAATTGTTTCTATTTGCTGGAACTCTTGAGCTTGACTGCTTTCTATTAATTAATTAAATTAGTACTTACATCGTTCACTTGTTCATTTCTCTTTTCGAATATCCTCTTATTTCTGCTCAGTTGCAGGGTGATTCAATTATTTTACTCTTCAAAGTTCAATTATGAATCAAGACTTTTTCTTTCATCATATCTTCATTGAATTCAATAACTCTTGGTTTCCCATTTATATGACTTTCCATACATCTACAGGGTGATTGGGTGATTCAGTAAATTCTACCTCTTCAAAATATTTCATAGTTCTCATTCACTTTTCTCTATTATATTTTATCCATTCATCAGTAATTGATATTTAGATTATCTGTTTAAGTTTGAATAATTCGATTCATAGTATCTTCAATTCTACTCTATTATTTTGTACACATCGTTCATTTCATTTATTGTAATAGTATTTTAAATCAGTTCAGCAGAAACTGTTATTTGATTTATATTTGTTTCATGTTTGTTTAATTCAATTCATAGAATTTACAATCATTGAAGATATTATGGATATATTATATCAAGATCGATATATGATATTCATGAAATTCAAACAAAGCTATTTGGAATAAGTACCCGCACTATTCCATACGACTCGGAAAATGCTGGATTATGTTTTTTGAAAACAGAACTAATCCATTTATGCGTTTTCATTGGCATGGGAAACACAATCAACCCGAAGTAAGTATCTTCTGATGAAACATGGAAAAATATCATTGGTATGGAATGCCCATGAGTCATCAATATATTTTTGGCCCCTCCCAATACTCCATTCCTGGCAACTCTACATATCCCATTCCTAATCATAGCTGATATCTCACTTCCGACATTCCATTTATGATCACACCTAATACTCCAATCCCGATATCACACATCTGATTCACTCCCAATATTCCACGCCTAATCACACCTGATAGCCCACTCCCGATCTCTCTTGATGTGAAGATTTTATTTTGACTGTCATTCCTCAAACGAGTTGATGAGGGTTTGAATTTGCCATCCTCAAATTTTTTTCATTTTCCTAACAGGTATCGCGAATTTTGCATTTTATTTGTTGATTTCATTTGGAACCAATTTTTTCACTAAAACAATTAACTCATTGCATTGGCTATTGGAAATGTACATATTGACAATACAAAGAATAACTACCTACACCAAGACCATATTTCGTATGCTCCCAGAAAAAATCAAATCAGATTTTGCTCGAACTCTTCGAACGAATCGAACGCTGGTTTCCCGCATAATAGGCGGATGAGCTCATGGCTACACTACCGAGAAATGCTATGGTAATCACGGAAAAAGTGTGGAAGGGTAAAATTACATTTTATTAGTGAAAGTTCGGTAACACTGATGTATTCAACCATAAATACAAGATGAACTAATTGTCAAACGTTCTGCAATAAAATGGCTTGCCTGATAATTGAGGAATATTGGAAAGGATTGATGGGTTTGTATGTTCAACCTCATTATCCCATCAAGTTACTGTTCCTAAAAATAAACTTCACCATCATTCTCACTCACATTTTGTTAACTGTGAATAAATGATTGTAGGTTTGCTTGGTACGTATTAGATATCATTTGGCTGGAATTGGTACATGAATAAATAACTCTCGAAAAGTTTGAAGGAACGCATTATGCAATACGTGAAAAAGTGCGTTCTTTTTTTGTAAATAGAACTGAAGTGGAAAAATTCAGTTCGAATGGATTAGTCGAGTAATGCCAGTGTCCCATTTTGAAACTACTCACCAAAAACTCAGATCTTATAATCAATTCTCAGAAAGTTTTGAAAAAGGAAGCAGACTGGCTTCGGAAATTCGCCAAGGGAACGTATATGCATTTTTCAATATATTTCCTCAATTCAATTTCCAAATTGCTAAGAAATACGTAACTGACAAAATAGTCCGTCAATTTTGCTTTTTAATAATATCACAGCTACGTATCGGGGTAAACATACGAATTCAACCTGAAAAACGATTATTTGAGAATATGAAGCTCTTTTCATTCCCTTCCGCCTGTGCTAGAAATCACACTTCGAAAAGTGGATCCTTAGCTCGCATAAATACCGACTTTCTGATGGCTGAGGTTCTCAGATTGAAATCAGCTGGTTAATAGGGGTGTGTAATGAAGTACCCAATGAGACTCGCGACCCGAATATCGAATGTAAATTGCACTTCAATATTCAATAACAATGACGTTGAACTCCAGGGAAAACAAATATATCTCATTCGCATAATATCACTGAAAATACTCACAGTTTGCCTGTTACAATTTTGAGTATACAATGGGTTGTTGAATACATAAGGAGTAACAATTGTATGTGGAACGTGAGCAACTTGTCCTCTGTTGTTTCTAGCCTTCCACCATTTCCTACTGTCATCCAGAATCTGAAATATAATATAAGTTCATTTTCAACAATACAAGAATGCCCGAGAAATAGAAATCTCAGAATACATAGTGAGCCATTACAACTGGTCATGTGCATGGTAACCCAAATAGAATGGCAATTTGTATGAAAACCAAATTGAGACAAAGACCTTTCAGCTCATACTCAAGCAACTCTATTATCTGAAACTTTCCCAAGCATCACAATTTGTGTGACCCTCTTTGATATAATATGATGCTCCATTCCACTAATGAGTATTCACTTCGTAGGTCGGAACAAATGAGAATTGTGAAATTAATTCTGCAGTTAAAAATCATTCGAGAAATGACTGGTTCGATGAGACTTTCATTCAAACCATTGATTTCTCATCTTGGAATGATTCATTCGAGAAGTACTATTTACGAAAGCTTTCGAGGGCCACTAAGATTTTATTTTTTGTTTTTCCGACTTCAAACTCGGGAATTCTGACTTTGAACTCGGAAATTCCGACTTCAATCCCGGAATTTTATTCTTCCTACTTCAAATTCGGAAATTCCGACTCGGAAACTATGGAGATCGATTATACTAACACCAAACTGATATAATTTGCACTCGAACACGTTTCACTACAAGGTTACCATCTTCAGGGAAAGAAAACTGATACAGACATAATATAAATTTTCTTCTCTTGAAGATGCCAACCTTGTAGCGAAACGAGCAGTGCAAATAGTATGAGTTTGGTGTTAGGATAATTAAACTTTCAACAATTGAAAGAATGTGTTTGGTGAATCATAAGGGATATCAACAAGAACAATTTTCATGAAGCCTTCTGAAAACCATTTTCTGTACAAACGGAAAGTGCAACTACCAACCAATTCCGACTTTAAGAGTACAATATGCGAGTAATAAATGTTCAAAATAAGTATGTCGCCAAATGAACAATGATGTAACGATTATATTTCTGCGAAAAAAAAATAGATGGTGCCATTGGAAAAAATATGCTGTCTGGAACTTCCGGATGAACTGCGTCTGAAATTGTTCTTCTTTCGACGTTTCGGCTCCCACTTTGGAGCCATTCTCAAGACTTCTTGACTTGGTGGCGAGGCCTGAGTCTCCTTAACCCCCAGCACTCATCTTGACAAGGTGAAGATTGTGGTTTTGTGGATAGAGGGATGGTATTTATAGCTGTATGAGAATACGACGTTGTTGAAACTGTCGTACCATATGCAGGTCTGGTTTGAAAAGGATGATTATTTAATGGATTTGTTCGAAGGGATAATTATGGTTTCCAGAAATTGGGGGAATTGCTAGTTCGTGCTCGTAGGACCTGTTTGAAACTCGCCGATTCTTCTGTCCTATATATGTTCTCGGGCAGTCGTGGCAAGGAATTTCATATATTCCTTTCGATTCGTTGGGTATTGTATCTTCAGGTGAGCGCAGGAAAGAGAATATTTTATTGTTCGCTGTGAAAACTGTCTTGATGTCGTATTTTGTCAGAATTCGGCTCACTTTATCAGTGACTCCCCGAATGGAAAGGAGGAAAGCTTTCGGGCGTTCAGCCGGTTCCGGTGGTTTGGGATGCGAGAAGCGGGTGTGTTGGCGTTGAATGGTTCTCTGGATCTGGGGATAGGAATAATCATTTTGAAAAAGGGCAGATGTGAGCTTTTTCAGCTCACTGGGTCTGTTATGGTCATCTGTGAGTTTGATGGATCTATTGATAAGAGAATTCAGTATGAGTGAAATGATAGTTAGATTTTGTGATTTGGACATCTGAGAAAGGGAAAGCGTTGTTCGTCTCCATTTCCATGGTGAATTTTATATCGCGGTGAATATTGTTAAGGTGATTGAGGAAGGTGTGAAGGCTTCCGCATCCATGAGGCCAGATAGCAAAGACATCATCCACATAACGCAGCCAACACGTGGGCTTCAATGCAGATGTATCAATTGCTCTAGACTCAAAATCTGCCATGTAGAGGTTTGCAAGTACTGTCGAGAGAGGAGAGCCCATAGGGGCGCCTTTTACTGGTTTGTAAAATTTGCCCTGGAACAGAAAGTGTGTATTGGACATACAATGACTAATGAGGTTGAGCGTGTCTTGGGAGATTTGATGTTTCGTTTTCAGAATGCTGAGTGAATCTGCTAAGGAAATGTTTGTGAAAAGGGATACTATATCGAAGCGTACCAGGATGTCTGTGGGACGGAAGTTGACCGATTTGATGATTTCTATTTAATGGAATGAATTTTGAACATATGATGAGGATTGTTCTGTGAGGGGTTGAGGAATGTTTGCGAGATATTTAGCTAGAGCTTGTGTTGGCGAGGCAAATGCACCAACTATGGAGCGGAGTGGAATGTTCGGCTTGTGTATTTTGGGAAGGCCATATATTCGGGGTGTACTTTGAAATTTTTCCCTGGGAATCAGAGATTTCTCTAGGTCAGTCGGAATATTTGAGTTGCTGATGATATTTTTTGTCTTTTTTTCTAGATAGGTTGTAGGGTCTCTTGCACTCATTTGGTATTCGGGAGAGTTGATTAATCCTGTTAGTTTATCAATGTAGTCTGCGGTATTGAGGATTACGGTGGCGTTTTCCTTGTCGGCCGGGAGAATGATAATGTCGGGATTGTTACGAAGGTTTTTGAGAGCTTGTCTGTCGGCCGAAGTGACATTGGAACGTGGGATTTTTGCTTTTCTCAGGGAAGAGGCGATATCTTGCCGGGCTTCTTCGGCTGTGTTTTCGGGAAGAAGAGAGATAGCTGATTCTGTCTGAGTTATGATGGTTTCGATTGGAATGCATTTCGGGATAACAGAAAAGTTGTGAACTGATACTGGAGGATCTGCTGCTGGCGGGAGAGATGTGATGTTTTAGATTGAAGCTGAGAGTTTATTCTTTTGTGTACTGGTCCCTTTGCTACTGATGTACTCAGCTTTAGTAAGTAAAGTAAATTTATTCATCTCTAAAGATTTTCACACATACAAAAAACAGTTTATACACGAAAAAAATCTCATTGGACTAGTCAAAAGAAAAAATACAACAACAAACAAAATAATTTGAAGTATTGTGAAATCACAGTTTGAAATTCATACATTAAATACACATATATATTCCACTGGACTAGACATTACAGTACGCGATACATAGTGGAATATTGAAAAGAAAAATTGTGTCATTTCACAAAAACTCATAAATCAAGAGACCTCCATACATTGAGAAATTCTGAGCCAGAATTGAAAATTATATTCGAAGAATTCGTGTATTGTGTAGAAGCAACCATTAACCAAAAAACTGGAAAGTTCATTTTTCAGTGATATCACACTTTTTTCTGTGTCAAAAAAAGATTTGATCTTATTAAAACATTTAGTTCCCAGATAATATGGAGAGTTTTGGCCCACACTTAGGCGAGAGAATGGTTGGTGCAACATATCTTTTCCTCTTGTAGGGTAGTTGTGAAAATCTGAATCTTTTGCAGGTGACTGCCCCTTATCCTTAATAAATAAAATGAATTGCAATATATACAGGCATGGTAACGGAAGAATGTCATATTTCTTAAAGAGTAGTTTGCACAAATCCGATGGAGATGCTTTGTCCATGCAGCGAATTACTCTTTTTTGGAGTTTGAATATACGATCGATATGTGCCGAGTTACCCCAGAATATCAATCAATCCATACTGTAGCCTCGACTGCACCAATCCATGATACATCAGTTCAAGGACCTCTTTAGAGACGCTGTCCCTCAAGTTTCGGATTGCATAACATGCACTCCCATCTTTCGAGCACAGACTATCAATATGCGCCTCCCAAGTCAATTTATCATCGATAATAATGCCTAAGAATTTGGTTGATCTGCTCAATTCCAAGATTTCATCAGACATGCTGATCTTCATGGAATTTGGATGTATGACAATATTTTTTGGTGAAAAAATCATTATTTTGGTTTTCCTAATGTTACACGCTAGTTTATTGTTCATGCAATATTTGTTGAATTCGAAACATGCTAGATTTCCAGAGTCGGTTAGGTTGTCCATATTTTCATGGGACAATAATATGTTTGTATCATCAGCATAGAGAATTATTTTATTTGGTGTGGTACATGTATGATAAATGTCATTCGTGAATATTATAAAAAGGATTGGTCCCAGTATGGACTCCTGGGAAACCCCCACTTCAATACTTTTACTGTCCGATCTAGTATTATTGATTGTCGTGGTTTGTCTACGATTGGTGAGGTATGATACAATCCAATCATATGGCACTCCACGAACTCCTATGCTATATAACTAAGCAAAAAGCAGGTCGTGATTGACCATATCGAAGGCCTGTGTTAGATTATAAAATATTCCAAGAATGTGTTTTTTGCTATTTAGTTGTTCATATATGAAATCTGAAGCTTGTTCCAGGGCTGTGGAAGTTGATTTACCTTTTCGAAAACCATTTTGGCTATCTAAAATAATCTTATGCTGTTCAAGATGTAGTCAATCTAACCGAGTATGCAGATTCAAAGACTTTGGATATTTGACATTGGACAGTGATAGGTCTATAATTTGCAGGGTCTTGCTCGGATCCTTTGTTTTTGAAAATTGGTATACATTTTGACTCCTTGAGATCGGGAAAAACACCGCTCGAGAATGACTCATTTATGAGTTATGTTAGAGGTTCACATATGAGATCTACACCTGACCTGAGTGTTCTACCATCAAATCCATCTATTCCAGGGGCTGTCTTTGATGTTGTTTTGATTAATATTGTTCGCACTTCATCTTGTAATATAGGGGTGGGAAAGAAACTAACAGGACTAGTATTCCTATTTTGGTCAGTACCAAAACTAGGGTTAATTTTTGAAAGACTAGTGGAATGGCTATTAATGAAATCACATTTTTCCTTTTCATCTTCAATGGGCTCTCCACGATAATTCTTTATGTTTGGAAATGAATTGATATTACTGTTTCTCCTATTCTCATTAATGATTTTCCAGCTCTCGCGGCCAATATTATCAGAATATTTCAATCTGTCATCATTAATTTGTTTCTGATAGGTTTTCACTGTTTCTTTATATATTTTCTTCAGCTGTTTATATTTGTTTGTATAGAATTCATTTTCGATATTTTTTTCGATATTTTCCATTTCACATAGCTGACTATGGAGATTCTTTATATGGGGTGAAAACCCTTTTTCAGTTTTTCAACTGTTGTAACTGGAAAGCAGCAATTGTAGTGATGCATAAGGGTGGTATAAAAAACATTAAACTTGTCTTCGAATGAATCAGCACTGTACATGTCTGTCCAATGTTCCTTTGCTATAAAGTATGAAAATGTATCGATATTTGAATCATTATAAATTCGTTTAATAGAAACAGTAGCGACATCTAATCTATCTGACTCTGCTTTGAGAGTACCTGTTTGATATGTGTGATCTGATAAGAAGGAATCTTTTACACATACATTATTTATCTGAAGGTCCGAGAAGATATTATCGATACAGTTATTGATTGTTGTTGGTTCATTCACAATATAAAACTAGCTTACAAATTAATTAGTTCTCTCTTTTCTTGTGTTTCATTTAAAATGTTTATGTTTACATCGCCGCATATGATGAAGTGGTTTTTGACATTATAGAGTTTATGTGATAGTTGCTCGAAACAATAGACAAACCTTCTTGCATTACCTTTGGGTGATCGATACACAGTAATGATGAAAATATTGTTGGAGTACTTACATTCTAATACTGCTATACAGGCCTCAAATTCTTTTTCTATGCTATTTTTATATTCTACGGATCTAATATCAATTACATCTCTTGCATAAATACAAACACCACCTTTTCCAAATTTGCTTCTTGTGAAGGAAGAAACCAATTTAAAACCGTTGATATGTGTCATTTCAATTTCACTTTGTTTGAGCCAATGCTCAGATATACACAGTATGTCCACTTTGTGCTCCATCAGTGTTATTTCCAATATTTTAGTCTTATCCATCATACCCTGTATGTTGAAGTGTAAAATGGTGTAATCATTTCTGTCGATTGATGTCGTATTTCCATTCTGATCATTCATCTTGTAGCTTGTAGGTGCTGTTTTGAGTTGTAAGTGATCTTTCCCTCTCATAAAAAAAAATCAGGTCTTCCAGAGTGCTCACCATTTTGTTGTGCCTGAACCCTGGGCTTATCTAAGGAGCGTTATCCCAATTTGAAATTAAAACGGTCATATCTGATATTTTCTGGCCAGAAGTTGCTGTCATACACTTGCTCTTCAAGGTGGGGTTCCACACCAATCATGAATGATTGGTTGTCCTGTCTGGGAGTTTTTGTTGGCAGTTTTTTGACATTTATGTTACTAGAATTGGTGCGAGTTTTCATGTAAATCTCAATGTTTTTCTCGTTTATTTTGTCGGGAACTCCACTTACAAAAATCCAGATTTTTTTGTCATTTTTTTGTTTTCCATAAAACTCCTCATTACCTATTCCGCTTCCTTCCATAGGTTTCCTTTTTCTCCCCGTCACTAATTTGAAAGAATTCCCTTCATCCTCGCTAGGATCTACCAAATTTGTCCTGGGATATTCGAGAGAGAGTGTCCCAAATGACTGGGTGAATATTTGCCAGAGACAATTTCTGGAATCACTGATAAAGAGACGAATTTATGAGATGCAATTTGCGTATAATGTCGTGTTTAGTTTTCCTCATGAGAAAGAAGCTGCAATGATCTAGGATACGTCTGGTGTGGGAAGATGTGTCGTGATGTTTTAGGTGGAATGCCTTGGGTATGACCTGATGACTTCTACAAGATTTGAGAAAGGCGAGATCACAAAGGAGCTTGAATTTTTGGACAAGGAGTGAGGAATAGGTTTTAGTGATATTGAAAGTTTCCTTGCCGTAAAGGCGTTCTATGTGTTCGGATAGGATTTCGCGGTCGGATATGTGCTGTCTGGAACTTCCGGATGAGCCGCGTCTGAAATTTTTCTTCTTTCGATGTTTCGGTTTCCACTTTGGAGCCATTCTCGAGGCTTCTTGACTTGGTGGCAAGGACTAAGTCTCCTTAACCCCCAGCACTCATCTTGACAAGGTGAAGATTGTGGTTTGTGGATAGAGGGATGGTATTTATAGCTGTATGAGAATCCGACGTTGTTGAAACTGTCGGACCATAAACAGGTCTGGTTTGAGAAGGATTAATAATGGAATTGTTCGAAAGGATAATAATGGTTTCCAGGAATTGGGGAGCCTTCATGAGTCGTCTCGTTTGTTGGGGCATTGAGGGCGTTCTTCAGTTTCTATTGCTTCACGAATGATTCTGGAGTGGAGTGTTTTTGCTGTGGCATTGGTCTTCGTGTTGTTGAAGTCAATTGTTTGTCCGGTTTCGTGGTGGTGTTTGAAGAGAGTCGAGATTATGTCTGAATTCCGTACTGCTAGTTCGTGCTCGTAGGACCTGTTTGATATTCGTCGGTTCGTTTGTCCTATATATGTTGTCGGGCAGTCGTGGCAAGGAATTCCATATATTCCTTGTGATTCGTTGGGTATGGTATATATATATATATATTTATATATATATATTTTCAACTTCAACTCTGAGGTTTCATCTTGCGACAACCTACAAAGACGATTTCGAAGAAGATAATGAAGAAAATGATGAAGATATTATACCAGCAACAATCACAAGCTCTTCCGTGGGTTACCCTTCTGAACGAGTTCTGAGGAGTAATAGTTATTCTGAGCATTCTTCTCCAAGGGCAACATACTTCCACAACTTCACTGAACCAGATGATGTAAGATACAGCCATATAAAGTTTTCAAAAGGAATATAACTTCCGTTTTCATCAATGATTTCCAATCTGTAACAGTTTCACCGATTTTTGACCGTCTCCAATAGCATCAATACAAAACAATTGTTTATCTTCATTCGCATTCCCGCATTGAAAATAGTGGATATATTGGAATAAATTCTCTCTTATTGACAGCAAATATCAATTTTGCGGCATATATCAATCAGTATTACTTTTACTGTCTAGGCGGCAAAGTAAAGACTTGCCTGCCTACGCGGCAAAAGTAATACCGGCTGATTGATATGTGTCTGGAGGAGTAAGTACTCCAGAATCGCTGCCACTGTTCATAATGTTGTCAAACTATAATAACTATGAATATATACATTTCCATAGCAACCAACCATTCCAAAACTTGCGATTTCTATCAAATTTTGTATCGATTTATCACAACAGGAGAAATGAAAAGATTGTGAGAGTTGTAATAATTTGCAATAATAATATCCTACATATATCATCATAAACGATGGCAGAAGAAGTGATATGTTCAACTCGGCAGCAGAGTAGATGGACTGTCGCGGCTGATAGTTCATAACCGAGCGTAGCGAGGAATGGATTCAGTTAAGCCACTTTGCTGTCTGGTAAAAAAAATAACTATGTTTTCTGCTTTTTCTAGACAACTGACTTGAACAGACAATAGATATTTCGGAACGAAGGCTCTTTGTTTTCAAAAATTGGTTAACCGAACTACCGATGATTTTCGTTCGGTGGTTATAGTGAACTTCGCAAGTGGTGGATGTGAATTAGGTGGTTTTCCCTCTCTCTCGCGCTCTTGACCCAGACCACCCATTTCTTTTGACTTGTTCATCTAACGCGCTAATCAAATGAGCGAAGTTGTCAGCATTGTTGGATTGTACTACTACCCTAGTCAAATCAGTGTCAGTTACTCATTTCTCAATTTTTAACGTGTTGGGAATTATTCTCATCAAATATTGTGACATTTTTATCAAATAACAAACCAGGAAAGCATAGCTTTCAGATAATAATAATAATAATAATAATAATAATAATAATTAATTCATCATCAGAATGGAGGATTTACAAAATATGTGGTATACATTTTAGTGCGATGAATAAACTGATACTCCCACTGAGGATAGAATCCTGTGTGTGGGCGAGAAGGGTACATAAAAAATTCTTCTTGAATTAAATGGCAATAAAAATTCACAATTATCGTACAAAGACAGTGTGTCAATATCTTAGAGCACAATAATAGTAGTTACAAATATAAAATTATGTACATCGAACACAGCTCACAATTAATCAACATATAAAACACTGTTGAAAGATACGAATTTCAAAATGGTAAAATGGGACAATGAAAAGGTGATATACCCCATCTTCAAGTATCGAATATAAAACTTGAAATCAACATGTATCAGTATGAATTTTGTGCAGAAATCTCCAACGATTTTCTTCTTTATTCCATGAGTTTGTATATTTCCTTTCTTTGGCCCAATATGAAAGTTTTCAGATCTTTTTTAAATTTTTTGAAAGAAAGTTCATTTTTTAATGTATGAGGTAGAAAATTGAACATTTTCGGGGCTATATAATCGAAGCTTTTTTGTCCCACTGTTTTTTTTCATTCTGGGAACAAGAAACCTATGTTTTTGTCTTGTACTGTATGAATGGGTAAGTACATTCAATTTTTCCTTATTAAGATACTGTCTTATGCATACTTGAACACTATAAAGTTGCCTTGGATCCATTACTTATGTTTCAGAATAAAGTGTATCACTAGGATATCTTGTATCTTTCTGCAGGATCATTTTGAGAAATCTTTTTTGAGAGACTTCGAGCATATTCAGGTAAGTTCCTGATACACCTCCCCAACCTATGATTCCATAGTTGAGATGGGTTTCCACTAAACTCCTGTAAATGATTTTTTTTGTCTGTAATCCAGATAAGAAATGAATTGTTTGAATTTAAATAGTAAACAACGCAGCTTCTTTACAAGATATGACATGTGGTCATTCCATCTCAAATGTGGATCCACGTATATACCTAGGTATTTTATATTTTAAAATTTTTGAGGTTATTATTGATTTGGAGAACTTCTTTCAATTCTTGGGAACTATTTAAGGTGTAAGTTGGCAATGTATCTATATGAAAATCTCTAATATAAGGTTCCATTTGTTTTTGTTACATGTATAGACTTTTTATTTAATTTTTTTATGGTTTCATGTATATCATGAGAATTATAAAATCGTTATGAACACTGACACAAAATTTACATATAATCAATCAATGAACAATACAAAACTGAGCAACGTTTTCGTTTTTTTATCTTTATTTGTAGTGATAGATGTTGACCTAGTTTTTATTTTTTCTTGATTCGGAGCTGATTTCAGCAGTTGTTTTTTTGTAGTCTCTGCTAATCCTGTAGACCTCGGTGTAGTGGGTGGTTTCCTCAATTCTTTAAGTATGATTTCGGTCTCTTCCTGGAAGTTTTGTTCGACTCTGGGTTGTGTAGGTGTTGAAGGTGAGCTGTTTCTTCTCAGTTCTGATTCAATCGTCTCCTCATTACATTTTTAGATTTCGAGTAGTTGCTCTACAGTGTATTCCTTTCCATCAACTATTAACTTGTTACCTTCAATGAATGATTTTTTTGTTTGATCCTGCCTGCTTGAATTCAGATGCCTCCTGAGGACGTTCAGCTGGTCTCTCTGTTGTAGAGTGAGATCGTGAGCAATCGAGATTTTAGTTCCTGCCAATTTTTTGCAATTGTCTAGAATTTGTTTTTTTGTGAATTTTGATACGAGTTCAAGTTTCACTGGGCAATTTTTCTGTGAGCCTAAACAGTGTATGTCTTTCACTTGATTGACAGATAAGTGCTCGTCCAGTAAAGATTTCAGTTCGCCACAAATATAATCGCAAGATATTTCTTCTCGTTCTTTATTCAGGTCAAATATCACAATATTGTTGGACTTCTGCTGGCGGTGTAATTTTTCTACTTCTCCCTTCAGGTAGTTGTTGTCGATTTCTAATTGGCGGATCCTTTCGTTGGACTCCTCAATTCTCAGTTGAATTCGTGCTTCACTCGCAATTATTGCATTCTTCAGTTCGATCCTGTTTTGTTGAACTTCATTAATAATTCTCTGTACATCGGCACTGCTGAGATTCATTCCGATTTCAATATCAACAACGTGTATGGAATACCATATTTCAATTGTCGATAAGTCTGCTCTGAAGTTTTTTGTCGGAACTTAATTCTGTTGAATTTGGATTGTGTTACGCTTAAGCGGCTGATTGTCTTTTTCAACGGTTAATCAAATGTATCTTTTTGTGTAGGAATGTTCTACTCACATGTATAACGTGTTTTCAAAAATTTTCCCTTATATATCGCACGATATTTTCACTGTTTATTCACTAGCTATCAAATCACTCCACTCCAGGTTGCTTGCATCCATACACCATAATGGCCTGAAACTTCGAAGTGGTCGCCATCTATATATTTTTTTTGAACTAACCGGAAGGTGAACAACAAATATTAATTCTATGGAGTCTTATGAGTGTTAGATTTGAAATTATTATTTTGGAAATATTTATAACTCAATACACTACAGAAGTGCGAAGAGTGAAATAGATATGGAGTGTTGTTGTGGCTTACAGAATGCAGCGAATTTATTGAAGTATTCCTACGAAATCGAGAAAAATTTTCTCGGTGTTTCAGCGCACATTGTATAATACTAGTACTATTTCACTACATAAATTCCCCATTAACGATAAAAAGCTTTGTTTCAGGAAGAGGAATACATTGAAAATTAGTAAACCAATAACTAAAAATAGTACTGTGTGAGAAACACAGTCGAATGCCTTGCTCAAGTCACACATAGACACCACCGTATGTTGACCCGCCTCTTAATTCTCGACCATATCAGCCACAAGTCTTTGTATCGCTTGAACAGCGGTTGGTCTGGCCGATGTATGTTCTGGGTCAGTTAGAGCATGGTATTTCATATATTCCTTGGGTGTCATTGGGAATTGTGTCTTTGAGCATTCGAAGGTATGTGGATATTTGGATGTTAGCTGTGAAAATGGTTTTGATGTCATGTCGTTTCAGAATTCGAGTTATTTTATCAGTAACACTATGAATATATGGAAGGAAAGCTTTTTGGCGTTCAGGTTCGTCCTTCAGGGTTCTAGGGTGAAGAGCTCGGGTTTGCTGAAGTTTAGTAGACTTGTGGATTTGGGAATCGAAAAAATCGTTTCTGGTTATTGCGGATTTGAGCTCTTCCATTTCATTGGATCTATTGTGCTCATCGGTGAGTTATACATATATTATACATACATAGGTATTTCAAACTCACCGATAACCACAATAGATCCAATGAAATGGAAAAGCTCAAATCCGCACTTACCCGAAACGATTTTTCCGATTCCCAAATCCACAAGTCTACTAAACTTCAGCAAACCCGAGCTGTCCACCCTAGACCCCCGAAGGACGAACCTGAACGCCAGAAAGCTTTCGTTCCATATATTCATGGTGTTACTGATAAAATAAGTCGAATTCTGACACGACTTGACATCAAAACCATTTTCACAGCTAACAACCAAATATCTGTCTACCTTCGAATGCCCAAAGACACAATCCCCAATGACACCCAAGGAATATATGAAATACCATGCTCTAACTGTCCCAGAACATACATCGGCCAGACCAACCGACGAGTGTCCTGTTGAGCATATGAACACGAGTTAGCAGTCCGTAATTCTGACACAAACTCAGAATTATTCCAACATCATTTAGAAACAGGCCACAAAATATATTTCAAAAATACCATGATCGTTGCCACAGCCTAAACCCCCCAAACCAGAGTTATCCGTGAAGCCATTGAAATCGAAAAACGTCCCAGTTGTCTCAATAAACGCGACGAGTCCACAAGACTCCCCAATACGTGGAAACCACTTTTGGTCCGACATACTTCCATTTACCCAGACTTGAGTACTAATCCGTTTGAACCTCCCCTCGACCGTCCGATCCCTGATCCCGCCATAATTAGTAATGAACCCTTGAATCCCACCAACCTCCATTCCTCGATCTCCAGTGATGAAACCCAGTTAGTAAGACAACTCAGACCCAGACGGAAGGTCACTCAGTCTTGAGAATGTCTCCGGAATGGGAGCCGAAACGTCGACAGGAAAACTGTTCCAGGCGCGGATCAACCGGAAGTTCCAGCTATCACATTTCTGACCGTGGAAGTTTATCCGATTTATATATATATATATATATATATATATATATATATATATATATATAATATACCAAGAGTGGATTCCAGGTATTGGGGAGTCTTTGAGAATTGTCGCGTTTATTGAGACAGTTGGGACGTTTTTCGATTTCCGACATACTTCTATTTACTCCGACTTGAGAACTAATCTGTTCGAACCTCCCATCGACCGTCCGATCCCTGAACCTGCCATAATTACCAATGAACACATAAATCCCACCAACCTTCAATCCTCGATCTCCAGTGATGATAGCCAGCTAGTAAGACAACTCAGACCTAGACGCAAACGTACCTTTTACAAACAAGTGAAAGGCGCCCCCATGGGTTCTCCCCTCTCACCAGTCCTTGCAAACCTTTTCATGGAAGACTTCGAAACTAAAGCCATTGACACGTTCGACCACAAACCCTCTTGCTGGTTCAGATACGTAGATGACGTTTTCGTCATATGGCCTCACGGCTCCGAAACTCTCCATAATTTCCTTGATCACCTTAACGACCTCCACCCAAATATAAAGTTTAAAATGGAAATCGAAAGCAATAACTCCCTTCCATTCTTAGATGTCCTCATCACAAAAACCAATGACTCCTTCACCCACACGGTCTACAGGAAACCAACACACACAAACCGATACCTCAACGCAAACTCCCACGATCATCCAGCACAAACCAATTCCGTTGTGAATTCCCTCATCCACAGATCCATCAACCTCACAGACCTCCATAACAGACCACAGGAACTAGCCCAACTCAAATCAGCCCTTCTTCAAAATGGATTCACAGACCATCAAATTGACAGATCCATCCGCCGCCATCAAACTTCTCATTCCATTCCCAGAGACCCAACAGACAACAACGTTCCCCACAAAGCTTTTCTACCCTACATTAAAGGTGTTACTGACAAAATCAGCCGAATTCTCAAAAAACAGGACATAAAAACGATATTTATAGCCAACAATGAAATCTCCACATTCCTCCGCTCCCCCAAGGACAAAATTGTCAACGAATCACAGGGTATATATGAAATACCATGTGCTGATTGCCATAGAACATATGTAGGCCAGACCAACAGACGTGTGACAAGTAGAGTATACGAACATCAACTTGCTGTCCGAAAATCAGACCCATCTTCAGCTCTGTCCAAACATCATCAAGAGACAGGACACAATATAGACTTTGCGAACACTAAGACCATCGCCACAGCAAAAACACTACAAGCTCGTATAATTCGCGAGGCCATCGAAATCGAGAAGCGACCTTCCTGCTTAAATAAACGTGACGACGGCCAGAGACTTCCAACTGCATGGAAACCCCTAATTTCCAGATGCCCAGTCCCCACCAAGACATACGACTGTCCTTTAGTAGCACCCGCTGCTATAAATCCTACCCAACATCCCCCGATACCTCAGTTCGATCTAAGGAGTAGGCAGATTGAGACCTCAGCGTGAAGTCACATTTACCTCTTGAAAATCGGAGCCGAAACGTCGAGAACAAAACTCCAGACGCGGTTCAACCCGAACTCAACGACAATATATATATATATATATATAATATATATATATATACAAAATCAATCGAATTATATATATATATATATATATAAATATATATATATATATATACATATACATATCACAAAGAATTGATACAGAAACCTGCGTTGATGTTTAATAGAGAATCCAGAAATAACTACGAAAAAACGACAGTTTTTGGTTATTTGAAACAATTTATCAAAGAAAGTGACACAGAAACACGAATGGCATTTTTGAGATATTGACAGGTGCCGATCTTCCTATAAAAAAATATAAATGTTTCATTCATTGATTTGCTTGATTGGACCCCTGCTCACATTGCCCATACTTGTAGCGGACTTCTGGAACTGCCATTCAGTTATGAGAATAACATTACTTTCAGAAGTGAATTCAATAACTTACTGAACTCCAACATTTGGATAATGGACATTGTTTGAAGAGTAATGATGTGATTATATTACGCATATAAATGACAATTTACATGCGAAAGTTTTTATTGTAATGTAATTGTTATACTGATATATTTTCCACGGAAGGTCTCAATAATATATATGAATAACGTAATACCTACCGTATAATGTTGTATATGTTTCAGTTTTCGAACCATTCAACTTTTCATTTTTAGATTTCCTTGCTTCAATCGAATTCTTATTCATTTGACTATGTGTTATTAGGTTCAGTCATGAATTATCTCACGGAAATCTTGTTCCTCATCTTCGAAGTTCATTAGTTTTCCTAATCTCTGTAATTTTGAGCTGGTGAACCTCACATATAAATGTTCCCCCTTTTGCAATTATCTATCAAGAGTAATTATTTATTTTTTGCATGTACGTTTTTCGTTTTCAAAAAAAACATTTTTTTTTATTCTCTCATTTGTTTTTAACAATACAACCCGCTCTTTCTTTGTGCACTTTTCTGTTTCAGTGATTCACTCGGCAAGTGTAATACCGGCCTTCTCAAAACTAAACAAGAATAAGCCATTTTTATTGATTCAATTCGGAATACTTCAATCGACTTATAATTTGTTCTTGACACATTAGCCTATTTTAAATTAAGTCGTGGGGACCTAAAATCCAAAAGCAAATCTCTATAACAACCTTAAAAATTGATTTTTATGATCATTTAATACACGCTATCACCTTCCCTTACTTGAGTCTCTGAAATTATAACCTTCCATGTAGAAGGGCAAACTATAACTGTATCCCGATTCACCCAATCCAATTTTTCTCGTGAATATATTTCATTTGCCAGTAACTTGTCGTATTCTGAATTTCTTCACATTTTTTTTTATTGAAATGAAATAACTCAAATCAATCCATTGATTTTTCATGTTGTGCATGGTAGTAATCGTGAAAAAACTTAAGAACAGGTTTTCCTCACAAAACATGACGTTCAAGCAATACTCACTAGAGCTGTCACTTGTATACTTTCTTGCATGTATGAAATCTTGCGATCTTCCATATATAAGAATAACTTAAATTTGGCATAATACTATTATTTCCGTGACAATATGTGAATTATACCGTGTGACACAGACTTATGGTACACCCCCCTTTTTTCTTCATTCTTTCACCTATTTTTACGGAACTATCAATATTGATTTTGCTCACAAAGAGGCACTTTTTGACGTCATTTGAAATTTTTTTCAACTTCCGGTTTTTTCAGAAATCTCATCAACGTTTACTTTTCAAATAGAACACCCTGTATATTATTACAATTCTGAAATCTACACAATTTTCTGAATCCAATGATCCCTCCTACTTGATATTTCAAGTGTTGAGACGCTCGGTTTATTTTCGATCTAGAGAGCCATGAAAATTATTGAGTAATTTCGCAATTTAATAAAGGTGAGTTTATCAGGTGGCTATGAATTACAAACAACTTCTGACATTTCTATAAACTGACGTTTTTTGTTAGTTACTGAACACATTGTTGTCAATCGGATTGCTAACAGAAATAAGTTAAAAATCCCACAAGTGTATAACAGAAACGAAAAAGTAGATATGCTATTGTACTCCGGTCAAGTAAGCATCAAAATTAGGGGTGAGGTTACATTAATTCGCACCCTGCTAAAAATCGGCATGAATGTTGGGAACCCTATTATACACAATTTGTCAATTATCCACATCAATCCGAAGTGTGGAAAAACATTTATTCAAGGTCAAATGTTGCAAAATCGTTTTTTTGAGTTTTCCAGCTAAACGGTGAGTTTCACGATAAAAAAAGGTGGGACAAAAATTATCCATCATGCAATTATCTATAAAAATTGTTCCTACACTCTTTTTCCTGAGAATCACCATTTCGGAGTTACAGCGATGCAAAATGTTGAAAAAGTTGTATTCTTCATGATGTGCATGTCAATTACCGTAATATAGAAATAGAAATATTTAATTCATGTAAACAATTGAACATGCATACATTCGTCATAGATAGTGATAAGGATCACATAAGATAAAATATAGTAAAATACGCTTCACACAAAGACATAGTGAACATACAAGTGAGGTGAATATCATAATTTGAGACAACATGAACTTGTTAAAATGAAAGAAGAAAAATCTAGTAATACCAGTGAAATAATTTTTTTTTTGGAATGATCTGCTACTTTAATGCACAAGTAACCACATGTTCCAGATAATCATCTACAGAATAAAAACAATGCTGTGTTAAATAATTACGGATATTAATTTTGAATGATGTACAGGACATATTATCATCCTTGAATTGCTGTGGCAAAGCATTATATAATTTTATACCCAAAAATCTATAGGAATTATGTGTTTTCGTGAGTCTGAATGATGGAAGACACAGATCATTTTTTTTCCTTGTATTATATGAATGAATATAATTGTGCTGAATTCTTCGACATATTATATATTTTTTATATAAAGAAGGCACTTCAAAATGTAGCAACATGGTAATGGCATGATGTTTAATTTCCTGAATAATGGTTTACAGTGATCATCATATTTACTGGATGTTATTATTCGAATGACTTTTTTTGCGCAATGAATATTTTTTGGCTGTGGCATGTATTTCCCCAGATTATCAAGGCATACGTCATTATGCTATGGAACATAGCAAAATATGCCATTCTTAGATGGTCTGTATCCACATTCAGCTTCAGCTGTCTGAGAGCGTAAGTGGCTTTCGCAAGGCGCTTGGATAAATTTTCGATGTGAGGAGCAAAAGTTAATTTGTTATCCAGTATCAGCCCCAATAGTTTAACATGATCATCAGATGGGGAAGTGGTGCTCATAACGAGACTCTGTGTTTTAGATTCATTGAGGAATAAATAATTACAATCGAACCAATTTTTTGATAATTGTTCCGCGTGGTTAAGTGTTTGTGCTGTGTTGTTTTCGTGGGAGTCGCTAGTTATGTAGGTTGCATCGTCAGCATAAAAAATTGATGTAACTCTCTGGTCAAGATTAGAGAACAGGTCATTGAAATATATTATAGATAGTAGGGGCCCTGAAACGGAACCTTGTGGGACACCAAAGTTGACTGCATGACACGCGGATGTCTGCTGTTCGAGTTTTACATACTGGGAACGATTCGCCAAGTAGGACGAAAAGAGGTTCAAGGCAACTCCTCTAATTCCATACCTTTCAAGTTTTGTTATCAAGATATCGTGACGGACTGTGTCGAATGCCCTCGTCAGGTCGTAGAATCTCGCATGACAAAATTCCCGGCACTCGAAAGCATCCGACACAGTCTCATAAAACGCGCATAAAGCTGATGTCGTCGACTTCCCTGTTCTATAGCCGAACTGATTCTCGAATAATATTGAATTTTTCTCAAAAAAAGCAATCAACCTTTCCTTTAGGATAACTTCGAAAATTTTCCCTAAGACTGGTATTATGGAAATTGGTCGGTAACTATCTGGGCTGTTGAAATTTTCTTTTTTTAAAGATAGGTGTCACTTTGGAAACCTTGAGGACATCTGGGAAAATACCTCTACTCATACAGAGATTGAATAGGCCTGCTAAAGCAATCGCCACATTTTCATTTATGAGTTTCATTAGAACCGAATGTAACCCATAAATATCCGCGGCCCTAGAATTTTTCAGGTTATGAACAATTTTCAATATTTCTGATTCACTGGTTGGAAGTAAGTAAAAAGTCAAATGGTTTACTGGAATTTTTTGCATGAAAGACTTGAGAAGATTTACATCAGAGTCCACAGAATTTTGCATTGAGTTGTTTATGCAATCTTCAAAAAAGTTGCCAAAGTCCTCAATTGATAAATTGCTCTCACTCTTCAGGTTATTAGTTTTGCCTACATTTTTATTCATTATTTGCCATGCTGACTTTCGTTTATTTTTTGATTCAGATATTATCTTATTATTAAACTCTACTTTTACTCGATTCCTTCTTCCATTTATTTAGTAATTTGAAGCTTTCGGGCGTCCTTGTCACTTCGGCAATAGTTTGTACTGCGTCCAATTGTGACTTCAAATTTTTAATATCAGGCGAATTCTCAATATACTTTTTAAAGTTGTTTTCGAAATACTTATCTGTTTTTCTGGGAAATGGTATTTGTAAAGATCTGACAGACAGACAACTATATGACCAGCTTGTGCTTCTGGATCTAAATGGGATACATTCCAGATCATTTCATCTAATGCAGCAGTGAAACCAGAGATAGATTTTTTTGTCATTGGTCGACAAATGATACTGTTACTAGGTTTTACAATAATATTTTTTATTGAAAATAAAATTCCTCTATGATCGGACAAATGCGGCTCTATGACTTCGAGACTCAAACTGTTATCATCTAAATTTGTGAAAAGATTATCCACTCTAGTTCCACTGGATTCAGTTATCCTGGGGTACTATTTTCAAATGTATGCGAACAGATTTCTATGCGAGTAGAATGAGATGGAGCTATATGGAATATGGTTACTGAACTGCGAAATAATATCGGTTTCGTATACGAATTTGATCTGAAAATAGCACCCCTGGTGTCAACAAAAACTTTTTCTAGCATATCATGTGATAAAAAAATATTTTTGCATTCAGTTGCTTTATTGTCATTGCTCTTGAAGTTATAATTGAAGTCACCGACAGCCAGTACCTTTTTATTGGAGTTTATTTTTTCTGATAATAATTTGTCCAGATTATTTTGAAAAATATCAATATCACCATCGGGGGGTGATCTGTAGACACAACAGAAACTCATCTTCATATTTTTGAGTTCAAACAGCTTGAATTCAGCATCTATTTCCGCGCAGAGATCTTTTACACAAATGTTGTGGAAATCTAATTCGGTCTTGGCATAAATGCATATTCCACCGTGAATACGGATCTGTCGTATATAACTTGAAATTAGCCTATATCCTGAGAATACGATAGAGTCTACGTCTTCCACATTCAACCAAACTTCTGTCAGTAGCAAAACGTCAATATTTTTTTCCTTCATGAATAATTCTAACAAGTTCACCTTATTCCCAATACATTGTATATTGATATAAAAAAAATGTATTTGTCTGACATCATTCGTGTTATCTGGGGTTACCTGTGAATGTGAGTTTATCTTAGTCTTTGGGATCGTCTGGAGTGTCTTGGTCCTTGTTGGTTGTTCGTCCACTGTTTCCGGTAGTTTCCCAGGCCTCGTCGGTATAAAAAACGGTTAACTTCCGATCCTGCTGGCCACACAGCTGGATCCATTGCTTTATCAAAATTTGATCCGTCAATTATGACCTTGAATGATGTGTAGTACTGTGGGTACTTAGCTTCTAGTTTTTCTGCCATGACTTCAAGAAAACACGGCTTCAAAAAGTTGATGATGTCTTCTTCCTTCATTTGCACATCTAGCTTGCATACATGGAGATGTACCTTCTTTGAAACAACTTTGAGGGGGCAGTTCATATCATTCCTGGTGCCAATGACAGCTTTTCTGGCTTTCCGGTCAACCGGTATCCATTGTTCCTGAGTTTCCTCATTTTTGGCTAAGTTCATTATTTTCCCATAATTGAAATCATTATTTGTAGTGGTACCACTGATGGAATCATTTTTTTGGACTTTCACTATTGCTTCCTTCACCTGTTCCGTGGTTATATGACCTTGGTCCTTATAATTTGATGGGTTTTTGGTACTACAACTTCCTTTGTGTGTACTCATTTGGTTCCCTGCGTCCAAGTCCAACTGGGTCGAACTGGCAACTCCGCATTTTGGGGCATTGTTAGCATTAGATGATTTTATCATCTGTAGTAACTCTATTATGGTGTCTTGGTTGCTGATAGTTCTTTCCAATTCACTATTAAGACGTTTGGCGCAAATCAACTCTGTATTCACACATTTCAATTCGCATTGCAATGAGGTTATGTTTACCTTATCAGATGCCTCATCGTTAGTTTTGGAATTATTGTCACATAAGTCAATGCCGATTAATTTCATGGCACTGTCACTGAGCTTCACACCTTCTGGCACATTTTTCGATATTAAAATTTCGATCAAATCACTTTTTTTGAGTGAAATCAATTCGCGAGATACCTGGTCGCTTGCCGCCTTGTTGCCTTGGTTATGTTGATATATATACGTTACAGAACGATAATATAAGTAAAAATATACACAAGTCTCGGTTCATTTCAATGTTGAAAGAAAAATTTACGTCTGGAAATATCTCTATAAGGCAAGCTGATAATGATGCTGATGTCCTGATAGTTGAAAAAGCAATAGAACAATTCAACTCGACAAATCCAACTATTCTTGTTGGTGAAGATGTTGATTCCTTGGTATCACTTACTGATCGAACGCCAACTGAAAAAATTATTTATTTTTTAAAACCTGGGAAGGCTCAACAACAATCAGAAATATATTCATCCAAGAGTTTATCTGCTTTTTCAAAATGCCAAAATCATATCTTATTTCTACATGCAGTAACTGGTTGCGAGACGACATCAGCATTTTTCAGGAGAGGTAAAAGATCAGTTTTGAAATTGTTTGAGGGACAAGATTTAGTTGATTATGCTGACGTTTGTGAAGAAAGTACCTCTTCTCCACAAACTGTAATCACCAACGGAATTCGTTTTCTTCTTTCAATTTACGGAGCTCCAAAAGAAATTACGTGCTAAGATGAGTTTCGATGCTTATCTTTTGCACAAAATACGTATAAAAAAAACAAGTACAATCAGCTTGTCTTCCTCTAACCTCTGCTTCTGCTCATCAACATCTATTTCGAGTATATTATCAAGTTCAAGTATGGCTTGACAATAAACTGAACCCAGAAGACTGGGGTTGGAAGTTGATTGACAATATATTGAAACCAGTTCAGACTTTACTACCTCCTGCACCAGAAAAACTCCTCAATTCAATTTTTTGCTAGTGCAAAACGGGATGTTATGCTGAATTCGGCTGTAAAAAAGTTGGTTTGTTTTGTTCATTAGCATGAATCAGTTGTCGAGGCCAATCGTGCTCCAATGTTGAATCGCCAGTAGAAGAGGCTTCTTACAATATAGGCGAGGAGACATCTGATGCATCGCTCTTTGAACAATTTATTTGTACCTAGCAGAAAGAAGAAGGAGAAGAAGAGCAAGACAGTATGGATTATGTTCCATTAGAAGAGTATCGATCAGACGAATAATTTTCTCAATTTATGCATTACTTACACCGCTCTTGTTATTTACAATAGTACCATTTTCAATTTATAATAATAGCTTTTTAACTCAACAGAAGCACAATAGATCGTGGAATAGGCCTACCGGGGAAACCACGTAAAAAAAACGTGCCATGTACACTACCTCACGGGTGGCGCGGAAACGTGTGCATATTATGAAGAATACAACTTCTTCAACATTTTGCATCGCTGTATCTCCGAAATGGTGATTCTTAGGAAAAAAAGTTTAGGAACAATTTTCTATAGATAATTACATGATGAATAATTTTTGTTTCAACAAATTGTTATTATAAAACTCACCGTTTAGCTGGAAAACTCAAAAAACTGATTTTTGCAACATTTGACCTTGAATAATTTTTTTCTCACACTTCGGATTGACGAATTGTGTATAATAGGGTTCCCAACATTCATGCCAATTTTTAGCAAGGTGCGAATTAATGTAACCTTCAATGTCTATTTTGACCGGATTATTGATTTATGGGGAATGTCGGCAAAGTGCAGTTGCGGCTAACCGGTTATACTCGCAGCGATATCCCGCATGACAATGTCCGTCTAGAAATTATTTCAAGCGTCTTGAAGAGCAGTTCAGACGAGAGTCTGATCATAAAGAGGGTAATGAAAATTTTATTATAACTGAAAAAATTAAAATAAATGTCCTCATGAGGTTGGAAATCGATAAAACAGTATCTCTTAGGCAGCTGGCTTTTGAGTTGGATATCAGTCGTGAGAGTGTAAGAAGAGTTGTAAAAAAACACAAGTATCGATCTTTCAATTTCACCAATATCTGCATGACGCCGATAGCATAAGAAGGATGGAATATTGCAGATGGGTTCTACACAATAATGTGCAGCCCAATAATGATTTTTTTGAAAACAATTGTATTCTCAGATGAGTCAAGATTCACCAATCTTGGTTTCTTCAATAGACAGGATACCTGATATTGGACACAAGAAAATCAGAATTGGTTTCGGCAGGGAAATTTCCAATAGAGTTTTGGATTCAATGCCTGGCTGGGAATAGTAGGGGTTAGGATAATTGGCCCCATAATATTTGATGGTCCTTTGAGTGGTGATAGATACCTAGGTTTTCTCAGAAATGAAATCGAAGGATATTCACAAGATTTGCCGCTTAATCTGGCAAATCGACTGTTTTACAGCAGGATGGAGCACCTCCCCACAATAGTAGAATAGTGACGGAGTACCTTCGTGATAGATTAGGGGAGCAATGGATTGGGACATATGGTCCTATTAGGTGGCCTGCTAGATCACCCGACTCAACCCCGTTGGACTTTTTCATTTGAGGTCACCTGAAAAATATTGTCTACGAAACTTCCCCAACAACCCGCGAGGACCTGGAAGTACGAATAATACAATCAACTTGAACTTGAACCAAGTTGTTGCGTCGCATAGTATATCGGACCGTTCTACTTTGCAGTACTCAAGAATTTCCTGAGGGACTTTTGCAGGGATCGATTCTCGAGAATGAGAAAATCTTTATCTCTTTCAAATGTTTATTGTTTTTCCAGTGAGACAAGACTTCAATTTCACTATTCTGTTTCCTTCTTCAACTGGTACACATTAAAAGAATTGAGTTCTCTTTGAAGACCAACTGAAGGCCGAATACAAGAATATGTTTTTTTCAGAAATTTTCTTCGAAAACTTTACACTCTTGATTTCTTATAGCTTCTATTTGATTTCCTTCAAAATGTTTTGAGTTTGATCAGCTTTCAGATTGAGGTTTGTTAGAATTTCAACTACATCCACCAAGGTAAGGTCACTCCCTCGCAGGTTCTTATGACATATTAGTCTAATAACTGCGAGTTGTATTGGAGTTGAGAATGATCGCCTTCCAACTTTACTAGTAAAGCACTGATACACAATAAAGGGATCGAAACTGGTGAGATAAGGTTTTACAATTTTCATAATTTGGTACGGTCACGTATGACAGTGAATCATCATATTTCCCTATATATTTGATATTAGTAGGTAGAATATATATAATCCAGTTCTATTATCTAATATAGGAATGGGATATAATCGAAAGATAGTATATGTTTCGGGATCGACTAGGGGTATTTTCAGTACGAAAACTACTTTATATTCAGTATGAAAAGCTGAAAGTTCAATGAATTCAAGGTATTTTGCTTCGAAAGACATTTTTGCTGGTAATGGTTGATAGTTACTCAGCATATTCAATGATATTTCTTGAAAAAAATCAACAAGATCTTTCGGTCTTATGATCGTTGTATGAACTATTTTCAATCGAGAGAAACTAATCGATTCTACAATATCGTTCAAATAGTTCTCTAGATATAGGTTACTTTCCACAAGGGATTCACATATATCTGAAGTTTTATGTTTGGCTTCAACTATCTTCAAACTATCAGAAAGTATATATATATATATATATATATATATATATATATATATATATATATATATATATACTGGGTGTCCCACATTTTATGTGACAGGCAATATCTGGTTTGTTGAAGGAGATAAACAAAAATGTTTCATACAAAAGTTTTAGGAGTTCATTTTGATATAATTTTCAAATATACAGGGTGTTTGGGTGTTTGGTGTAGGTGCTACAGACCAAAATTCCATTTTCCAAAATAGAACGCCCTGTATATCATTACATATTCAGATGCTACGTTAAATTCTGATATCATTTCATGTTTGGTTTTTGAAATTCAGTTACGGCGTTGTTGAGTTATTGCTTGAAATGTAAAGTCTTGAGAACGACTATTATTTTCAAAAATATCTCATACAATTATTCTCTCTGCATCAGATCACATGAAAATTAGTCAAAACATTGGGTGTTCGAAGTAATGGTTTCAATTTTGAGTCGTGGAATTCAGTCAGGAATCATTTTGAATATGAAACAATTGCGAAATTGAAAGAGGTGTATTCGAAAACAAATCTTTAATAACAATGTAAATGATATAACCTGATGAATCATTTCATAAGAATGGTAGGTACCTAGAAATAAGACATAAAAATTGTTCAAAGTGATGCCCATAAGATATTATACAGGCTTCGAAACGTCTCGTACAAGTCGCTCTTATAATATTAGGCGTAATATCACTGCACGCTAGTCGAATTTTCATTTTCAGATCATCCACATTCAAAGGGGGAGAAGTGTAAACAATATCTTTTGAATACCCCCATAGGAAAAAATCAAGCGGTGATAAATCTGGGGAACGAGCCGGCCACCGAATTGGACCCTTATTACCATTCCATCTATTTGGGTACGTTGTATCCAGATATTCAGTGACAACCTGTGAATTGTGAGGAGGAGCACCATCTTGGTGCCACCAAATTCCTTGTCGTTCTGCTATGGGAATATCTTCCATCAACTGGATCAAATCATTTTCTAGAAAATGTAAATATCGCAATCCATTGAGATTTTCATTGAAAAAGTAAGGTCCTATGATGCGGCCATTGAACAATCCACACCATACAATAATATCCCAAGTAGTTTGAAAACTACTTTCGCGGACCCAGTGGGGATTTTCTTGAGACCAATAGTGACTGTTATGTCGATTCACAACTCCATTATTGTGGAATCGCGATTCATCGCTCCACAAAATTTGACTGAATATGTTAGGACTTTCATGTAATATTACCTGAATACAAGCAATGAATTCAAGTCGTCGTTCAAAGTTCGTGGGTTTCAAACCTTGTACCAACTGAATTTTGAATGGGTGGTATTTATTTTCTCTCAGAATTCTCTGTACATTAGATTTACTCACACCGACTTTTTCTGCAAGAGTATGGATAGAAACATGTGGATGAATAATAATATAAGCCAACACATTGATCTCTAAATCTTCAGTTCTAACAGATCTCGTATGATGACGATGCTTTATAGTAGAAGGAAATGACCCAGTTCGCAATTTTTCTTCAACTCTCGAAAAAGTCATTCGTGACGGAATGGGTCTGTCTGGAAAACGTTCTTGGTATAGACGTTGTGCTTGACGGCAGTTTTTCTGACATTCTCCAAAAATTAATAACATATCAATGCAATCACTTGGACTAAACGCGAAAGGCATACTGGAGTTTTCGCACAAAGAACACAGTTACTGTTTTGCAAAGAATCACTGAATCGAACTGACAAGTAGATACAATTCAACAACATTTGTTACTATGGCATCAACAAGCATAAGCTACTTGATGAAATTGTGCAATATAAAGCAATTCACCCTCAAGTTAGTCACATTCTCAAGAATTTCAATATTATATTCAACTGATATCGATATCGTATCGTAGAGGTGAGAATAATGGTTTGTATTCAGTAGTAGTCTAGTTCAATTTAATAAAAGATATAGACTGGATTCGTGTACGAGTAAATAAGTTTTTTTGAAACTTTATATCCAAGGAAAAGTGCAATAACTCAACAACGCAGTAACCGAATTTCAAAAACCAAACATGAAATGATATCAAAATTTAACGTAGCATCTGAATATGTAATGATATACAGGGCGTTCTACTTTAAAAAATGGAATTTTGGTCTGTAGCACCTACACCAAACACCCTGTATATTAAAAAATTATATCAAAATAAAGCTCTCATGAACTCCTGAAACTTTTGTATGAAACATTTTTGTGTATCTCCTTCAACAAACCAGATATTGCCTGTCACATAAAATGTGGGATACCCGGTATATATATATATATATATATATATATATATATATATATATATATATATATATATATATTGATTATTCAATATTCTTTATATCTTCATTGAAAGTAGCTTCATCAATTTTTGTATTGTTTCGTTGAAGTTACTGATGTTGTTACTAAGATTTGATTTTTTAATAAATTCTCGATTTGGTGTTCATCTTTGTATAATTGATTAATTGAATTGGTGTAGTATTCTCCATCTGAAGAATCTGAATTACCAGATATTGCTTTCCAGATACTGCCTATACCATTTAATAATCCACGTTTCGTATGTATTGAATAGTCTTCAGTATCGAGTGCAATTTGCCAGTATTTTGATTCGAGGCCATCAGCGAATTGGTTCAGCATGGTAGTATGTGTTTTCACATCCGCAAAAAAAATTGCATTCTTGGGTTATCTGTTTCGAACGTTAAAATCATTTCATTCAGAATAAATATTCTAATTATGATCTAAAGCGTGTCTCACAGGTTCTAGATCTTTGTATACGATCAATGTTCATTGACCATTTGAGTTTTTCGCTTGTTTGTTTTCTTGATTAAAGAAGATTCCAATGGTGTTGTTCATTGAAGATGGGATGTACTAGTCGAGCACATGGATATGAAGATAATCAGTAGAAGCATCTGAAATTGAAATTATCCATAGTAGGGCTTCATTTTATCGAAATTATATTTACTTTTGATTTGTTGATAGATTCGTGACTAGAGCTGAATTTTGATATACTTCAACTATTTCAAAGGGACCATTGACTTTGTTCTGTAGTTTTGAACCCATTTGGCTTTCTTTCATAAAAACTTTGTCGCCTACTTTGTATTGGTTACGAGCTTCTTCAAGTCGTTCATCAAAGCGTATTTTTGCATTTTCTTCACTCTTTTGTGTCCTTCCACGGGCTAATTTATAAAAATATGAGATTCTATTGTATAGATCTCGAACATATTTAGTCATCAATTGTTTTTCATTATATAATTCTCAGGAGGTCGTCATGCTGTATGTCCAAAAATTAATTCATAAGGTGTAAAACCCTGAGTTCTATTCTTAAAATTGTTATAGCATATTACAGCGTAGGGTAATATGTTCAGGGGGTGTTCTTCGGGGTTGTCTGTTAGATAAACTCTAATCATTTCAGTTGGAGTCGCGTGAAATCTTCCGAGTTAACAGATTTTGCCGATTTATCTTCTGAAGGGTACGCTTGAGTGAATTTTGTGAGTTCGTCTCTTATTGTCAAAATGTAGTTATTCTGAATTTGTAACAAGACAGCATTTATTCTTTCGAAAGGGGTTTTGGTTGTTTCAGTAATCACGAAGGGTTCTGTAAGTTCTTTCGACAAATTTTGGTATTTTGACATGTTTCACATTTATTGATGAACGTTTCTACATCTTTTGTTATTTCTATCCAGTCATATTTTTGTTTCATTCTTCTGAGGGTTTCATTTATTTCTCTGTGAAAATTTGCTTTACCACTATGATATTGGTCAAGAATTATTGGTATTTGGTCACGATCGGGAGTTCTAGTTATGTTCTGGCATATTATGTATAATAACGTTTCTTGTAAGATATTATTCTCGATATAATTCGTCCCGTTAGATTTGAACATATGTTAGTCGTTGAAAATTGAAATAAACATATGCGCCAGGGCTTCCTTTGGGTGAAAAGGATCTGCTGGTATACAATATTTTCCATTTGTCACGCTTTTACTTTAAAGTACATTAATTTTTCTATATCCAAAATCACAGTGTTGTTCAAAAATATCTTCGATGATATTTTGATGAAGTTGTTTCAGTTTATTTTGTTGCATTACTGTTAGAATGATTTTATGACTTCTGTCGAGTGATTGGGAGTTTGAGAATTATATTTTTGAATAATCTATTATCGACTTTACTTGACTTCGTTTGATGAAAGTGACATATTCTTTTCAAGTTTTTCTGGGGAAATTTCAGTTATTTTCTATTCTGTGTCGCTGTTATTAGTTGATATTTTGGTTAGAAATTTTGAAGATTCTTCGAAGTGATTGATTTTCATTCTGGATAAAGCGTCTGCGTTTTTATTGGTTTTTTCGGGTTTACATATAATTTCATAGTCATACTCTTCAAGTTTCAGTCTGCATCTGGCAAGTCTGCTTCCGGGGTCTTTTATACCAAATATCCAAGTGAGGGGCCTATGGTCACAGTAAAAACCAAAGTGTTTTACTGACCAAACTATCGCGAGTAACTCTCGTTCAATAGTGGAGTATTTTGTTTAAGCTGGACATAAAGTACGTGATGCATATGCAATTGGTAGATCTTTGCCTATACGTCCTTGTGATAATATAGCACCTATAGCAAATGCTGAAGAATCGGTAATAAGGATGAAAGGTCCATCGAAATTTGGATATATCAACACAGGATATTCAGAAAAAAAAATTCGTTGAAACCTTTTTTACATTCTTCGTCAAATAAAAATGGAATGTCTTTCTGTAATAGTCTTGTCATTGGTTTGGTGATTCGCACAAAATTCGTCAAATTACGTCCGAATAAGAATTTTCTTCACCAAAACCTTGCGAATTCTTATTTGCAATGTTACGAAAACCTTGTGAAAAAGCTTGGAGAGTTTCTCCTCCTGAAAGTTATGGGCGATTGACAGACTCTAATCCAGGCAACAAAATATTAAGCATGGGTCTCTGTTCGTCCAAATGATAGGTTCAACATCTTTCTCCTTCAGGAATATAAATATTTTATTTAATAAATAAAGTAGAACTACTTTTCTTCGGGTTTGAAGGCCGTTGTTCTTTGGAATTTATTCCTAACGTTTCGCTAGCGCAAGTGGCCAGCTTCTTCAGAGGCTTACTCATTCCCGATGACTCCTCATCATGACTCAGTCATTGGAAATGAGTGAGCCTCTGAAGGAGCTGGCCACTCGCGCTAGCGAAGCGTAAGGAAGAAATTCCAAAGAACGACGGCCTTCAAACCCGAAAAAAGTAGTTATACTAAAAAACATCGGCCGCGAAAACCTTAACCATTTTGTTGAATTAAGTAAATCGGACTGCTAAAGATATCCTAACTAGATCTTCACGGCCATTGCAAATACAGCATCTTTTGTGGGATTGACCGATTTCAACAATCAAAACATAGTTCTTGTTTTTTCTGCTACTATCTTCCTCAGAAAACTACACGATAATTCCGACATAAAGTTTATAGATTAGGTCGGCCATCTTAGACATTAGGATGGCGATCACTTTTGTTATGTACACAAAGAAAGCTACATTAATCTACGCTATCAATCACTGAAATAGGACGAGAAATAGGTAAGTTATAACAAAATCAATTTGTATAACTACTTTTCTTCGGGCTTGAAGGCCGTCGTTCTGTGGCCTTCAAGCTCGAAGAAAAGTAGTTATACTAATAACCCCGGCCGCGAAAGCCTCAACCATTTTGTCAGAATCAATTTGAATCGGTTTTTTGTGGATCACTCTGCAAATACAAATTTGCTAAATATGGTCCTGTGCTACAGAACATGTTCCACAGAGGACTTGTGCTAAAAGACAAGTGCTAAGAATCTGCAGTTTTTCTTATTCAATTCAATCCCGATAAGAAATAAATAAATCATGGGTTTAAGAAAAAAGTGTCATTGTTCATTTGGCACTCATACTAAATATGGCCCTGAGAGCTGAATCATTGGTCCCAGAGGATTGGGCTCATGAGAACATCTGATCAGAATCTCAATGCCAACATCATATGTGAATTTCAGGCAAATCCCACTGGAGGCCAATTTCCTCTGATATTGTGCGGGGTCCTTTCCAACAACGGGTCAATTTTCCGAATCAATACCGATCAAATTTTTCAACTCAACCACGTCCTCAATTCAATCCTAGTCAACCTAATTTAACTCAACAAATAGGGACAAGCGGGACCTTCAACTAATTTTCAACCAAGCAACACAGAAATTCAATACAATCCGAATTATTAGAAAGGCCAGCTTCAGAGAACGCATATCTTGAACCCTGAATGTCAATATTACAATGAAGACCTATATGGTGATAATAATTATTCAGAACAATGCCTTGATTATGTTAGTAATCAAGGTGAATTTAATTACTATGATGACACTTTCGATAATTATCAAGCAGAACCTGATACAATTAACCATGAATATCCAAACAATGATCAATTGACTCTTTCTCTTTCAATCAGGCTCTCTGAAAAAAATTTGGTTCATCCGGAACTACTTATATATTCCCAGTGAGAAAATCTCAAATTTGAATGATTACTGTCCTCCACGTCAGGCAGTAAACTTCATCCTCGAGAGGAAAAGTAGCACTTTTCACCCTTGTTATATAAATAGCTATTATTTCTATCAAGAATCATCACAACTTCGCTCGTATCCAGTATAAAGTGAATGTACATAAACAATAGCACCACTGAATAAGTAACTATTTCAAACAATTGCTACTTGTGCGTGGTACAGCCACAAAGGTGTTTCTTTTGAATATATAGAATATGAAATGAAAATATAAAATGACAAATTGAAATTACTCCCCATAGAACTCTTCGATACCATGTATATTTTAGAAAAGAAAATGAATCAGTTTTCTCCTCAACTAATTAGCGGATGATTGCAGAAATCTAATGATATACCTAGTCAAGATTATGAAAAACTCAATAATAAGAAAGTTGTTTGCTAACTTGACGTCAAGTGAGCAAGACATCATATATTAAAAAAAATAAAAATGAAAGATTTTCCTACGCAAATAATTGGCGAATAATTAGAGGAATCTAATGGTCTTGTCAAAATTATGAAAAACTCAATGATAGAAAAAATGTATTGCTAACTCGACGTCAAGTTAGCGAGACATCATATATTTTTTCAAACAAAAATAAAATGAAAGATTTTTCTACGCAGCTAATTAGCGAATAATTGAAGGAATTTGATGGTCTAGTCAAAATTATGAATAACTCAATAATAAGAAAATTGTATTGCTAACTTTACGTTGAGTTAGCGAGTCATCATGTATTTTAAAAAAAAAAAGATCGGAATTTGTTTTCTTCCGCAACTAATTAGCGAATAGCACCAAATTATCATTAGTTTTCCATATTTCGAAAAGTGCCTCTGTAGCGGACGAAAACTCAATTTTCTTGAGAGAAAAGCGGACGTATCAGAACAAGCAATTCAAGAAACATCGAAACAACGACTCACCTTGATTTCCTCAGTTCCCTTGATGAAAGGGCCCTTTCTTGATGGTCGTGTGGAAAGCAGCACAGAAAACAGTCGAACACGTTCATACGAACACAATGCAATAATGCAAGCGGATTTTGGCACAGTTTGATAGCAAAATAATTTATAGCATTAGCAAATAATTTATAGCATTAGCGTCAACCTGTCATCAACCGGCACTCAGGCGTACTGCCTTTTTTGAGTTCATGACACTCACGTTCAAGGTCGCACTCCTTGTGAGGGCCGTATCGATGTTCTGTTTCGCGAAAAATATAATTTCTGAAATGAAACAAAAGCAATCTGCAACATTTCTGCCCGGCGAAAATGCAAGAATTGCATTTTCAGAAACCGGAAAAAATATATATATGTAAAGCAAAATTTTAATTGGGAATCTCATATAAGAACATCACAAATAAATAATGAGCAAGGTAACGTTAATATCATTCAATAGGGAGAGGGCATAATTCAACCAAAGGACGTTTGAACGTACCATTTGCTGTTTTAACCGTGGCAACCCGGGCTACTTTATCATCTCCCAGATGGAGAGATGCGATTCTTCCAAGGGTCCAGCGACAGGGGGGTAAGTTTTCTGCTTTTATTAAAACTAAGGTACCTATTTCTGGGTTCGGACTTGGATTCAACCATTTACCTCGCTGCTGAAGAGAATGTAAATATTCTCTTTGCCAGCGTTTCCAAAAATCTTGATGCATCCGCTGTATCAACTGCCACCGAGAAAGACGATTGATGGGAAGTTCAGTGTTATCTGGGAGAGGTAATGCAGTAACCGGCTCCATATTCAAAAAATGAGAAGGTGTGAGCGCATTGATGTCCTCAACGTCCGCGCTAAGGGGAGTCAAAGGACGCGAATTTAATATGGCTTCGATTAAGGTCAAAACAGTGTAAAATTCTTCATACGTCAAGATCTGTTGTCCGACTACTCGGGTTAAATGTGTTTTGACTGATTTAACACCCGCTTCGCATAACCCATTGAAATGAGGGGCACCAGCAGGACTTGGATGCCAAATAATTTTTTCATGGATGGCAGCATTTTCCATCAATTGGGATAATTCTCGATTAGCGCCGAGAAAATTGGTGCCACAATCACTATAAATATGTTGCACACGACCCCGGCGAGCGATCAGTCGTTGTAAAGCAGCCAAAAAAACTTCTGAGGGAAGATCACTCGCTAATTCTAAATGAACCGCCTTAGTGGCGAAACACACAAAAATGCATAAGTATGGTTTACAAGACCTGACTCCCCGTTGTCGGCTAAACGAGATGAGAAAAGGTCCACCAAAGTCCACCCCACAGCGCGAGAAAGGTTTGACCTGAGCAAGGCGTGACTCTGGCAAATTTCCCATTAGCGGTTGGAAATTTGGTTTTGGATTCGTTCTCCAACAGCGAAGGCATTTTGTAAGGACTGAATTTATCGCTCTTTTGGAAGACAAAATCCAGAACTGTTGGGATAACAAGAATTGAGTGGTTCGGGATCCTGCATGAAGAAACTTCTTGTGAAAATATTCAATCGATAGTACAGTCAATCGACTGTGTCGCGGTAGAAGTATAGGGTACTTCGCGGAATGGGGACTTGATGCGAGCTTCAGACGACCACCGACTCGGAGTATCTTGTCATCGTCTAGAAAAACTTGTAATTTTCTCAAGGGCTTTGAAAACGATTTACTCTCTAGCTCTTCTCTGAAGTGAACTTGCTGAGTTTGCTTAACAAGAAATAAAAGTGCAGAATGAAGTTCATCACTAAGTGGGGGACCAGTTTTTCTCTGAGAAGGATTACGTATATTGAAAATGAAGCGCAACATATAACACACGATATGCTGAACGGTGTGAAATGAAGAGTGATCAGAAAGAACTGATTCGAAGCAATTCTCTAGGGGTTGAGCAGTAAGAAATGCACTCTTTCTTTCCTCGTCAATGGGAAGCTCACCCTCGAAAGTGGGGGAAGCATTCGCGGGCCATGGGAGATCTTTTTCTCGAAGAAAAGGAGGACCCTTAAACCGTAAATCATTGGAAATGATGCCTGAGGGAACCACTCCCCGCGAGGCAATATCTGCGGGATTATTAACGGAATCAATATAATGCCAGGATGACTGGGGTAGTTGGTCTTGGATGAAAGCCACCCTATTAGAAACAAAAGTTTTCCATCTATGAGGGGAGCCTTTTATCCAACACAAAGCAATCTGAGAATCAGACCATGTAAAAACGCGAGAAAAATTAATTTTGTTTTCAAAAATATTCAGAATATAGCGGAGCAGTTTCGTAAGAAGCACAGCAGCACATAATTCAAGGCGTGGAATTGTAATTTTTTTTATTGGCGCTACTTTTGATTTCGAGCAAATGAAATTTGTGATAATTCGATTTGTTTCGTTAAAGACCCTCAAATATATAACACAGGCATATCCCTTTTCACTGCTGTCGCAAAATCCGTGTATTTCAATATTAGAAGCCGAAAAAAGTGAATCGAACATACGGGGGATTCGCAGATTGGAGAGAAGCGGTAAGTCAGCCTGATACTTCGACCATATGCGGGCTATTTCGTCATAAGGGGGGTCATCCCAACCAGAACCAGAGATCCAGAGCCTCTGAATGAAATGTTTGCAGAAGAAAGTTACGGGCGAAATGAATCCTAGCGGATCATAAATACGCGCCAAATCTGAAAGTAAAGTTCGTTTTGTGCATGACCTGTTTTTTATAGTATTCACTGAAAAGGAAAAACAATCAAGTGATGAATTTCAGTGCAAGCCTAGAACTTTCAAAATATTATCTGCAAACTCTGAAGAGAAGGTGAGAGGTTTTTGAGATAAGTGATCTGGAGGCAGATCGTTGAGTAGAGCGGGTTTATTGCTAGCCCATTTTCTCAAATCAAACCCTCCACTTTTCATGAGCTCAATTAGCTCGCGTTTCGTTAGTTCAGCTTCACTTCGAGTGGGAAGTGACATTACAAAATCATCTATATAGCAAGAATTTCGTATAGCAGATGCAGCACGAGGAAAATTCTCACCCTCATTATCTGCCAAGTGGCGTAGCGTTCGGAGGGCCAGATAGGGTGAACAATTGATACCGAAGCATACCCTAGTTTGACGATAATCCTGAATTGGCAAATCCGGAGAAAATCTCCAAATTATTCTTTGGTAATCACGATGAGCAGGTACAACAGAAATCATTCTGAACATTTTTTTTTGCGTCGGCACACAGAACAAATGCATACAAGCGAAAATTCAGCAAAATTTTAACAATATCCTGTTGCAGTTTTTCCCCAACGTAAAGATGGTCATTAAGGCTTTTCTGGTTAGGAAGCTTAGCCGATGCATTGAAAAAGCATCGCAGTTTGGTAGTTAAACTGTCAGGTTTTATAACGCAGTGATGCGGCAAGTAATATGATTTGAGAGGGACAGTATTTTCGATTATAACTTCCATGTGATTCGATTCGATGTAATCTTTCATGAAATCACAGTATTGCGAATATAACGAGGGATTTTTCAGGAGACGGCGTTCTAAAGAATAGAATCGTCGTAAAGCGAGGTCTCGAATTCCTGGAAACTCAGGCAATTCACTCTTGAACGGAAGTGAGACAGTATGTCCTTCTTTATCGCGAGAAACATTCTCCAAAAATAACTTTTCACAAATTTCGTTTTTCGGAGAAGTACAAAATACTTCTGGAACCTTTTCTACTTCCCAAAATTTCTTTAAAGCGTCGTCCAGTGAGGGAGACTCTAACGCTTCGCAAAAATTAGACAGCGTTTTATCAGCATTTTGAGAGAATGTAGAGCAGCGAGTTTTTCCCAATAAAACGTATCCAAATACAGTACTGATAGCGTCTGGTTCATTATTCTTTCCCAGTATAGAATTATTCAGCAAAATTTTGGAGAATATTTCAGCGCCTAATAAAAAGTCTATATTTCCTGGACTATAAAATTTAGGATCTGCGAGTTGAAGGTTAGCGATGTGATTCCAATTCCTATGCGAAATAGTAGTATGAGGTAATTTACTACAAATGTTCTTTAAAACGATTGCATCTACATGATATACAGGAGATTGATTTTAAAGAGATTGTAATGAAATTGTTACTCGGCCATTACTGGTTGATGATTGCATAGAATTGAGACCTTGAATTTCAATAGAAAAATTAGTTTTAGACAATCCGAGCTGTGTGACTGCTCTTTGAGTAATAAAACAACTCATACTCCCACTGTCTAACAAACATCTCATAGGTTGATAATTTCCGGAAGCGTCGAGGACACCGATGCACGCAGTGGCCAATAAAATCACATTGGATTTTGAGAGTATCCCGGAAGCAACGACTGAAGAGTTGGCTGAAGCTTCTTGTGCGCCTTCAGAAATAGCAGTATGCGGGGGGGAACTGGAGGTTTCAGCGGAAGTACTTGCAGAATTTGTATTCAGCTTATGAGACAATCTCTCTAAATGCAATAAAGTGTGGTGACTTTTCGAAGCACATTTTCTACAAGTATAGCTAGAGCGGCATGATTTGAGGTCATGTGATGCACTCAAACAGTTAAAACATAAATGTTTACTTTTGCAAAAGTTATAGCGTTCTTGTGGTGCTATGGCAACAAAAGATTGACAGGTGTAAAGAGAATGGTTTTGCTGGCAAAAAATACAGCAACGAGCAGGCGACTTATTTGTAAACATCGCAGTCGTACGTTTCCGAAAAGGCTGTGGCTTCGAAGTGTTGGACGAAAGCGTTTTTTTACTTCCCGGCACCGAGAAGTCTACAGTATCTAAAACGTCACAGTGGTTGTTTAAAAATTTCATCAGTTCATCATAAGAAGGAATTTCATTTGATTTCGAAATCAGTTATAATAGAACTATCCAATCGTTTCAGATGCATCATAACAAGAATGAAACTCCATTCATCTACAGGTAGATCAAAATTTTTCAAAGCTTCAAGATTATCTGAAAAAGTATCCAACAACTTACGAAGTGCCACAGGATTTTCAGGGTCGACTTTCGTCGTATTATCTATCTCGGCCCAATGAGCTTGAACCGTTAACCTTTTGTTCGTATATCGGCGTTTCAAGTTTTCATAAGCAATGAAATAATAAGCATCTGTAAGCGGTAGCGAGATAATTGAGGATAAAGGTTGGCCTTCTAAGGAAGTGATCAAATAATTGAATTTTTCAATGACTGATAGAGAATTATTGTTATGTACGAGTGCATCAAAATGATTAATGTATGACGGAAAAGACTTATAGTCACCATGAAATTTTTTTAATTCAATTTTACTCAAACGAGCATTGGGCTGAGCATTACCAGAAATAGGTATTGTGGAGTTATTAAATGAAGCAGATAGAATGGTGAGACTGTTTTCAAATAGATCGGCGTAAACGGATTTGATGAAATAAAAATCAGAAAGAAAACTTTCTCTGATCACATCGGAATCATCAGATTCTCCCTGCTCTAACTCAGGAGCAGAAAGCAAAGCAGTAACTATATTAGTATGACATCGCATGAATTCTTCTCTCACTGATTCGAGTTCAGCGTAGCGAACCTTGAACAAAGTTTGAACCGATTTGTCTTTTTGTGCACGTTCTGCAAGGGTTTTCAAAACAAATATATCACTGAGAGAAGTTTTGCGTAAAGTTTTGTACTTTCTTACTTTATCCATTTTCGAAAGACTGCAAAGAATTTAAAATAGTTGAAAAAGGGTTATGTGAAAATATGTAAACAAACAGGAAAGCGGTACTGTCGCTGTCGATCAACTGCGCGCACAGTTTACGAGTTTAGTGACGAAGCAAATGGTACGTTGAATTCAGCGAATAACGTGAGGTGAAGCGAGGTGTGAAGCAAATCAAAAAAGTCACACATGCGCTCTCCTCACCACACGCGAATCTTGGCGAAAAAAGCAGGTATCACCGGCTCACTATCTGTTTCTGAGAATAATTTTATGTTTCCCAAAGCAAAAAATTTAAAAACTTCTGATATGATTCGTTATCCGGCTCGAAGGACCAAAATGTAGCGGACGAAAACTCAATTTTCTTGAGAGAAAAGCGGACGTATCAGAACAAGCAATTCGAGAAACATCGAAACGACGACTCACCTTGATTTCCTCGGTTCCTTTGATGAAAGGGCCCTTTCTTGATGGTCGTGTGGAGAGCAGCACAGAAAACAGTCGAACACGTTCATACGAACACAATGCAATAATGCAAGCGGATTTTGGCACAGTTTGATAGCAAAATAATTTATAGCATTAGCAAATAATTTATAGCATTAGCGTCAACCTGTCATCAACCGGCACTCAGGCGTACTGCCTTTTTTGAGTTCACGACACTCACGTTCAAGGTCGCACTCCTTGTGAGGGCCGTATCGATGTTCTGTTTCGCGAAAAATATAATTTTTGAAATGAAACAAAAGCAATCCGCAACAGCCTCGCTAACTTGATATACATTTCACCAGGTATTCCTAATCCACAGGAATTCAAGGCTAGTAGGTGGGTTTTCTTTCTTCTTAGCCTGAGTTGCTCTGTTTATTTCTTCTTGATTTGCTTTTGGTTGAGTCGTTCCCTTCGCGACGGATGAATTCCTACTTCATAAGCGTTGCTCCACTGGGGTGAGTAGCGGTTGACGACTTTCATGTGTTCCCCAGCGTTGAAGAGACCGTCCGCTCACTGGGCTTGCTCGTGTTTTTTTTCTTCAGGATCTGGAGATTACCGTAGAAGCACTACTTGGAGAAATCCATTGACTTCTACGTTTCAGAAATCCGCACGACTGCGCCACTTCTATATCTCGGTTTACTTAGAGATATATTTTAAAAAATTAAAAAATGTTTCAATACTCTTAATTTGAAAAATTGGATACACTTGTATTTTCTTGAGTTTATTTGTTCTCAAGATGACTCCAAGTTCTGGCGGAAATGCTGAGTTTTGCTGATCTCAAGGGTGAAAGGTTACTGCGCAATTAGTTGAGACGCAATATCTATCCATGGGCGATTGTCTATTTTCATACAACATAGATATGAGAGCCAAAAAGGGGAGAAATGTTTTCGCATAGATGATGGATTTGTTGTCCGTGAAAAATGTAGATCCACACTTCCACCAAGGTTTTATTTTAATATCTTTATTTTACACATCTTTTCCATTTACCAAGCCTGTACCTACATTTAAGTGTAATTTTCACTCCACTTGTATAACACAGAAAAAAATCTGTTTTCTCCTTCTTGGGAAAAAGATGAGTTGTTTTCATCTGCGGGTGACCTATTTTAATCTCAGGTATGGAACTGGTATATTAATAATAGCAATTTGGACGTTTAGTTCACTGAGACCAGTTGAAAATGGTTGAGTATCCTATTCTATCTGATACCTCCGTCAGTAAAAACCAACAAATGTTATCTATTGAATTCAACAACTAACACTGGAATTGAAGGAAAATGACACCCGAATATGCGATGGAGAATTCAGTATTTTGGTGAATAGGATATGGGTTCGAATCCTGCCTGGGGGAAGTTTATTCTTCTTGAATTCTGATTTGAATCAATGTCGCAAATATTTCATTCGAATTGGTAATTATACAGGCACCAAACATCCAAATTACGTTTCCTTTGTTCGACTTGAAATTATTTGGTTGGTATCTCAATCTGATACCCTGCTGAAGTCGACATATTCGACGATGCTTCGGTTGAAAGGTACAATTTTCTACTAATTCCAGTTGATAAATAATCCTTTCCCATACAATACCTCCGTCAGCTGGAAACCTCCGAAAGTTCTCGATTGAATAATAACAATTAACACAAGAATTCGAGAAAAAATTACATCCGTATATGCTAAGGAGCTCAGTGGTGAGAGCACCCATTTAGTAATTGAAAGATGTCGGTTCTAATCCCGCCTGATAACGTTCATTTTTCTTGAATTCAAATTTGTATGAATGCTGCAAATATTTCATTCAAAAAAACAATAACAGGTCTAAACTCAGTGGTTAGGATTACTTGGTGAAGAAGTTGAAAGAGGCCTCTTTACCTTATTATTACGATGATGACCCGTTGGGTGAGATCCGAACAACTTCGAAAAACAGTTCCAAGAAGTGGAACTTGTTTCGGATGAAAGGGATGATTGATTGTGTGTGGTTGAATTTATTTTTTCAAATCTAAAATGTGTAACTCCAGATTGGAATTGGACTCATGCAAGTTACGAACTCAGGTTCGCTGACCAAGCGTCTCACAAGGATAGAGTTACATCCGTTATTCCAGAAATGCGGAGATGCTGGCTCATCAACACCAACATTATAAATATACCCAAATTACATTTTTATTCATTCTGTTTAACGCTGTCATACTGTTTGTTTCTAAAATAAAGTCTTTTTAAAAAACACTTTTCGTATATCGAATACGTAACTGGCGCAGTCAGTAGGATAAGTGCAGTTTTCGTCGGAAATACACGGCATCGTAACCGGTTTCGGACAAGAAAAACGTGAGTTTTCACTCTTGAGCACTTATCGAAACGTTCAGAGACTTCCCGTGTTCCTGTGCACCAAAAAGGGATTGAGTTCACCTGAGGGGCCTTCAGAGGAGTCCTGGCAACGAGAAACGGAAGCAGATAGCCAAGCAGAATCACCAGAAGGAAGAAACGCTTTGGTAAGACCAAGTAATCCTTTTTCCTTCCAAAAATTCCCTTTCCCCGTTTAGGAAATTCGGAATTATTAATTTTAATTAGAATAGTGAAGCAATTTATCCTATTAAAATCGAAGACATTTTTTTGAACTCTTTTGATGAGTGAATATCAATTAATTATAGACGACTTGATAAATAATTTCAATAACTCTTTAATTGTTTCTGAATCTCGATCTGAAATCATGACAACTCCATCAAATTCTACTCAACCTGCCCAACCGGCTAATGCAAATGCCACTTTGAGCATGTTGAAAATGTTTGTCGATACAATACCGAATTACGATGGCGATATGAATACACTGACTAATTTTACATCAGCTTGTGATTTTCTTTTCGAAACGTACGGAAATAATGACGATCCTATTCTAGTGAAATATTTGGTAAGAGTAGTCCAAACAAAATTGATCAATAGAGCCCAATTACTTGTCGGTTGCAGAAGCGAATTGAACAATTGGATATTGATTAAATCGGCACTTCTTCAATGTTTTGGTGATAAACGAAATCTAGAATGTTTGGAACAAGACCTACTCATGGCCAGACCATATAGAAACGAATCCACATTAGATTTTGGCAAGAGGTTACAAATTTTGCGAAGCACTCTTGCACAAAAAATCAATTCATTTCCAATTACTGAACTAGATGCCGCTACCAAATTAATTTATCTGAGGCAATATGATCAAGTTTGTTTGAGAACTTTCATTAGAGGAATACCAGGGCCACTACAGAGCTTAATTCGATTAAAGAATCCAGATTGTTTAGAAACCGCCCTGACCTATATTATAGAGGAAGAAAATTTTCAATACACCCAAAATCTTTTCAGAATGCCAATGATCCCACAAAATTCCAAATACACCAATCGACCACAATTTCTGAGACAAACTAATCAACAAAACCATAGCAATTTTCAGAATTTTCCTTCCAATTCCGCAAATTTCAATCAGACATCAGTTCAAAGACCACTTTTTGATAACCAACAGATTCCCCCTCAATCCTTTCCGGGAAATTCATTCCCCAGACAACCAATAAACGTTCAGCCACGACCTGTTATTAGAAACTTTCCAACTAATAGACAAGTTTTCGGCCCACCCACCAACGTATTCAAACCTACTGGGAAAGCACCAACAAATCAGCCGATACCAATGTCCACTACATCCCGAAATACATATCAAAGACACGCAAACAACCCCAATAATCACTTCAGGCCCTCTGGTCCAAAAAATTTCACCTCTCAAGAAATTTATCAAATAGACGAAGAACCGTCACAACTTTCAGATAATTCCTTCCCCATGAACGATACTAACATCCCCGATAACAATGATCTGAGACTAGAAAATGACTATTTTACATACAGCCAATATTTAGACCCTAGTCCTGAAATTGATAATTACGACAATTCTGGAGATTTTCTTGAAAACCCAGAAAATTTTCAACAATCGAGCCATACCAATCCCCAAACTTAGTTACCGAAATGTATACCGAAACGAATAATAGCTTACCATATATCGAAATTCTTAATCCACCAATGAAACTGCTAATTGATACAGGATGCTATCATTCGATGATGCGACCCTCGATAGCGGAAACATTTTTTCCACAAAACATTTATCATTGCGCTACAAAAATCAAAACGGGCATAGGAGAGAAAGAAGTCAGATTCAAAGCCGATATTAACTCATTTCCAGAATTAAATTCAAATCACGTAATCACATTCATTTTGTTCGATTTTCATTCATTTTTCGATGGAATTTTGGGTCTAGGAGAATTACAAAAAATGAAATTCTCTGTAGATCTGGTCAATAATTGTTTGATTAATGAAAAAGTCAAAATTCCGATGCTGTATAGAAATCCAAATGAAGAAACATACAGTGTTTCAATAAATTCAAACGAAATCGCTTCGGTAGAAGTACCTGTCACTCAATATTCTGACAATGTTTTGATTCCCGAATGCAATTTTCAAAACCTTTATATCCCCGAAACACTAACGACCGCAAAAAAAGGAATGGCACGAACAGAGATTCATAATTATTCAGATGAACCTATTACAATAACCTTTAACGAACCAATAAAAGTTTCTTCTTTCTCTGATAATCATAAAGAAAACTTTCATCTCTTCCATTTCAATACTTCGAATGTTAAAAATACTTCGGAAAAACCAACTGACATAACAAAATCAATTCGTTGTGATCATTTGAATAAAGAAGAAAAGGAAGCTTTAATCCACCTCTGTCGAGAATTTTCAGACATATTTCATAAAGAAAACGAGAAACTAACTTTTACCAACAAAGTCAAACATTCAATGAAAACTCGCGATGAAATTCCTGTACACTCAAAATCGTACAGATATCCATTCATACATAAAGATGAGGTTCGAATATGTCAGAATGCCATTTGGGCTTAAGAACGCCCCAGCAACGTTTCAAAGGGTGATAGACAATGTCCTTAGTGATCTTCAGAACAAGGTTTGCTTGGTATATATGGATGATATCATAATATTTTCAACAAGCCTCGAAGAACACATTTCAAACCTCAAACTAATTTTCAGGAAATTACGCAATTCAAAATTAAAAGTACAAATCGATAAATGCGAATTTCTCAGGAAAGAAGTCGAGTTTTTAGGTCACGTCATAACACCTGAGGGAATTAGACCCAATCCTCGTAAAATTGAGGCAATTCAAAAATTTCCTATTCCTAGTTCGGCCAAAGAAATCAAGTCATTCTTGGGTCTTCTTGGATACTATAGACGTTTTATTAACAATTTTGCAAAATTAACGAAACCTTTCACGAAATGCCTTAAAAAAGGCGAAAAAATCATACATTCGCCAGAGTTCATCAACGCCTTCGAACTCTGCAAAAAGATTCTTTGCAACGACCCGATTTTACAATATCCAAATTTCGATAAACCATTCATACTATCCACGGATGCCTCCAATTTTGCAATTGGTGCCGTTTTAAGCCAAGGTAAAATAGGAAACGACCTCCCAATCGGATATGCTTCAAGAACTTTAAATCCGGCTGAAATTAACTGCAGTACGATTGAAAAAGAATTGTTATCAATTGTTTGGGCCACTAAATATTTTCGACCCTACATTTTTGGCAGAAAATTTTTTATTTTAACCGATCATCAGCCACTCCAGTGGTTGTTTAACCTCAAAGAACCAAATTCTAGATTAGTTAGGTGGAGACTTAAACTTGAGGAATACGACTACCGAATAATTTACAAAAAAGGTAAACATAACACCAATGCTGATGCATTATCAAGAGTAGAGATCAATCAAATCGATAATGAATCAGTACTAGCCAATCCCGGAGATATAGGTGAGGAGATAGACCAATATCTGAACTGTGATCAACCACTGAACGTAACCACAGAGGATTTGGATAATCTTGAACAAGTATTTGATCCCAAAGAATTGCAGAAAAAAAAAATCAATATTATCTCAGACATTCAGATAGTACCACCCACCCTCAATTCACCACCAGTTGACGATGACGATCAAACTATCCACTCTGCTATAGAAAACCCTATTCTAGAAATACCTATCACCGAGCATTGTATTAATAAATACTCGAGACAAATAATATTCAACCAGAAAGAATCCGGACCATTTTACATTGTTCGAAGCAAACCCTTCGGTACAGGACATAGACAAACCGTATTCCTATCCAAGAATTTTGAACGCGAAATTATAGATTTTTTCAAAGATCACGTAGAACCAAATAAATTACACTGCATTTTCGTTCAGAAATCAGAAGTTGATCTTATTCGACAATTGAGCACAATACTTCCACAATTTTTCAAAAACCACTCTTACAAATTAACCATTTCAACTCAATTCGTCAGAGACATAACAGATGAGAACAAACAAGAAGAACTTATAAGATACCACCATGAAAAGACCTGCCATCGTGGAATTAATGAAGCCCTTCTGGCTCTGAAAAAAGTATATTTTTGGCCCGAAATGAAAAACCATATAACTCGATATATTAATAATTGTGACATATGTCAAGAGGCAAAATACGACAGGAATCCCCCAAAAATTAAATTTGCCCTGACCCCAACACCCACACAACCATTGGAGTCCATCCACATGGACACATTCCAAATAGAAGGTTTAAAATTTCTAACCATCATTGACGTTTTCTCGAGATATGCACAAGCATACTCACTTGAGCCGATTTGCACAGCAATCGTAGTTTTTGACAGTTTAATGACCTTTATTTCACATCATGGAATACCAAAATCTATAACGTGCGACAGTGGCACCGAATTTAAGACCTCCTTGCTCAAAGAATTCTGCACACTTCATAATATTAAACTTCATTTCACAACCCCTGGAAACTCGAATAGTAACAGCCCGGTAGAGAGACTACACTCAACCTTAATCGAATTATTCCGAGTTCTCAAAATGAAAGACCAAAAAGCAAATACAAAACAGTTAATGCAATACGCCATTGTCGGCTATAATTCTTCAGTTCATAGCGTTACAAAACAAAAACCTTTTGACATCATCAATGGACGACTTGATGCTTTAGACCCGTTTGACACGTCGGACGAAATTATAATGAATCAATATGTTATCGATCGTCGAAATAGATTGAACATTCTTTTCGAAAAAATACACGATACTTCGCTGAAACATAAATCACATCTAAATAAAAAACAAAATGAAAAACGCGAAGAAGCAGCCGAATTTCAACCCGGTTCAACAGCGTTTGTAAAAGATAAAACAGCATCAAGAAATAAAACAAAATCCCGCTTTAAAAAGAAAAAAGTAATCGAAGACTTAGGAACGAAAATAAAAACAACGAAAGATAAATTGATCCACAAATCACAAATTCGGAAACCTAAAGTTTTTTCATCTCTTCCGCAGGACAATGAAGATGACGGCCCCGTTGCTTCATGCAGCCATACTCCTACTGACAACCAAAATAGTGACTAGTGAAATAAAAATTACACATCTGAAAACTCCCTTACTCCCATTCCATCTTGGGACATCCCGAATAATCGAAACCAAACATACATTCATTCACTTCGTCGAAATAACCCCAATTAGTACCCAGCTAGAAAACATGCGATATTTCTATAACAAAATATCAGATTACCTTATGTTTCTCAGACGGGAATTCCAAATACCCAAAATGAAATTCATAAAGTCAATTTCTTTCAGACCCTGTTCTCTAATCTTCTTAAACACGCCAAATATCTCATCTTTGAAGTCGAAAACAAACTTAGTAACATAAAACCCCAAACTCGTTCTAAACGTGGTTTGCTAAACTTAGTAGGCACAACTTCTAAATGGCTTTTTGGGACCCTGGATGCCGACGACGGAGTCAAATATGACGAGGCCATTCGAGAATTACAATCGAATCAAAATTTCACTATGAAGGAAATCACAATGCAGGTGTCTCTTTCGAAAAAATTGATTGACAATTACAATGCCACCGTAACTCTTTTAAACACCAATCAAGAAATAATTAAAAATCGACTCGACTATCTTCAATTCAACATGAGCCAAAATATAGTCGAATATTTGAAAGCACAAAATGTATTGGACCAAATAATTCTGAATTGTCAAAATTTGATAGTTTTTCTAGACAATTTGGAAGATGCTTTGACTTTTGCAAAGTTGAATACTCTACATAGCACTGTGATTTCAGAGGAAGAATTAGAAAAAATCATGAAACGCCTAGCGTTACTTTACAACAAAGATAAAATTCCGCGATTCACTAATTCTATTTCCTACTATCAATTAGTAGGCACACAAGTAAACTTCTCAGATAATAAAGTTATATTTGCCATTCATTTTCCAATCTTTTCTGAAGAAATTTACGAAGTGTACCGTCTTTTTCCTATCCCGATCAATAATTCCACAATCGTCCCAAACCACCCCTATATATTACTTGGGCCGAACCAACAACAATACGAAGACGAGATGTGCCCTGCGATCGAAGACACGTATATCTGCCATAATCACCTGGAACCACAAACCAATGACTGTATTGCAGCCCTCATCAAAATAGCCGAGTACCAGAACTGCCACCCCGCCGGAGTCTACGTAGCAAATCCAATAATAGAAGCCATATCCAACCAGCACATCATAGCAATTCCAGCCGGAAAACAGTTGAAAGTACAAAAATTTTGTGACAACAATGAATTTATACTGATCGAAAAACCCAGTATAATAGAAGTACCTTTCAACTGTGGTATTACTATTGGGAACTTCAAGCTGTGGAACAGAAAAGAAATTATTAAAGGACATCCATTGACCATCCCCGAAACAGAAATGGATACAAGCAACCCGAAAGAATTGGAACTTAAACCAATTCATCTACAAACAATCGATATAAAGAAAATTCACGAACTTCAAAACGATGCGCGCCTCCTCCAAATTCGAGACTCGCAACCATTCCACCCTGCAGCCTGGAGTCTTACAAGCATGCCCATTACTCTCGTGGTTATCCTTGCAGCCTTCATAGCCTGGAAATTCTACCAGAAAAGGACCACCAAAAACAAAGAAAAAGAGGAAACTACCCCAGCAGAGAACTCCGAAAACAAACCAGTATCCCTCCTGTTTTCGTCTTAGGGATGGAGGAGTTACGAACTCAGGTTCGCTGACCAAGCGTCTCACAAGGATAGAGTTACATCCGTTATTCCAGAAATGCGGAGATGCTGGCTCATCAACACCAACATTATAAATATACCCAAATTACATTTTTATTCATTCTGTTTAACGCTGTCATACTGTTTGTTTCTAAAATAAAGTCTATTTAAAAAACACTTTTCGTATATCGAATACGTAACTTGCATATATGTTGTGAAAAGTTGATTCAAGAAAGATATCTAGGCGAATCATTTCTTTTTAAATGGGATGCAATGATAGAAGATTATATGTTGAATTGGTTATTCTCAGTAAACAAGTAGTATCTCTTACAGCCATTGGATCAAATGCTTCAATTACAGGATTATCGAGATTCTCCCAGTTGGACCGTCAAAAAATACATATTCTTTATAACGAACTCTCACAGATATCAACGGCTGATGGTAGACCCCAAGAACTTCTGGGTTGAAAAAGAATGAAAATCTGTCTCAATAATGTTTGCAAAGAAATCAAGTTGCTAATTATCTTTTCCATTACTCTAGCATTAATTTCAGGAGTTGACTTTTTGAAACTTACAGACATTGTAGCAATTGAGTCCTTAATCTGCATTGTGAATACAACAAAAGCGTTTCTCATTTGAGTGGTCAGCAAAAATGTGAGCTCTAGGAAATTATTGAAATCAGTCATCCGAATCACATTCATTAGATACTGGGAATGCAAGATCATTCAACCAACGAAAAATCCTTTATCTCGTGCCATGCAATATCACTTAGAACAAAGTGGATGAAATGTTGAAGTTAGACATTATCCAACCGTCCCAGTCTGCTAAGGGTCGTTCCTTGCGGCTGGTAAAAAGCCTAATATATTCAATTTCGTGTCTGCTTCGATAGAAGAAAATGTATCATAAATTTTTTTCGCTACTCCCACTTGCAACCGCCATTCATTTACAATACACGTGTTTTGTGAGTGAGCCATTACGTTATCAGCCACTATCAGGATGGTGGGAATAGAGAAAGGACAGTACGCGAATTGGGGAAAAGACCAATTACGTGCACTGTCATCACTACTGAAGGGTTCTAGATACGAGTGCACTACTATTTTTTTGACATTCGTATGAAATAGACAGGACGCTGGTACTGCCTTATGCTCCTGAAATAATTGAGTCGGACAAAGTATGACGTTCACTCTACAAACTCCGCAGGCTCTACCAGGACTATACTTTCAAATCGGTGGTGTGATTACTGGTGTTTTCGACGGATCCAGATAAACGCTTCTCTAGGAACTCAAGACCATACTGGCATGCCGAAATGCGGCAGAGATCTTATCCGGTCGCATTCAGAAGGTCGTTATTCTCGGATCGTTGCATTCACTCAGGACTCACGACTCATGAGATGCGGTGCAGGGAGTGGCCATTGGTTCATGTGATAAGCTCATCCGGACATGACTGGGTTGGTTTGGAAGTATAATAATATCCATTACGAAATCTCCAGGAACACGAAGTTCGAAGAAAAGTCAAAAGGAACATAACTACAAAATATCTGCCAAAGTAAACATCAAAACAGTAAAATTCTACTAAACGATTAGATTTGAACCTCTGGTGTGAAAGTTGAGACTTTTTGTGGGGATCAATTACCCAACACACGTTTCACTCACATAGTTAGCATCTTCAGGAGAAGAAAACTGATACTTAGTATATCTCAATATGAAACACTCTGTTTTACTTTTTCGAAATACTCGGAAAGCGCTACGGGAAGTCACTTCGAAAGAATGGAGCGTAAAGCTTACTGTTCATCCATTTTGAGTATGAGAATGATTATGAGAAACTATGTACTCATTAACAGATCAATATAGAAAAGATCAACACATAAAAGTGATCAGTTATGAAAACCATCATCAAACAAAAAAGTTTATCGTAGAGGCATGATGTAAAGATAAGATATCTGCGGATATATTCACACAACTACCTGTACTCACCTCGAGGAATTCTCCACGAGCAACTGTTAGCTCTTTGTCATTATTGGCTGTTCTTGGATAAGTCACTAGAACTATGTTTGCTCCTCTGTTTTGCAATTCCTCTAGAAAATTCTCTTGATTCCTTCCGAATCCTCTTTCTTCACCTCCATTTCTTTCAATAGAGTCAACAGAAATATCACTGCGCGTACTATCGACAATGGCTGCGGAAACTTCTTGATTATGGGAATTATTTCCTCTGTCATACATTTCGTGACTAGGCGATGGATAGTCATTGTAGTCACCACTGTATTGACATTCAACTGGATATTCCGGCGTCCAGCCATCCATGAATATAGGGTGATACAATGGTTCTTGACCCTTATGTTGATCTCTGAAAATAGGTACAAAGGTTTGTATGGAATTCAAACTCGATGATAATCGACGAATGTCAATTTATCGAAAAAAAAACAATGAAAAATAGGGACAATTGAGTAACACATTCGCCTTTCAAGCGGAAGACCGGGGTTCGATTTTCCGCCGGGCCACCGTGCTGGGTAATCGCACTTTCGTCGATCCATTCTGAGGGCTGACGTTCGTCAGCTGGTTAACGGATACCAATAACTTGACGATTACGTAAGATATTTCAAGAAAAGATAGAAAGGTAGTAGGTATACGATGCCGTTTTCGTGTTGCACTTCCGGTTTGTCGAAAGGCACTTCGAGTCGGATGGCTGTTGGTTATTGTTTTCTGTCATTGAGGGGTGATTCTTCTTCTTATTGGGGTAGTTTTTCGAAAGCGATGTGTGTTTTTGGGGCGTTGGTGGAGTATGGAGCGTGGCTTGGCAAGAAATGTGACAGATGATTGACTGGGGTGGCTAGAAAGATGACAGCGAGGGAGACTTGAATGACAGATGGGACAGATGACTGGGTGTGGCTCGACAGATGACAGCGCGGTAGATTTGAATGACTGATGTGACATATGACTGAGAAAAAATGTTTTGAAATTGTTCGTTCCGTTAACCAGCTGACGAACGTCAACCTTCAGAAGTCGAAATTTGTGCGGGCAAAAAATTAACGAGGCCTTACCTTTCAACGTGCGATTACCCAGCACGGTGGTCTGATGGGAAGTTGAACCCAAGTCTTCCGCTTGAAAGTCGGACGTGCTAACCACTACACTACCGAGACTGGGTGTATCTCGACAAATGACAGCACGGAAGAAGTGGCGGATGTCAGATGTTGGGTGATGACAATGTACAAGATGTCGGTGTTGGGTGACAGATGATACAGCACTGGCAAGGAAGCGGAGAGAAAAGTAGGGTGTGGTCGCAATTGGATGTAAATTTTTGGGAGTGTGGTGCGGTGAAAGGAACTCGATTTGGGACCTTGAATTGGGCTCTCGATTTGAGACGATTACGAGTATAAATTCATTTTCAGTCTAGAGCTTACTACTACCGAGTTATCTCTGCTATGTTATTGAAACAATTTTGGTGTATGGTGATGATTGAAGAAAAGTTGCGAAAAGTCACTATTGCCTACAGGGGCATTTCATATCGATCATACACACTTCCAGTATGCCAAAATTCACCGTAAAGCAAAACAAATTGTATATTCGTGTCTCTCATGTCAGGTAGAGTCGAAATCTGCATTTTCGATTTTAACTTTCCGGTCGCCCGATTTCGATGAAACCGGTATCAGTGGATTCGTCTCGATTTCAAGAAACATAAGTAAGCATTTCCCTATGCCTATGAGGCCACACGAGTTATCTCTGGTATTGGGGGTGCCACATATTTGTGCGGGTATTCATCTCAAACAACTTTGGCTAGATTTCTAGAATATCTAACTATCAAAATGTCAAAAGGACATTGCATACAAAAAATATTGGTTTCAGCAGAGAAATACATAGTTTGGTGTGAATTCAAAGTGAATTCAATTGAGCAAATCGAGGAATCATTGTTAATGAGGTATTCAATCTTGGTTCCATTTGTTTACTATCACGAACAACCTTAAGAATATTTGGAATTTTGATGTTCGGCCTCAGCTGTCTGTGGCGCGCAGCACTGTCAAGCTTCAGAATCTAATTTCTGCATTTTTGTTGTTGTTACCAACAAAATTGAGCTAGGTTACTTTCTCTCCCATCTGAATTGTACGAATGCAATGGTTTTATCATGTTATCCTTTATTTTGGGTATTTCGCTTGTTAAAATTACGAACTATAAGCGATGGTATTCGCATTGATCATGTTGGTGACATCTTTGGGCGAATTAGGAAAGTTCAGCTCGATGTGGTCGAATATGATTGGTTGTACAAGTTCTGTGTTCAATAACAGGAATGATATTTTTTTGAATTGAAAAAAAACACTCCATTCTTGTCATCGGGGGTGTGGAAGAGAAGTTGGTTCTGGAAAGTATATGGTTATTGAATCAACCTTCATAGGGATTTTTTTTCCGAATCGAATTTATCAAAATCAGGATGAACTGGGGGTGTTATTGTGCATATTTGGATATTAATCAAAATATGAACTATGCAGGAGATTCGACGAAACTTCTCGCCAAGCCAACTATTTGTTGGATTCATTGGAAAGGTTCCTTGAAACTTGTGAGGTAGATGTGCAATTTTCTTCGCCTAATGAAAACTATATTCAAAGTCGATATAGTGGTTGTAATATTATATTTCTCATGAACAGGTGGAATGATGCCGGAAATCGCAACCCGTACACTAAAGAGGTTCATTTCGTTACGATTTTCTTCAGACTTGGTGGAATTGTTCCTAGTGGAAAAGGAGAATAAATCCCTATCGGCCAGGGTATGTTGATTTGCAATCTTGATATTTCAATTTTATGTATTATAATCATTACCAATTGTTTGTATTATGACAGAGTTTTCTTTTCAAGCTCCAGTAATATTGAATTTCCATTGATCAATGTTTGCTGACTGTCTATTTCATTACGAAGGATAGGTAATTTGAAATAAGTTCACAATGTGATAGATTATACCTCATCATACGATCAGCAAATTTGATTTTATGTGGATTCTGGAAACATTCCAAACTGTTCATACGGCCACTAGATTGAAAATTTCCTCGTTGGAAGGAAATTGTGGAATTTCACCTTGACTGTCATCTGGACTCATCCATACAGTTTTTCATTAAATATTCTAATCGACATTGCATTTTAAAGATGCAACATTTTTCGGAGAGAAATATTCTATTCCTGATGATCTTATACCGTTGTGATTGTTGTAAACATTAAGGAGTTTGCCTATTTTTCATTACTTTGTTTGCGCTCTCAATGTGGTCTCGGTTTAGAAGAGAGAATAACGTTTATCTCTTTCTTCGGTTTCTATAAAGAACAATCCTAATGTAATTTTCCTTAGGGTTTTTATTTTGGGTTTCCAACTCAATTTCGTCTGGTGTGACTATAAGGCGGTCAGAATATGAGAGATACAAGGAAAACCAAAGTCGAGATTCTATATAGGGTGGCTCACCCTTCCGATCTACAGGACAAGATCATAGAAGTTTTCATCACGCTCTGATCAATCTACAGGGTGACCCACTTGAAAGGAATACAGGAAAACTGAGTCGACCTTCTATACAGGGTAGCTCACTCGTCCGATCTTCAGGGAGAGATCTCAAAAGTTTCCACAAGGTTCTGATCTACAGGGTGGACCACGACTGAAACCTTCCTGACTTGCGCCCATGATCTCACTCCTCTGATAATCTGGATCACGCAAGTTGACCACTACACACTTTTTCAATTATGATTTGGATTATTTAATTTTGATGTTTTGCGTGTATATTGATGACTCCCTCGGTTCATTTATGTTGATTTCGTCTTGAACTGAACGGAATTTGGGACGGCATATATGTGTATATTCCAATATTCGTGCTTACTCCTACGCATGAGCAATGCCTGAGCTCACGCGATCGCTTGTTCCTTTGGTATCAATACCAACTTTGAACTGAACCTCTCAATTTCTGAGTCCATTTGATATAAGGTCATCATTTATTGGTATATATCTGAACAAAACCTTCGAAAGATTAGTGAATTTTTTTTAGGCACAACCCTACTCGATTCATTCCGTCGCTTATTTGTATACTTGGACTGCTCCATCCTTGGGCTAATTTATTGCTTGCATATTAATATATTTTTTGGTAGTTGGAGTGAGCTATGTTATTTGATGTAGATATAAATGATGAGCTTGAGAAGAGTAGTGTGTAGATGGGACCGGAGTGGAGCCATGTTCAGTACACACCTGCCCCTAATTAATATGCACCCTCATATGTAATTATCAAACACCTGCATAGTAATTATCGATGGGAAATATACACCTGCCCCTAATTAATATGCACAGTGCAAAAATGCACCTGTCCCATGCATCTATGTAAGTGGAAAATAAATGCAATTACTAAAAATATAGCAAACACAGACATGATCCTGCCACCCTTATCCATTTCAATTAGGAAACCTATGTGTCTGAATGATGGTACCACTGCGAATACCTTCATTAATGTATGTAATACCCGCCTATGAAACTGTGCCTGTTGCGAATACCTCAAATGTCTAGCTGCCACCCTCATATGTAGCTACACAGACATGTATTCCCTAATTAATATGCACAGTACAAAAATGCACCTGTTCCATGCATAACTGGAAAATAGATGCAATCACTGAAAATATACGCCAAGAGCCAGAGCAAAAAAAGTAGGTTCATAATGCAATCTTCTACAGAATTGATTTTCTTGTTGGAAAATGTTTGGGGGTGTCCCCTGAATATAAATTCAAGTTGGCGGGACAGGGGGGGTTGAGCTTCAGCCGCCATCTTGGAAAACACGTTTCATCAAATATCTCGTGAACCGTGCATCGTACGACAAAAACAGTAGGTATCATTTTCGTAGATAATAATATTCTCTTCAACTTTTATTCGAAACTTTTTTCCGTATAGTGCATAGGTTTTCATTTATAGCGCGCCAAACTGTTCCCTGCATGGTTATTGCTAAATATATAGTGAACGGTTGATGAAACAGTATAAATGGCAGTATTTTGGCGCGTCATAAATAAAAACCTATGCTTTATACAAAAAAAGGTTTCAAATAAAAGTTGCAGAGAATTTCATTATCTACAAAAACGATTCCTACTGTTTTTATCGTACGATGCACGGTTCACGAGATATTTGATGAAACGTGTTTTCCAAGATGGCGGCTGAAGCTCAACCCCCCCTGTCCCGCCAACTTGAATTTACATTCAGGGGACACCCCCGAACATTTTCCAACAAGAATATCAATTCTGTAGAAGATTGCAGAAAAAAAGTACCTGGTTCTTGGACTAATATAGCAAACAGACACCTGCCAGTGCAAATAGCATATCAATAATATCCATCTGCTCATCAGGCATTCACGCCATGAGATCAGATCACACCTGATACCCCCATGCGTCTACAATATACCTCAATTATTTGAATATTAACACAGACATGATCCTGCCACCCTCATCCATATACCTGATGGTACCACTGCGAATACCTTAATTAATGTAATACCCGCATATGAGAATGCGCGAATATCTTGAATGTCTAGTACAAATTGCCGTAATCAAATCTCCAGTTGGGATGGATCCATCTACAAGACAACAAATTGCACGTGAAGATTAGCAGTACCCACATGTGTGTGTGAGTCTGAATACCTTCTTTCACCTGTGCCCACATATGGAAATGTGCTTGTTACTAATTCGAATAACATAATATATCTGTCACGCATATAAGAATGTGTCTGATGCGAATATTTTAAATGTCTAGCAGAAATTGCCTTAATTAAATTTCCAGTTGCAAGACTAGAAATTGCAGGTGAAGATACATAATGAAGGTATAGATAATTAGCAGAAGCAGACTGCCTATTAACCATTTCTTATATAAACTGAACATCGAGCTCGAATATAGTTAGTTTTGAAGTAACAAAGGTACAAACAACAGTTTTAAAATGAAATTCAATCAGAAAAGTGGAAAGTCGTTGGAGTCTTTGACTCAATGGAGAAGAGACTTAAAAGAAGCAGAGTTGAAAGATATGAACTCAGAAGAGTTTAATCAATCGTTTAATAGTGACAGTTCGATTCAAATCATTGATGGATCGTTTAGTAAATTAAAGCCATTGCATTTTGAGAACGATCAACCGTCTTGTTCAACCCCAATTTTTGAATCGAATACCGAAAGTGACGTTAGTGTCGATTGCTGTACTGAATATGCCGAAATTGTGAAAGAATTCATTACGAAAAGTGACGCTTTTATACAAAGAGAATCTAAAAACCGTCCAAAGTTGCTGAAGAAGTTAAAACACTATAACAAAAAGTTGGAGCATACAAGAAGAATGTTGAAAGTTGTGGATCAAATAATAGCACTTGCTTCGAAATTCCCGAAGGTGTTAGATGTTCCTGATCATCCTGCCCCTTTGGAGGAGTCCACAAGGAAGGAAGACTCGGACTACGAACGGAAAAATTGAATTTTCACCAGTATTTTGAGAGAATGAATAAACTAATTGAAGAAAATAAGAAACTACCGAGTGAGAAAACGAAATTGCGTGAGGAATTGATGGAAACGTTTGAAAAATATAGCGAAAAGTCAGAGAAAATAATGAACGCCATGGAATACGTAAAGTAACTATGTTCTTCAGAAAAGTACCAGCCTTATTAGCGGAAACAGTGAATGCTGTGAAACAAATGAATGTATAATTGTTTTTCATTTTTAACACTGTTGTATGTATCTTTGTTAATTATAAAACTCAAAAAATGCACTTTTCTTTTCCCTTTCTACCTCAAATATACATCCTTAGTTGAAAACCAATACAGTTTTCTTGAAAACATGAAAACAATAAGATTTTCTAAAAATTCATGAAACATATTGTTTCTCTGAAATTTCTCGAAAAAATGTTTATGAAATAATGATTGTCTTTGAAATTTTTTTGTAAAAAGTTCATTTAAAAAGTGTGGAAACCAAGTTTATTAGAATAGAAATTCCATAACAAGTTATGAGGCAGTGAAATATTAATGTAATAGAGATTTTATATATTCACGAAATGAATAATTCCAAATGAAGTTAAGGATCCAATATCAAATTTCCATAAAATACAAATCACTCACGAATTGGTTATAACTTACTTTAAAAAAAAATATCCAAGAATAACACGAAATTGGACACACTTCGATGAAACCATTTCACTTCCAATTGTTTTTCAACAATAATCACATTTCAAAGAAACGAATTATTCTGGGAGTCAATTGTTCGACCTACATCCGATGAAAGGAACTGAATAAGCTGCCCAGACAAGGTCATCATGCCAATTACCCTGAAAACTGGCTTCGCTCTCGGCTAGATTACAGTTATGTACGTATGAGATATATGCGCAAGATTTCAATTCAATCTGAAGAATGGGGTCATTTCTTTTCCATCTAGAGATCAATGAAATGGAACAAAAAATTTAGTCACTTGTCGATTATTTTGTTATTACATACTTTGTGAGGCACAACCCTTTGAAGGTTCATTGTTCTCTCAAACCTCGTCAAAATATGGTTAATGATTTGGAACACACCATAATAATATGGTTATTCGTTATATTTTGTGAGGCAATGTGTCAATACACTTTGAATGTTGAGGGTTCTCTTGAAATGAAGAAATGGTCAATGATTATGAACAATGTTAATAAATAATTGTTTGAAGATGATTACATAGCATACAGAACTTGGTTGGACAGTATGTGAATAAATGGTGGTTGCATTGACTGCAAGATTCACTATCCCTTTGTAAATCCAAAGGCAGACCAGTCGAATGGATGGAACGATGCGTTGCTTCCGTATTGTAGTTCCTCTGCTGAGCGATGTCATAGAAACATGATAGGCACCATGTTGATGAATCATTCAGAGTATAATACTGGGCCGTCAAGCACACATATTCCCTCGTAGAATTTTGAATAAACTCCAACGTATTCACTTGCTTTTCTACTACAGTTCCATGTACACCATCGAATTCAAAATCTGCCATTTCACACAGTAATATGGGAAATGTTAGAACGAGAAGCTTCTATATAGTATTGCAACATCTGCTATTCAAGTTCTAACATATAATGGAACAGTTTTGCGAATAAACACCTGCAGTAAACATCAGGATCTAACCCGCATGTAGTTAAGGAGGCTGCGAATGAGGTTAATGGCTTCGTTCAGCGGTGCTCAACCGTTGAGTGATGTGCCAACTTGTTCGGCTGAACGGACCGCTGCGCCATTGATCACTCTCAACCGTTGAGCAGCGGCTCAACACGTTTAGTGATTATTCTCAACGGTTGTGCACCGCTGAACGAAGCCCATGACTCTGCTATTCAAGCACTAGTGTGCACACTTGTGTGGTAGCCCCCACCCTGCCTTCTATGATATATAAAACGGAATTCAGAATAAACACAACATTATAAGGTTGTCTGAATCGCGAACAAGATGTCTGAATCTAAGTTTGATTTGAGCAATGACAGTAGTTTCAAGAAAATACCTTCAGTGTTGTTGGGTGAAAGAAGATATTATTTGAACAGTTCAAAGGCAAAATTCATATCAGTGAGTCTCAACTACGATTACAAGTTCACTACGTGTATTCAAATATCAGGAAACAAGAACGATACTATAAGTTTCAACGAGGTTGAGTGGCAAGAATTCGTAGACCTGCAAGGAGTGATAACCAATTATTTATACTCCAATATAGAAGAACATGTCGATAGTAGATTTAGTTTGGATATTCAAGTGTTACCCTTTGCGACAGTTTTAAAGATGATAAAGGATAATTCGTTTGTGTATCTATCTTATGATAGCGTTTGTGCTTTATGGAATATATTACTTCTCATAAGTTATAGAATAACCATGTTAAAAAGACAAGAGTTTCCGAGTCATTTGAGAATTGTGCAATGTCGTTTGCAGAATATGGATGGTCACGTGCTGGAAAATGCCATCAAGATACTTCAACCCAGACAAAATTCAGGGTCAGGAAACATTGCTATTATATTGGAAATGGTAAATTTGTATCCCGATATCTTCAGAAAATATTGTGGAAAATGAAAAAAGTGAGATTTAAGGAACAGTGTAATACAGTGCAAAAAACTTGTTGTATGGAGTTCTGCGTATGAACTTTCCTGGCAAAGATACTGGGAACTAGTAGCTTGTGACAGAATGCATTTCCAGCGCCGTATCAAGAAACTGGCTGGAATGATCAATCATATATTAGTTTATAATCATAGGTGTAAAATATATTCAGAAAGATTTGAATAAAACAGTTATATACATTTTACTTTCATTTGAAACTTCATAATATATCACGTTTATCAACCCAAGAATTATGTCTATTGTCAAGTCCTGGCCATTTAATAAATAGCTTATTTTCTTTGCGTCTTATAATTTTTTCTACTTGGTAAACGTCCGGATATTTAGATTTTTGTAGTTCTTCAGTATAGAAGGCACCTTTGATCTCCTGCCCCGCTTGGTCTTCCAAAAGGTAGGTTATAGGATTGGTATAATTTAGTTTACGAACTATAAAAATTTCGTTCGTTTGGTAAATGCTTCGCGGTACTTGCTTATTCTCACAGAGTCACCTTTTTAAACTTGGCACCTTTAGGATCGAGAGTCTTTAAACGACTGTATACAGTTTTCAAAAGTGTTTTTGCATTCTAAGCAGTAACTTCACTTGGTTTCATGTTTATTGTGGTATGCTTAGTATTATTATATTCATTTACTATTTCTGGAAGTGAATTCAACCATTTAGAGGATCCTTGTAAACTAAACTGCTTCCACATTGAGTTTTTGAGAGTTCGATTGACACGTTCAACTATACTGGCTTTCAAAGAGGAGAAAGAGCTCTAGTGATTATTGTTCCATTTCTTCATCAGCTCTTGGAATTCACTAGAATGAAATTCTTTGCCCATGTCAGTTTGCAAATTTCTTGGTTTTGTCTTCCTTTGAGACAATATTTTGTTCATAGCAAAAGTAACGTCTTTTTCAGTTTTACGTTTAACAGGTTCAGCCCAAACATATTTACTGAGAACGTTTATAACAACCAGAATATAACGGAATCCTCTATTAGTCTTGGCGTAAGGAATCATTTCCACCAAATCTGCTTGGACCAAATCATTTAACCCTTCAAGTATTACACGACGACGTTTGAAGCTTCTTCTTGCACCTTTGTGCAGTCCATTTATAATGTCTTCTTTGACGTTATTAATTTTTTGTTATGGGACATTGAAAATCAATTTCAATGAATAGTTATTGCTGTTGATCGAGAAGAAATGTGATCTTATCACCTTCATTAAAACTTTCATTAACAGAATCGTTCAATGAAACAACATTTGTAGACTCCTCATTAAAAAAGGCTGATACTTGCTTTGGTAATGAGAGAATGCTTTTGATTTTGCCAGAGACTGGAAATGTATAAGAAATTGTACCATTTTCCAGTACAAAGAAACTGGTGCTTTTTTTAGCATCTCGAGCTGCTCTAATATACAGAATACATTTAAAATGATAATCAGATGGGTTCCATATGTAAAACGGCGTACTTGGTGTAGAAGATGATACTATATCTGGTTGTGAATAGGAAAGTTGAGCTGGTTTCAAATAATGTCTACCGAATTTATCAATTGGCATTGTCAACGTTGTCAGTGACTGGAGACGACTGAGTAATTTGTGTCAGATAACTCATTTTATAATTCTCGATTCTCTTAGTTCTTCCAATATAGTTATACTTTTCCCATTGTGATTCGTATTACCAGCAACTTGAGATGCTACCAGTAGTCTTAACCTATCGACTATCTCATTATAATCATCGAAATATTGATATTCGGTGCGTTTATCATTCAAAGACATCATTTGCAAACCCTTACCGGTAGTTGGTTTTGATTTGCTTCGTGTAGCCATAGTGGGAAGAGTGGGGGAACGTTGTCGTGGTTTGAAATATGGTTCTATAATAAATTTGAATTCGTCCTTGATTACTCTGGTGGCAGATTTTGAAGGTTTTGTGGGATCATTATGTATATGAAGAGCATTCGTTCGCTTGAGAATATCAATATACTGATCAATATCTGCTTTCTTATATCCGATGGGATTTGTCTTGAATAACAATTCATACAAACCAGGTGTTCCCTTGTATCGAATACCTTCGATTATAAAATCAGGACCTCGGAAGTCTATTGTAGAATCATCTATAGTAACTTTATCGGTCTCCAGATCATGATGAATACCGAAACGATGGTCGAATAATCCTTCTGTATCTCTGATATTTTCTTCAATGTAAGTTCTTGGTAATGGTGCCTCGAAGGCTTCCAAGTACTCTTGTAATGCAGCCTGGGAGGTGGTATCAAAAACATTGCGTAAAGTATCCTCCAAATATTGATCGTCTGGCTGTATATCTGCTTCAGGCATGCTCTCGAAAACAGTTTCGTTTGCTGAAAAATCAGGGCATGGCACTTTTACTCTTCGAGGTAATGAAGATTTGGAGTTTCGTTTGCTGAAAAATCAGGGCTTGGCAACTTTACTCTTCGAGGTAATGAAGATTTTGGTCGACGCTCCGGTTTTAGTTCATGAGTTTCCATTTTCGGTTTGATCGTTTCAGACCGTTGTATATTAGATATTAATTCTTTGAGAGGTTGTGTCAGCGGTTTGTATTGCTGCTCTAATTAGGATTGCGATTTGGTAATTTCACCTTTTAACATATCATACTTTTGTTTCAATGCTTTTCGAGAAGCTGAAAGTCGTCTTATCGATTGTTGTTTCATTTTCAATGTTAGGTTTGCACTGACCCATTACACAATTTTGATCGCATTCATATAGTGATAAACGTATCGAATCCCTTTCGATATCTACCATATTTTATAGGACAGTCTTTGTCTATGACAATAAACCGTGTTCATCTTTCCAACATGCAGCGCACAATTCTTTGGAGTCTTGAAAAGACATATCCACACTGAAATGATCATCAAAAATATGTTTGAGGTTTGTCATGTCTTGTTGAAATATAATTAGTAGATTTGCATTATCGCGAATTAGTTGTTTAGGTATGGATGAATAAGTTTGGCACAAGTAGAAGCAGTCTGTATTTTAATGTCGACCAAAACAAAAATAGCCCTTCATTATATTCTGATCACATGATGCAACATCATCAAATATTATAACTGAATTTTGGCGAAGTTGCTCTGGAGGTATAACATCTTCTTCATCTTGAAACTCGAAATATCATATTTCCCTCAGAGGTCGGAGCAGCATTCGTAAATAATTGTACTTTGGTTGATGTGAGGATTTTGAAAACAAATGAATATTCTCGAAACGTAAACCATTGGGATGCTCAAGAATACTTAACATTACAATCGTTTCACCACAACCAGACGCTCCCACAATCAATCCGCGTTTTGATTGTCCACCACCAAATAAAGCTCCATGTTTTTGAAAAACAAGCTCGGAACTTATTTCATCATAATTGACAACAGGTAAGGATTTGTGTTGTTTTTCAAACCTCATTCTGACATAAACTGAATTTGGTATATATATTGTTCAAAAAAATTGTTCTAAAATTGTTCGTTTTCGTTGACCAGCTGACGAACGTCAACCCTCAGAAGTCGAAACTTGTGCGAGCAATGGATCAACGAGGCCTTACCTTTTAACGTGCGATTAACCAGCACGGTGGCCTAGCGAGGAATCGAACCCCGGCCTTTCGCTTGATAGGCAGATATGCTAATTCTAATACACTCAAGAGTATAAGTGGTCAAGCGAAAGAAAATGAAAGAAAATATCAGTTAGTACTCGAGGAACAGGCACAAAGAGGGGTAAGGGTTTACTGAATACCCTGATGAATAAGCTTCCATTTGAGCTTCATATTCCTGGATATCAGTAAGTGTGAAAAACAGTTTTTGTATTGGTTTTTCAGTAGATTTTCATTATTAGATTTTGCGGACCAGGAACGAAACTGAATGAGAGACTAGCAAAAAATCAACAAGGCATAAACCAATTAGGCGAAAGCTGCAGAAAGCATGATTTAGTCCATGCAAACTTCAAAGATACATCTAGAAGAAACATAGCAGACAAACAGTTGGCCGACGCGGCTTTGCAACGTTTAGAATCACCTGACGCAAAGATAGGGGAAAAAATTGCTGCAGCTTGTGTAGCAGGCATAATGAAAATGAAAAACAAATCAGGAATGGGTCTGAAAAAGACCAGAAAATCAAGCAAAAAAGGAGGGGATTTGAAAGTTGTTAAAAAAATCTGGAAGAAATAAAAAAGCAAGAGTTATTCCGATTCCGAAAAAGGGGGGTTTTCTTCCATTTCTTCTCCCATTGTTAGGAGCAATGGGAGCCTGTAAATGATGCGAAGGCAAGTCGTCAGGAGTTAGAGGAGTAGAAAAGGCATAATTTGGTGATGGAACAAATAGCGAAAGGATAAGGTTTATACCTCAATCCTTATCGAAAAGGATATGGAATATACCTCAATCCATACCAAAAAAACCAAGAATAAAGCTACCTCATAGACCCCTAACTAACGTAGATCTGAAGAAATATGTGGATTATTTAAAAATTCCGTGTTTTCGAGAAGTATTTATGAGAAACAATCTTCCAAAAACAATACGAAATCAGGAGAGTGGAATAGTCAATTTAGATATGAGTAGTGGAGATGGAACACATTGGACAGCGTATGTGAAAAAAAAACAACAAAATAGTTTATTTTGATAGTTATGGGAATTTGAGACCTCCGAAAGAACTAGTGAAATTTTTTCAAGTGATGGTAGCTTGAACAAAATTCAATATAATTATGACGCAAAACAGAATTATAATTCTTATATCTGTGGGCACTTTTTTCTAGTATTTTTATATAATCAATACAAGTAACACTCTACGTTTAGTGTTGAATAAACCGTAAAACAATAATAATGTATTTTACTTGTGCTCTCACCGGTAATTCTTCAATTCTAAGCTATAATTTTAATCCTCCTATATATTTAGAAGATGATGTTGGTTATGAAATAGGAGCAGCCAATATTGAGACTTACAACAGTATATCAAACATCGATAATACCAATAATAGCATCAAGTTTTGAGAACGTTTGGAGCATACGGTTTCGCTTCCACTTGGTGCATATGATGTCGACGACATCATCAAGTACATAGTAACAGCAATCAATAATGAAGATAGAGACGTAAATGTCAAGATGACTCCTGATGTGAATACTGCTAAACTGAATGTACAAACGACAACGAACATTTCGTTCGATGTTGAAAACTCCATAGGCCCTGTATTGGGTTTTGAACGCAGGGACTTGCTTGCTGTTGATGAATCGGATGAAATGGTACAAATTTCGAAAGTGAATACCCTTTGTATCGACTGCAATATTGCAGGTGGTTCTTTCCTCAATGGTAAACCCGTCCACATCATACATCAGTTTTTTCCAACGGTCCCTGCCGGGTATAAAATAGTCGAATCACCGTTAAACATAATTTACTTTCCTGTCAGCGTTGAAAAAATAAACAACATTACAGTTTCAGTAATAGATCAGGACGGATATCTCGTCAATTTTCAAGAAGAGACTGTAACCGTCAGATTACATCTGAATAAAGTTATTTCGTGAATATGGTTTTGAGATTCAATTTATTGCAGACTACACCAAACTATATAAAAGCACGTAAGACGACAAAAGCCATTAGTAGCTCCCATAGACGTAAAGTACTAACATCCGAAAATCGACAGTTTTTACAATCCCTTGGACTACAAGTGTTAGTATAATGGATCTCTCCAACGTAGTCGAACAAACCTTCAATGACACTGCTATCGAAGATTATCAGTTTCATACATATCAACCTTACATACCTGAAAATTTGAATTACAATGATGAAATCAGAATGCCTATCCAAGATTTAAATGCATATACAGCCCCATGCAATAGCTATTTGTATATTGAAGGGAAATAGACCAAGGCGGATGGTACAGTACCTACTAAACTCAAATTCATAAACAATGGTGTGGCTTTCATATTTCGAGGAATTCGCTATGAACTAAATGGTATAGTGATTGATTCTGTAAGGAATGTTGGATTGGTGTCAACGCTCAAGAACTATTTATCATATACTGGAAATGAGAGTCTGTCTTTACAAAATGCCGGCTGGTTTCCAAAATACACTTCAACACAGGATATTTTAGTTGATGCTGTAGGGAACTTTAACGTATGCATTACTCTGAAGCTCTTGGTTGGAATTGTCGAAGACTTTCAAAAATTGATAATCAATATGGAGCAATAACAGCACAGATGATTGTGAAGAACCCAAAATAGATATATTCAAATTATTTTGGAGAGTTCCTTATGTATCCGTCAGTATTTCGGAACAACTACGATTGAATAAAATTATCAATAGAAATGTGGAATTACCTTTCAAATTTGGAAGCTGGGAGTTGATAGAATATCCGTCTTTGCCAACAACAACCAGACATACGTGGCCTGTGAAAACGAGTACCAAAATTGAAACGCCAAGACATGTTATAATTGCTTTTCAGAAAAAGAGGGAAGGAAAAATCACGTCGGACATGTCTCAAGGGTATTCTTCAATTCAGAGAGATATCCATATAACGATCTGTATCTAGATTTCACTAATAACAAATTTGCATTATTATATGAGATGTTTGCCAATTACCAGGAATCATACTATATGCATAAAAACAATCAGCCCATTTTTACTCCAGATGAATTCAAATCACGTGCTCCAATTACTCATATTGATTGCTCCCGACAGAAAGAGACCCTTCAGACAGGGTCAGTAGTGATGCGTATCGAATTCGAAACGGAACTAGCGACCACAACAGATACAACAGCATATTGTCTCATTTTACACGAAAAGCATTTCACTTACAACATCTTAACCAAAATTCTTAAACAGTATTGAACCTGTTCTCCCCCTCCCTCTTCAATTTTGAGGGTATAAATAGGAACTCTGTGATGAATACAAACTTTAATAAATATTACTTTGAACCATCGACTTGCACTTTATCAGTTGAATTTGAAATTATTAAAACGCATAATTGAATTGTATTGTTTACAAAAAAGCTTGGAGAACAAGTTTTTCATGTTGAAACTATGAGTCTTGTAGTGGATATTCAAGGATTCAAAATTGAAAAAAATTAATTTATTGTCAAGGAATTGGCATCTTACGATGGACAAAAAATTGGATATTATGTGTTCAAGCTACCCTTCCCGTACGAGATGTTGCCACCAGACTTACAGAAGCAAGCTGATTGGTTGACCAGAAATCATCATTGCATCAAGTGGACTGAAGGTTCTACTCCAACACATAAATTTGGAGAAATTTCGGGGAAACTCACTCAGTCTGTGTCACGTATTTATGTTAAAGGTCGTAAAAAGGCGGATTACTCAAAACAATTCACTTCCAAGCCCGTATATGAATTAGAAAAATGGGAATCTTTACAAAAAGGCGAAGCAAAATGCTGTCATCATTCGCAAGCTCAGTGTATGTGTGCATTATCTAATGTTTTTCGTTTGTATGAGAATGTTATTATGGCATAATGAAGTCTATTTGTACATCCCATGTTTAATTTCAAACATGTCGAGATATGTAATCCCCACCCGGCCACTAGTGGGGGTATATATAGCCCCGTAATCTTGAAACTCGACACAGTATGATGGACTCAGTGCTAGAACTGAAAGAGTGTTGTTTCTGCCATAAAGTGATTGGAAAGAAGTATATTCCAAACCACATGTACTTTAGTGAGCACAAAATAATAGTGGGTCTATGTGATCGTGGATGCTATCAATTAAGACCTATCAAAGTTAGTTGTCGATATTCTCGAAGGTATTCTGTTTTAAACTCGCCCCAGACTGAAAGAAAAACCTTTTACTTTCGCCAAATACCTCCTAGAGTGCAGCATGGAATCAAGCAGTGAAGAACAGAAGCCGCCTGTGATACCTCTAGAAGTGGTGAAACTTTGGGAAGAAAAAGTATTTCGAAATAGACAGAGATTTGCAAAAAATGAATGACTTTGAAAATTCATTGATTTTTTATCCCCCCTCTCCTTTTGGAATATAAATTGATTTTATACAGTGAAAACCATTTCAGTCATTAAAATGGTTTCTTCAGAGTTCATCGTTTTGCAAGCTATTCTCCATGGTTATCTATTCATAGCACAACCTACCAATATCTCAGAAATGTTTGTGTGTTTTGATAGCAATGGAACGAGAAACAAGAGTTGGCCCTCGAAATGGTATAGAATGAAACCATATGTGAATAATAATGAGGAAACTGTGAAAAACAGAATCCCCAAAAATGGCACTTATTATAAATTACGAATGAGAACTGGTAACCAATGGTCAGATAGCAAATGGTTAGAGCTATATTCCAGCTTCATCAGCCCCACCTCTGTCAATATTACAAATACGACTTCGCAAAGGGAACCTGAGTCATCAACCACTGTGGTTTGGTACATAGCGGTCTGTTCATCTTCATTAGTCATCGGATTGATTGTTTCGATTTCGCAACAATGTGTGAAGTGGATTGTATAACCTGTATCACAAGGGAGTTGATGGATAGACACCTGCATGGTACCCAATTGTATACATTCACCGAGGCAGAACTCAGTTATTTTTCCTTGACGTATTTAATTCAAGCAGCTCGTCCGACGGAACTCCTATTAGCTTGGCCCCAATTGCCTGCAGAGTATAGGCGAAATTCTGATCTTCAAATTCAACTCCCTTGCTTTGTTCATCACAATCGACCAGAGTGGCGTAATCACGTAGATGGCTCTCCCCAACCACAATCAAGATGTCATATGTGCAAATGGGGACTTCAAAGATGTAATGTAAATACTTAAATAAAACCACTATTCTAAATTATTGATTTATTAACTCATCTAATCAGAATACAAATAAATAGTTTCAATTTCATCATTTACATAAACTACGCTTCTTCATCCAGTAAATCTTGGGCCAACTGTATTAAAATTTCCAAGTTTTTGTCACTGTCATAATTGAGGGGTGCAATTTGATAATGCCCCCAAGCCAGTCTATTAACATCGTCTGGTATAACATATCGTTTGTTATCGACCGATGACAAAGCAACTTCGTTTTCAGATCAGTGTAGATGGTGTGCAATTTAGATGTAAATATATACATTTTGCTGAATATCATCCCACCATTTTCCACAATTTGGCCATAGTCATTAAAATTTAAATCATGTTTGATGACGCTGCTGGACACCCCTTTCGCCTTATTCAGCACATCGTCAGCTTTAACGCAATATACTTTGGCACCAGTTCCGTAAAAACTTTCTATTAGTTTTCCAGCATACTCGCCCTTCATTTTCCCCACTACCGACTTAGTTTTTGGTACATTATGTACATTGTCCACAGGGTAATTTGAGGTATCAAAGAAGTGTATATTGTTTTTGATGTCTTCGTATGGGTTCTCTGTACACAGTTCCAAAATCAGCGAATCGGTATCCGTGTATAAAACGGTTGCGGTGTCACCGTAAAGGGGTTTAATGTATCCATATAGAAATTCATAGATGATAGTCTTGGAAATATCCAAAATTGCAAATCCGGCATATAATGGTCTATCATAAGTGACTTTTACCTTCTGTAATTGTATTGCCACCAAGGTTTCGTCGAATATAGAAGACGGTTTGGAATGAGGTTCAGCAATTGGAGCCCTGGCACCCTTTTTCCTCTGCCGCCATTCCAGGAGGAGCTTAATTTGATGTTTTGTCGTTTATCGACGTTCTCCATGGTTTTTCCAAAAATTGAGTTAATCATCGATTTGAAGAGCTCCCTCTCGAATTCATTTTTAGCTACATTTCGTAATTCCGTATTCAAGTCCACGTATGATCCTAACCATCGAGTTTGGTAAAATTCCAGTATTCTACATATCTTCTTCGATTTCAGCCCATATTCTAAACATTGTTTCAAATTCCTAAAGTGGATTATGTATTTATATTTGTTATCCAAACTTGGAATTAATCTTGATGTCTTAGAATTTGGAGGTACCATGGTTTCCGGGTAAAACGGTAGATCATTATGTCCATTATACAAACTCGCTGGATATTCCAAGTCAACTTCTAAAACATATCCTTTTGGTGAATTGTCATCGAGAGCAGAACAATCAAAATTTGCTATTTCGTGATGTTTCAACCATCTGAAATCACCACACGGTAGTCTCTGCTTCATAGCTGCACCGTATAAATTTGTAGCGTCCAGGTACATGATATATGATGTTTGCTTTGATGGATCATGACTTGATAAAAATTTGTTATAGGCAACAGCTTTCCTCTTACTGCATGTACTGACACCACCTCTGATCCCCTTTCTGAAGAAATGCAGCATGTCCACATCCGTCAACAGCTCCAATTCTACTTGTGTCTTTCGAAGCATAGCATCCCAGCTCAAAGATGGCGCTATCACATATTGACAAGGATCCAATTCATAATGCTTCAAACATAATTTTCTAAAGTTCTCAAAAATATCCGCCAGTAATAACACATCTGACTTGAGGTAAACGTCAGAGTACTGCCCCAAAGTTTGGCAGTCGAATTTTTCCCATACTTTTCTGGCCCGTTCATAATCCACTTCGGATACACCCTCTTTGGTAAGGTCGTTGTAGAATTTATGTCTAGGAGGTAAGTCAGTTTCTTCTAATCTTTCCAGAGAATCCATATAGTTATAAGGAAAAACTCCCTTCCTTCTAATCAGAATGAACTTTTCATCATTCGAAAAGTACTTCCTGATCTCTATACATTGCTGAGCTTCCAAAGTTTGACCTAATTTGTCCAGCGATTTAGGAAGGAAACGGAACGAATCCACAAACTTCAGCTTCATGTATACATTCGGCATCTTCGGATCAGGAAATTTCTCAACGGAATGGATTTCAAAAATGATATATATTTTTCCTTTGTTCGAGCTATCAATGAAACTGATTCCTGTTTACTAGCTAGCTTTTTCATAAAGAGATGGCAATCATAGTTTGAAAGATTGTGAAAAACAACTGGTATCGATTTTGGAGTTTTGTAATGTAGGTTGCAGATTGAATGGGCTGCTCCGCGATATCTCCGAGGGAAGTGACAGTGTTTCCTCATTTTCACCTTACCTACATGGACAAATGGTTTATCACATATGTGGCACAAAGTAGCATGGTCATATTCCAGTTGTTCTTGGTCGGTTAGAGGAAGCATCTGTTTGTGATGTTTGGAGTGGGTGTTATATGATTCTACGGCAGTTTGATCTAATTTTTCCATAAAAGATTCCACTACATCAGATTCATGATACGAAAAATATTGGGAGTATTTATCATCAGAGTAACACTTCACGTGAAAGGCGAAAGAGTAAGGTTGGTGTTCACAAACTTTTACTGTGAACGATGAATCATTAACAGGCTCGTTGTGATCTATGGGCTTCAATATACTTTCAAAATCAGCATAAATAACGAACGGAACTGGAATCTGTTTCTCGAAATTCACAAATTTCAAAATGTTTTCTGGAATTTTTTCACCATATTTATTTAATTTCAAATTGGTTGTTGGAATTTTTGTTATTATATGGTTACAGTCATTTTCTTCATGTTCCTCCAGCTTCATTTGATCATTGAATGATTGTAAGCATCCATCACAAATGTATAGTCGACCATTGTGTTTTGATTTTTGTCTCGAAACCAACTTCGCGAGATCCGTTATAAGACAGTAGTGGGAATTCCCCGTCTCATCGCTAATCAGTAATAAATTAACGTGAGTGGGTTGACGCTCTGAAGTAGAATGCAGAGGTCTCACTACTTCAGTAACCAATGCTCCATATTTGTATTCTGTTTCCAGTCCATATACATTTATTGAAATATTATTCATTCTTTCCCATCTCTTCATGTTCGTTAGTTTCATGAGAAAGTCCAGTCCATCGAAGCACAACACAGTATTATAATGGGGATATGATTGGGAATTTGATGGATCTCCATCTGCAGGAAGAATTGCCGCATTAACTGACCAGGCAAAACACGCATTGTCTGAATTCCGAATGTTCAATACCGCATTCTTCTTCACTATACATTTGGTAGATTCAGATAAGATGAGGCTGCCAGTGGAGTATACTTGTCGATGTTCACATCCAGAAATACAATCTGTTTGATTTGCAATCCAGAATCTCTCTCCCGAAACTCTGAGGCCTGAGAAATCATTTCTTCTTGGAAGTCAGCAAAAGCTTCTTCTAGATTTGTCGACTCGGTTATAATTTGGTTTCTGGTATTGAATGACTTGATGTCAGATAACTCTTTTTCTGGTATTGTATACATTCCAAACACTTCAGAATTGATTTTCAGAGTACGATGTAGTTGTAAGTGTACATCAATGATGCCTAACACTTTCGGTTTCACTTCGTTTAGAAATTCGGAATAGTCCATGTGTGTTCTCAAGCATTTGAACCGGTACGAGGATATCGTGTTTTTGAATGCATGTTGAAGTTTTTCCACGCCATTTTCCAAAACACTCCCGATAGGACGGTTCACTTTTTTCTATTGCTGGTCGATTGAATCACACAGCCGTTTTTCAAATTAGCTTGTTTCGAAAACGTATAACTGCATCGTGCATAGGTAGTCTTCGGCTTCTTACTTGGGACATCACACAGTTCACTAGTACTTTTTTTTAACTGAACAATAGTTTTTGACGTGTCTTGTCAGACTGCTTTTGCACGAGTAGTTTCTTTCACAGTGTTCACACTTCATTGTGTAATGGTACAACTATGGATATTCACTCTGATCATTACATTTTATATCCACCACTACTAACGTCACAAACAGGTGTTTCATATTAGACCGTTGGCCCATGACACAAACATTGTCGATAATCTATGTTCGTATGCCCTTTTGGGGATATACTCAAGAGGCTTGGGAAACCGGGAAAAAGTGCCTCCGAGCGTCTGTGACCAGTCCTTGCACCTGCTGACCTCCACTTCCGGTTGAAAAAAAAGGGTTAAGTATTCGATGAACGAGGAAGCTCGGCCATGCGGATACATTATCGTATCTTGCAAAAATAACCGGGCGCTAGCCGCTTTGCATACGTCTAGGTCGCTGCCGGAAGGAGGCATACGAACCGGAAGTGGCAATTCTCCACTGGTGATGGACGATGATCGAGTAAAGTATGCCCTTTCGTGGAACGACTCCTTTCGACCCATTAAACACTATCCGACATTTGCATACGATTTCGGAAAGGGCATCTCGATTTATGCCAGCATCAACTAACCGGACTAACCTAGAAATAGTCGATAATTGAGGAAATGTTGAAATTTTGACCACGGTTAGTAGAAGTAAAAGTATTTATCAAATAATGGTTTGCATACAATTTGCGCGGTGCCAACATTACTTAATTAATTCCCAAACTTTCAATAGAAGGGCCCCTCTGCAGATAATGTTTATTTTATGTTTTTTGTCCCGCTGAATCCAAATATACCAATTATTTCACCTTGAAGATCGCGCTACTATTGTTTATTAACAATTTAAAGTGAAAAAAGTGGAATTACCCTCCCATTAGGGACCACAAGTTTTTTCCCCCGATAAACCCATTTCCAGAGTTTTCCACTGAGCAAAAGGCACATCTATTTGCGAGTGTCCAAACATGGTCGATAGTGTGTAAATGGGTTAAATCAGGGCTTACTACATTAATATTTCCAATAACATACAATCGGACCTTAAAAAAGTCGGGAAAATATTAATCTCCCATTGTACGAGTGGGATCGATTCATTCAAACTTGCCCGCCAAACTCAACGTCCAGAATATTCTTTCAATATATGATTGCAAAATATGTTAACTGCAGCTTTTTTTATTTTTACGAACCATGTCCATTTTATTTAAAAATTATGACGTTTCGGGAATCTATATATTCCCCTCTTCAGATTACTATCGGTACAAACAATATATGATACAATACAATACAAACTGAGTGAATATGTAGATTTATATGAGGGAACTTACTTACTTTCCCTGTTTATGAGGTTAATACAAACAAGTTTTTAGAATCTTTGACAGCAATTTTGGCATTTTTACATTTTACAGATTACATTTTACATAATTGACAATTCCCACAAGCGAAAATTTTTTTACTCTTTGACTCTGTAAGTTCCCTCATATAAATCTACATATTCACTCAGTTTGTATTGTATTGTATTATACATATTTTTGATACAGAGTCGTACAGATACCTAAGACATGAAAAATCCGCTTTTCGTAGGAATTGCTCATTTATATGTAAGTCCGGTCAGTTGATGCTGGCATAAATCGAGATGCCCTTTCCGAAATCGTATACAAATGTCGGATAGTGTTTAATGGGTCGAAAGGAGTCGTTCCACGAAAGGGCATACTTTACTCGATCATCGTCCATCACCAGTGGAGAATTGCCACTTCCGGTTCGTATGCCTCCTTCCGGTAGTGACCTGGGCGTATGCAAACCAGCTTTTGTTACTTAAAATGTCGTATTCTATCGGCACCGAGATTGGCATACGAACATAAATTATCGACTATTTCTAGGTTAGTCCGGTCAGTTGATGCTGGCATAAATCGAGATGCCCTTTCCGAAATCGTATGCAAAAGTCGGATAGTGTTTAATGGGTCGAAAGGAGTCGTTCCACGAAAGGGCATACTTTCCTCGATCATCGTCCATCACCAGTGGGAAATTGCCACTTCCGGTTCGTATGCCTCCTTCCGGCAGCGACCTAGACGTATGCAAACCGGCTAGCGCCCGGTTATTTTTGCAAGATACGATAATGTATCCACATGGCCGAGCTTCCTCGTTCATCGAATACTTAACCCTTTTTTTTCAACCGGAAGCGGAGGTCAGCAGGTGCAAGGACTGGTCACAGACGCTCGGAGGCACTTTTTCCCGGTTTCCCAAGCCTCCTGAGTATATCCCCAAAAAGGCATACGAACATAGATTATCGACAATGTTTGTGTCATGGGCCAACGGTCTATATACAGGTGTTCAATAATTGATATGCAGGTGTTCGATAATTAATATGCTGGTGGCAGATGTTCAATAAATAATATGTAGATGTTCGATAATTAATATGCAGGTGCATACATCGATGATTACATATAAGGGTGCATGTTAATTAGGGGCAGGTGTATACTTCCCATCGATAATTACTATGCAGGTGTTCGATTACATATGAGGGTGCATATCAATTAGAGGTAGGTGTGTACTGAACATGGCTCCGCTCTGGTCCCCTTTACACACTACTGCGAAGCTTAAAAAGATTTCTCAACCATCGCAACTCTCTGATACTGATTTGTTTCATATCGAATATTTTACATACTAGTATTATGATTAATAAATTCCTCTGAGAACTAGCGTGATTTATTCTCAATTATTGGTAAGTTGGTGTCGAAGAAGGGTATTTGAGAAGGAGTAGATTGGAGCCCATTCAGAAACCAAGATATTCGAAGTGATTGCTCAACGGACCCCTCCACCACCTTCACTGTAGCTTAACCGCAAATACTCTAGAGGCATACACAATCTAGTGTGTCTAGTCTAACTAGCGTGCTTTATTTTCATATGATTACTCGGTTCATTTAGGTTGATTTCGTCTTGAACTGAACGGAATTTGGGACGGCATATATGTGTATATTTCAATATGTGTGCTTACCCCTACGCATGCGCAACGCCTGAGCTCACGTGATCACTTGTTCCTTTGGTATCAATACCAACTTTGAACTGAACCTCACAATTTCTGTGTCCATTTGATATGAGGTTATCATTTATCGGTATATATCTGAACAAAACCTTCGAGAGGTTAGTGAATCTTTTTTAGGCACAACCCCACTCAATTCATTCCGTCGTATACTTGGACTGCTCCATCATTGGGTTAATTTATTGCTTGCACATCGATATTCGTTTTTTTGGAGTTGAAGTAGTCTATGTTATTTGATATAGATATAACTTAATGAGCTTGAGAAGCTTGAAAAGATTTCACAACTATCGCAACTTACTGAAACTGATTTGTTTCATATCGAATATTTTACATACTAGTATTATGATTAATAAATTCCTCTGAGTCTAACTAGCTTGCTTTATTTTCAATTATTGGTAAGTTGGTGTCGAAGGAGGGTATTTGAGGGGAAGTAGATTTACCTGGCGCCCATTTAAAAACCAAGACATTTGAAGTGATTGCTCAACGGACCCCTCCACCACCTTCACTGTAGCTTAACCGCAAATACTCTAGAGGCATGCACAACCAGTGTGTCTAGTCTAACAAGCGTGCTTTATTTTCAATTGTTGGTAAGTTGGTTTTGAAGAAGGGTATCTGAGGGGGAGTATATTTACCTGGCGCCCATTTGAAACCCAAGATATTTGAAGTGATTGCTCAACGGACCCCTCCACCACCTCCACTGTAGCTTGGCCGCAAATACCTTATAGGCATGCACAATCTAGTGAGTCGGTGTACGGTCTCATTATGAAACGTACATTGTGTTTCTGATATCGAATGCGATATCAAGGGCCACGTTCTCGAAGATAGAGTATATTTTTGCATCTGTGAAAATCTTCTAGTTGAAGTACATTAACTCGAATTATGAATGAATAATATTCAGTGATTTTTTATGAAACAGATATCATTCATAGTAAAATATACAGCGTTGTCTCATGAAATTGGTATAACTGAAAACATATCTGTTGGAAAAAACGTCCATTTATTAGCCAAATTTGTGATAGTAGAAGTACACCAAAACAGAGTTCGAATGAGAATATATAGGGTAGATTTGTCAAATAGGTGTTATAGTGAAAATATACAGGGTTATATTGTGAAATTGATAGTGGATGTACAGTGTTGTTTTACGAGAAAGTGGTATTATAACCACATACACTCGGTATGAAAGTAGAATGTTAGCAAAAATTCTCATTAAATATAACAAATCAAAGCAAAAATATGCCTTGTTCGTTATTGCAGTGTAGAATATCAGGAAAAAATTGCATCATAAGAAAACAGATTCTATTGCGAGGCAACATTTCAATGGAAATTCACAGCAATACGCTCTCGAGTATGCCTCTTATCAAACATGGAATTAAATGTTTTCTCTTAGATGGTAGGTGAATTCGAAATGTATGTACCAGAGAGGGGTCAAAAAAGACACTATTGTCTTCACTTGGAATGAAAGAAATATACAACGGAACTGTGGGAAAACTGAGATAATAGGGTGGATTGGGTCAAAATGTTCATCCTCCGGTGTAAAAAAGGAATGCCCTGTATTGTTCAAAGAACACCGCGTGAATCAAGAGACAGAGGATGAGAATTAACAGGCAGGCTTGTAAGCCTCAGGAAAGAAACTCTCCCAGCAAGGAGTTCCAAAGTTCAGCTGTTCTTTTGAAAAAAGATCCATGAGCAAGAATGGTCCGACAGGTTTCCAAGCTCACAATAGACGGGTGGGTATTCTGTACTCGTCGGGTCACCCGTGTGGAAATTGTCAAGGGTGGAACGATCGATAACAATTCAGAAGAGCACCGACCGTGAAAATATCTATAGGAGAGAGACAAGTCTCCGGACCTTCAACGATGCTTCTATGGAATGAGCAAGTCTGTGAGTGAAAAAATACAAACAAGACGGATTGCCTTTCTCTGAATAGAATCAAGAAGCTGGAATGAATGTGTTGGTGCCGAGCTCCTTACATGACAACTAATTTCAAGACAGGTTGTGTCTGAGACTTGTAGGTTATTAGGAGCTGACGAAAAGTGAAGTATTCCTTCGCACGAAATAGAAATGTAAGTTTCTGGGAAGCACCTATAGCGATCGATTTCAGATGGTTTACCCATGAGAGATTATTACTGACCCTAATTCCTAGCATCGAGATACTCGACTTTGTAGGAATAGTCACTCCTGTCAGTGAAATGAGCATTTTTCGATGCCTATAAGGCCTTACAGGCTATCTCCGTTATTTGACGTCAAATTTACAAAAGGACAATACATACCAAAAAATGTAGGCGTCAGCAAACAATACCACGAAAGACATATTTCGATGCTATAAATGAAAGACTATATTATCATGTTTCGTTGAAAAATTTATTCACTTTCGGGGTGCTTGAATTCATCCAAGAGCAAAACCAAATGTATATTCGTAATCCCTCACCTATAGAGAGTCCAAATCTGCAACTTTTCTCCCGATTCCAATGAAACTAATGTCAACGGATTTGTCTCGGTGTATCGGAAATGAGTATTTTCCAATGCCTATGAGGCCTTACAGGCTATCTTCGTCATTTGAAGTCCCACAAAATGGTGCGGGTACTTATATCAAACAACTCTGCCTGGATTTCAGAAATATTATATTGTCAACATGACAGAAGGTCAATACATACAAAATATCCACGCTTCAGAAAAGAATACAAGAGAAGATAAATATTTCGATATTATATTCAAATTTATTCTATATAATTGAAAAGATATCTGTTGAACTCTTCCAAAGTGTGAAAACATTTTTTCCCAAGTAATTTATTCAACCAAGTCTTAAATCTGCCATGTTAAGCGTTAATCTTAATATCCAAGTCGTCCAGTTTTTCAAACCCGACCAGCTCCACGTTCTCTGAAAGTTGTTCAGTTTTTTCAAACCCGACCAGCATCACCTCTTTTGCGAGTTGTCTAGATTTTTCAAATTCGAACAGCCTCACCTCTTATGCAAGTTGTTGAGTGTTTTCATATCTGACTAGTCTAACCGGTCCCACCGCCTTTGCAAGTTGTCCAGTTTTTTCGAACTCAATCAGACTCATCTCCTTCGCAAGTTGTTGAGTTCTTTCATACCCGACCAGTCTCACCTTCTTGCAAGTTTTTGAGTTTTTTCAAACCCGACCAGTATCACATCCTTTGCAAGTTGTCCAGTTTCTCCATACCCGACCAGTCTCAACTCCTTTGGAAGAAGTCCAGTTTTTTCATACCCGACCAATCTTACTACCTTTAGAATTTGTCCAGTTTTTCAATACCCGATCAGTCTCACTTCCTTGAGAAGTTGTCCAGTTTCAGAAAACCCGACCAGGCTCACCTCTTTTACAAGTCGTCCAGTTTTTTCATACTCGACCAGTCTCACCTCCTCTGCAAGTTATCTCCTCTCTCAGAACCCGACCAGTCTCACTTTTTTTTATATGCAGATTCACACAAAAGGGAAGCCCTGTGATGTTCAAAGAACATTGCGTGAAACAAGGGACAGCAGATACGATATTCACTTTGAATTTCTGATGTTTTTGTAAGTCTCAGGAAAAACCTCTCATGGCAAGAAATTCCGAAGCTCAGCAGTTCTATTGAAAAAAGGTCCCTGAGCAAGAGAGGTTCGACAGGTTTCCAAATTCACAACGGAGGGGTGGGAATTCTGAACTCGTCGAGTCACTCGTGTAGATATTGCCAAGGGGGAAACGATTGATAACAATTCGAAAGAGCATCGACCGTGAAAGCATCTATAGAAGAGAGACAAGTCTCCGGCCCTTCAACGATGCTTCTATGGAATGAGCAAGTCTGTGAGCGAAAAAAATATAACAAGACGGATTGCCTTTCTCTGAATAGAATCAAGAAGCTGGAATGAATGTGTTGGTGCCGAGCTCCATACATGACAACTAATTTCAAGACAGGTTGTGTCTGAGACTTGTAGGTTATTAGGAGCTGACGAAAAGTGAAGTATTCCTTCGCACGAAATAGAAATGTAAGTTTCTGGGAAGCACCTATAGCGATCGATTTCAGATGGTTTACCCATGAGAGATTATTACTGACCCTAATTCCTAGCATCGAGATACTCGACTTTGTAGGAATAGTCACTCCTGTCAGTAAAATGAGCATTTTCCGATGCCTATAAGGCCTTACAGGCTATCTCCGTTATTTGACGTCAAATTTACAAAAGGACAATACATACCAAAAAATGTAGGCGTCAGCAAACAATACCACGAAAGACATATTTCGATGCTATAAATGAAAGACTATATTATCATGTTTCGTTGAAAAATATATTCACTTTCGGGGTGCTTGAATTCATCCAAGAGCAAAACCAAATGTATATTCGTAATCCCTCACCTATAGAGAGTCCAAATCTGCAACTTTTCTCCCGATTCCAATGAAACTAATGTCAACGGATTTGTCTCGGTGTAACGGAAATGAGTATTTTCCAATGCCTATGAGGCCTCACAGGCTATCTTCGTCATTTGAAGTCACACAAAATGGTGCGGGTACTTATATCAAACAACTCTGCCTGGATTTCAGAAATATTATATTGTCAACATGACAGAAGGTCAATACATACAAAATATCCACGCTTCAGAAAAGAATACAAGAGAAGATAAATATTTCGATATTATATTCAAATTTATTCTATATAATTGAAAAGATATCTGTTGAACTCTTCCAAAGTGTGAAAACATTTTTTCCCAAGTAATTTATTCAACCAAGTCTTAAATCTGCCATATTAAGCGTTATTCTCAATATCCAAGTCGTCCAGTTTTTCAAACCCGACCAGCTCCACGTTCTCTGAAAGTTGTTCAGTTTTTTCAAACCCGACCAGCATCACCTCTTTTGCGAGTTGTCTAGATTTTTCAAATTCGAACAGCCTCACCTCTTATGCAAGTTGTTGAGTGTTTTCATATCTGACTAGTCTAACCGGTCCCACCGCCTTTGCAAGTTGTCCAGTTTTTTCGAACTCAATCAGACTCATCTCCTTCGCAAGTTGTTGAGTTTTTTCATACCCGACCAGTCTCACCTTCTTGCAAGTTTTTGAGTTTTTTCAAACCCGACCAGTATCACATCCTTTGCAAGTTGTCCAGTTTCTCCATACCCGACCAGTCTCAACTCCTTTGGAAGAAGTCCAGTTTTTTCATACCCGACCAATCTTACTACCTTCAGAATTTGTCCAGTTTTTCAATACCCGATCAGTCTCACTTCCTTGAGAAGTTGTCCAGTTTCAGAAAACCCGACCAGGCTCACCTCTTTTACAAGTCGTCCAGTTTTTTCATACTCGACCAGTCTCACCTCCTTTGCAAGTTATCTCCTCTCTCAGAACCCGACCAGTCTCATTTTTTTTTTATATGCAGATTCACACAAAAAGGAAGCCCTGTGATGTTCAAAGAACATTGCGTGAAACAAGGGACAGCAGATACGATATTCACTTTGAATTTCTGATGTTTTTGTAAGTCTCAGGAAAAACCTCTCATGGCAAGAAATTCCGAAGCTCAGCAGTTCTATTGAAAAAAGGTCCCTGAGCAAGAGAGGTTCGACAGGTTTCCAAATTCACAACGGAGGGGTGGGAATTCTGAACTCGTCGAGTCACTCGTGTAGATATTGCCAAGGGGGAAACGATTGATAACAATTCGAAAGAGCATCAACCGTGAAAGTATCTATAGAAGAGAGACGAGTCTCCGGCCCTTCAACGATGCTTCTATGGAATGAGCGAGTCTGTGAGCGAAAAAAATATAACAAGACGGATTGCCTTTCTCTGAATAGAATCGAGAAGTTGGAATGAATGTGTTGGTGCCGAGCTCCATACATGACAACTAATTTCAAGTTGTCCAGTTTTTTTAAACCCGACCGGTCTCACTTCCTTGAAAAGTTGTCCAGATTTTACATACCCGACCAGTCTCACCTCCTCTGCATGTTGTCCCTTCTTTCGAAACCCGACCAGTAGCACCTCCTTTGCAGCTTCTCCAGTTCATTCATACCCGATTACTCTAACCTCCTTTTCAAGTTATGAGCTTTTTTGAACCCGACCAATCTTACCTCTTCTACAAGTCGTCCAGTTTTATCATAACCGACCAGACTCACCTCCTTTGCAGCTTCTCGAGTTTATTCATACCCGATTAGTCTTACCTATTTTCCAAGTTGTCCAGTTTCTGGAAACGCGACCAGTCTCTCCTCTTTCACAAGTCGTCCAGTTTTTTCGTACCCGACCAGTCTTACCTCCTTTGAAAGTTAACCAGTTTCTGAAAATCCGACCAGTCTCATCTTCTTTGCAAGTCGTCCAGTTTTTTCACACCCGATCAGTTCCACCTCCACTGAAAGTTTTTTAGTTTTTGAAAACCCGACCATTCTCACCTCTGCAACTTCTACAGCATTTTCATACCCGATAAGTTGAACCTCCTTCACAAGTTGTCCAGTTTTTTAAAACCCGACCATTCTCACCTCCTTCACAAGTTATCCAGTTTATTCAAACTCGACTAGCCTCACCTCCTTTGCAAGTTGATCATCAGTACCACATCTTTTTCAAGGGGATGAAATGAATATTCAATATTTTTTTTTGGGTTGTAGTTAGAAATGTTGGTCTATTCTAAAAAGAAAACACTTTGTTATTAGTCAAGCTCCCGGCAATCTTATTTGTTTTCCTGACGACGTCTATAATGGATAGCAATATATTATATGATAATAAAATGTGATGGTTACTTACTAACGTGATATTCAATAATAGAAAGAGGCAGAAATCGTACATGAAAATACAAAGTGACTTACTGTTGGCAATTTTTTTTCATGTTCTGGTTCCCACGAAAATGAATATCCTATAATGTTCAGAGAACATCGTGAGAACCAAGGGAAAGAAGGTAGGAGTTGGTGTTCTTCTTGAATTTCTGAAGGTTTTATGCCTCGGGAACACCTCCCTAGGCAATGAGTTCAAAAGCCTCGCCGTTCGCTGGATAAACGAGTCTTTGAAGAGGGATGTTATGCAGGTCTCCAAGGTGACCACAAAGGGGTGTGAAGACTGAACCTGACGGGTCAATCTCGAAGAGACTGCCGAAGGAGGAAGGATTGTCGACATTTCACGAGAGCATCGCCCATGCAAATATCTATAAAATAGAGACAGAATTACTTCACTTCCTTTTTTTTCATAATATGAATTCAGACATATGCTATGAACATGATAATGGCAGGGTCCATCGTATGAATTACGGACAAGCTGAAATATTGGATAGTGAAATCAACCTTTCTGAACGTGTATTGTTAGAAATGGTACATATCAATAATAATGACTATTCCATGAACAAGAGGACCGATTCAAATGTTCTAAGCAGAATTCACACATATTCAATTAAATACGAGAAAGATAAGAAAAAATATTTTTCGACTTTCTCACCGTAGTCAAGAAAGAAGATTATGGAATATGTCTAAATTCATATTATAAAAAAAGGAACGTGAAGTAATTGCCAACTATACGTCACTTTCATATTGTCATGTACGATTTTTGCCTCTTTTCCTTTATTTAATCTTACGTTAGTTAGGAACCATTCCGTTTTCTTATAATGCAATATGATTTTATGTATTATAGACGTCCTGAGGAAGGCATTGAAGATTGCCAAAAGCTTGACGAATAACAAAGAGTTTTCTTTGTAAAAAAGCCCAACACAACTGATAAATATATATATATATATATATATATATATATATATATATATATATATATATATATATATATATATATATATATATATATATATATATATATATATATATATATATATATATATATATATGTATATATATGCAACCTCACCATAACAAGACCTATACTCGAAACAGTCACGAAATCGTTATTCTATATATATATATATATAAATATATATATTTACATATATATATTCTCGACGTTTCGACTCCGATTTTGAAGCCATTTTAGAGAGTAAAATGTGACTTCACGCTGAGGTCTCAATCTGCCTACTCCTCAGATCAAACTGGGGTATCGAGAGATGTTGGGTGGTATTTATAGCAGCGAGTACTACTAAAGCACCGTCGGATGTCTTGGGACTTGGCATCTGGAAATTAGGGGTTTCCATGTAGTTGGAAGTCTCTGACCGTCGTCACGTTCATTTACGTTATCACGTATATATATATATATATATATATATATATATATGTACATATATATATATATATGTATATATATAAATATATATATATATGTATATATATTCATATATATATTTATATATATATATATATATATATATATATATATAGAGAGAGAGAGAGAGAGGATGGGTAGTCGTTGCTGACCAGTTAGGAATGGAACCAGTAAATGGGAATTTGCAGCAATTAAAAGAGTACTCTTTAAAGTATATCCAAGCTTTATGAAATTTCATCAATCATTTCCATCATCAGGAAAGCTATAGATTGTGAGTGTTACCGGTTGTTTTGAAAAATAAATGAGTGTTAAACTTACAACTTTGATGAGAATGCATAATGAGATGTTACAATGAATTATTGTGCACGTAGTGTCGAGTGACATAAAATACAGTACAGAATGGGAACTTGGTGAATGACATCGATAAAATTCATTGAAACATCAAAATGAATAAAAATATGTGAAAATTTTTAAAAATTATCACGTGCACCTGTTGTATGAGGTTAAGCGGGGAACTGACAGAAAGTTGACATGACATCAGACAGCGACAGTGATGTCGCTGCATTGTTGCCAACTCCACTCAGGATCAGTGTCATAAAGACTGTTTGTCAACCTGTGAGTACAATCTGAATTTTGTGGTTGAATTATGGAACATTGAATAATTTATTGAATAATATAGGAGAGATTCATTTTCATTGACTGCATTTGAGGGTTGACGTTCGTCAGCTGGTTAACGAAAACGAACAAAAATAATATTAATGGATTCATTTTAATTTGTTGAAAGATTGATCTAAAATTCTCTGACTGGATTTCTGTCCAATATCAATAAGTAGGAATATATTATCACTGAGGTGGTTGATATCTGTTTTTCTGTTAATGAAATTTGTGTCTTCTGCGATGAATGTCATCTCCAGGAAATACTTTTCAATCAAATGACTTTCACTAGCTAAGACCTTCACTGCATCATAGTTCATATGGTGGTCTTTCTTGTTCTGCTAGGGTGTAGTCTGCAATCGCTTGTCGATTGATTTTGTGAGGTTGCAGTCAGATTTGTGGGCAGTTGCAGTTACAAAGAGGACTCTTTGTTATCGGTCAAGATTCCGGCAAATTTATTACCTTCATCAGGACAACTAAAAATAATACATCGGATGATATTTTGTAAAGATATAAATATGGAACACTCACTAACGTGAGAATAAAATATAAATTGGTCAAATTTTGATGTAATGCCATGTGGAAAATTTCTGAATACCAGGTGATTTTCTTCTATCTTTCTCGTATTTAAGTAGAAATGTATAAATTTGGCTTAAATTATTGAGATCTGTTTTTTGTTCATAGAATGGTCTTCGTTATCAATATGTGTCATTTCTAAAAATGTTCTTTTGGTTATATTTGTTTCTCTATCTTAAATTTTTGGGTGCTTCAAATCTATCTTGTGATCCTCAATATTGACGTGTTCACTAAAAGCGCAAGAATTAACGTTTCGTCTGCAGTCGCTTTTATTTGGAATAATGCTACTATTTAAGGGTCTAGATGTTTGGCCTATATATGTTTTGGAACAATCCATGCATGAAATTTTGTGTACTTAGTTGGATTTTTGTTTGTTCAAAATTGGGGTTTTAACTTTGTTATATGATTTAGAGATAGTGGTGACATTTCTTTTGGAAATTATAAAGTTATTACTTCGAAATACATTGATTAATTTTGGTGTTATTTCTCGAATATAAGGTAATGATTCATAAATGAAAGGTTGTACTGAATTGTTATTTCCATTATGGGAACTAATGGAAACTATTCTCTCAAAAAAGATTATTCTATTTAGTAAACTTCTTGGATATGAATTTTCAATTAGAATTTTACTCAACATGGATAAGCTCTTGTTTTGTAAACTGGGATGACTGATTCTAATAATTCTTTTCTTTGAAGATTTGATCAAATTGATGTTCATTTTATTTGAATGATAGGAATGGTAGTTGATGAATTTATTGCTAGATATAGGTTTTCTATACCATTCTGTGATGATAATATTTTGTTCTGATCTGATGAATTTCATGTCTAAAAATGGAATAGAGTTATTTTTTTCTTCTCCGATGGTGCACTGAATAAGAATTGAATAAATTTAAAATTTCTTCCTTACCATCTGAAGCTATCGTCAAAATCAAATCATCGACAAAACGTTTGATTAAAGGAATCAGAAAAGATAATTTTGGGATACATTCATCGAGAAGCTCGTCTAAAACGTAGTTGGAAAAAATAGGTGATATTGCTGAGCCCATTGAGGTGCCAAATATTTGTTTATAGAATTTATCATTGAATACAAAATAAGCTGAATCAAAAATGAAGTCTAAAATTTTTATGAAAGTAATTTTGTCAAGGTTACAATGTTCTTTCTTCAATGTTGTTCCAATATTCATTTATACATTGTTTTACCATTTCAAGAGGAAGATTTGTAAAAAGTGAAACAACATCAAGGCTTTCCATCACATAATTTTGAGGTAGCTGGAAATTGTTGATGAATTAGCTGAATGAAAATGAATCTTTGATATGATATGGATTGTCTGTTTTGTAAGAACGTTAAAACGTTGGTTGGAAACTTGCAGAGTTTATAGTTTGGAGCATCAATGGAAGATACGATGGGTTTCATCGATAGAGTTGGCTTATGAACTTTTGGTAACGAATAAAATCGTTGTGCTACGGAATTATATATCATTAATGATTTAGCTGTTGTGGAGTCTATCTTCTGAGAATTTTTGAGACTTGTGACTAATTTGTTAGCTTTTTGTTGTAATGTTGGAGTTGGGTCCGATCTCAAAATGAAATAATATTCATTGTTTTCCAATAGTAGCTGATTTTCATGAACATATTGATTTCTATTCATACCTACTGTAACATTACCTTTGTCACTGTTCACAATAATTATATCTGGGTGTTCTCTCAGATATTTTTTGGTTTTATCATACAATTCTGTTAGATAATGTTCGTTGTTATGATTTTTGTGTAGAAAATTTGTTATTATATCAGTTACTCGAGTTCTACATAGATTCTTCTTGGTCTCTTGAAAGTTCTCCATTATATGTTCCAAATCTGCTAACGAATACGAAATGTTAATGTTGTGCTTATCGGGAGAAACACTGAATTTAGGACCGAGTGATAAGAGCATTCTATGAACAAAAAAACAGATCTCAATAATTTAAGCAAAATTTATGAATTTTTTCTTGAATACGAGAAAGATAGAAGAAAATCACCTGGTATTCAGTATTTTCTCACATGACATTACATCAAAATTTGACATCATATACTTCAATATTCTTCAATGTTTTGTCTGTTAGTTTCGTATCAATTTATATCTTATTCTCACGTTAGTAAGTGTTCCATATTTCTATCTTTACAAATAATCATCCAATGTATTATTTTTTGTTGTCCCGAAGAAGGTAATAAATTCGCCGAAAGCTTGACAGATAACAGAGAGACCTCTTTGTAACTGCCCACAATCGACTTATATTACAGCCAGTCACCAATTCTTCTCCTTTGTATATATATATATATATATATATATATATATATATATATATATATATATATATATATATATATATATTGATATATATATATTGTTATGATATCAAAGATACCCAAATGAAAAGCATCAATCTTTGTGTACATCGGGTGAATGTATTCAGAGGAAACTTTTGGATGCCCTGTACATGGTAAATAGTTTGAGAAACCATCAATTGACATAACAACTGTCACTGCCAAAATAGTAAACTTTGAACATTAATTGCAAATAATAGATAATAAACAAGTAAATGGAAAGTTAGTCAAACCCTTCATAAAAATATAGAGAATCTCCTGAATATTTTTTCAAAAATAAAATGGATTTATTTTGTAAGATATCAATATCAACAAAATTATGTCATAGAGATTATGATTCAACTTTTTAGTGACACCAACTGATGCTTCCTTAAAATAAACCATGAAAACTAAAAGGAATGATTAAAAGATGATAACTGAACAGATTTAGAATGAATAAGCTTTCGTTTAATAGTATTTAAGTGTGTGTAAATAGTAGAATAGCTTTAGAAATAAGTAACAAACATTGAAAATGAGTAGAATGAAGTATTGTTGCTAAGGAAACGACACATTCAATTGTTGATTTGTCAACAGGGACTCAGAATCCAAGCCCGAAAGCATGAGCACGCACAAATTTTCTCTGATAGTTATTTAAAGACATTCATACCTTGAAAAGACTAGTAAAGTCCCAAGTGCTTTGTATCCGTATAGTGATCCACCGTTAGTGAATTTGTGACAATTTTCCCCAACCAAAACGTCCCAGGGAAAATTCCTATATCGTTGCAACGCATATATCCCCTGTGCACATATATTCATTCCCTGAGCTCATAGACTTATTTTCCACCGCTATTTTATTCAAGTTGGACAATTTTAATTTAGTAAACAAATCTAGAGTGTGTTGACATTCTTTCACAAACTGAAGTATAACGTACCATGACGTCAACGACAAATGACATTTAAAGTATTCCGTAAGTTAAGAATTTTCATAGGTTAAACTAGCGTCAAATCAAACGCAATCCTGTAAATGTCATAACCACAGAACTATGATACAGACTCAAGTTCTGTAATGTATGTATTCATTGTAAACATTACGATTATTTAGGTTAGTGTGTTCGGATATTACATTTCATCATTCCAATCGACATGGTCATATGTTTATTGATAATTTCATGCCTATTTCATTAAAATTTGTTGAAATTCTCTCTCGTGTCTCCCTTCAATGAGTTTTACTTATGATTTACGATCTACTTGACAACATCTTAGAAGTCCTGAATGAACCCCCCCGGGATAACAAAGAAATGCAAGACCTTGGGAAGGTAAGGTATACACTTTGAAAAGAGTCTAACAATATCTACAAAAACAAACCCTGAGATTTTCTATTTGTATAAAACCCTGAGAACTTTACTTTTACAAATAAAATTTATTACAATTGACAGCCCATTTGGCTCATTCTATACACTAAATAAACAATTTTATATCAAATTGACAGCCCAACGTGAGGCGATAATAAAAATGTTGTATAAATATATATATATATATATATATATATATATATATAACGAAACGTCGAGAACAAAACTCCGGTTCAACCCGCGGTTCAACCCGAACTCAACAACAACATATATATATATATATATATATATATATATATATATATGATCGTTCTTCTGCCGACGTTTCGGCTCCCACTTTGGAGCCATTCTCAAGACTTCTTGACTTGTTGGCGAGGCCTGAGTCTCCTTAACCCCCAGCTCTCATCTTGTCCAAGTGAAAATTGTGGTTTTGTGGATAGAGGAATGGTATTTATAGCTCGTATGAGAATCCGACGTTGTTGAAACTGTCGGACCATATACAGGTCTGGTTTGAAAAAGATCAATTGATGGATTTGTTCGAAGGGTTTCCAGGAGTTGGAAAGCCTTTGTGGGTCGTCTCGTTTGTTGAGGCATTGAGGGCGTTTTTCAATTTCTATTGCTTCACGAATGATTCTGGAGTGGAGTGTTTTTGCTCCATGGTCTTCGTGTTGTTGAAGTCAATTTTGTGTCCGGTTTCGTGGTGGTGTTTGAAGAGAGTCGAGGTCATGTCCGAATTACGTACGAAGTTCAAATATCAATTACAACGAAATAGTATCAAATTTGGTTACATTTTTAAATTGTACATAGGCCCAGTAGTTCACCTATTACCTGTATTTAAGCCTTTTTCATTCAGTTTGCCTCTTTTTAAGCTCAGTCAGATGCCAATGAACAAGATTAACTCCTCAGCGGTGTGGTTTCTGTGGAATTCAGAGCTGCTTCTTGATGTCATCTACTATGACACCAGTGGTTCCAATCTCATCGTTCATTATGGAAACGAAACACAAACTTTGACATAGAATGAATAACAGACACAATATTAGTAATAAGAAGGATGTGAATGAAAGAAATCAATTGAAAGTTATAAAAATTAATGAAACACCATAAGAAACATTTAAAAAATCAAATTTCAATATATAATGATGAATCGTAAATAGTATCAAAGAAAATTAGATTATAAGAAGTGGCCTGTGAAAGTGACTCCTCAAATCGAAAGGTAGTGAAAGCAACGGAAGAGTAACAAATCAACAAGAAGCGGGTAAGCTTTTTTGAAAATTCGAGAAGATTTTTGGAAAGAAAAACCTAAGTAAGCGGCTAATATCATAGAAAATACTAACAGATATAAGGAAGGAAAGGAAAACGAGTACGTACCAGAAAATTCAGTTTCACATTATCCAGTAAGATGGACCGTGAAAGAAATGCAGGTACCACAAAACTAATCCATATCCTGTTTGATTTATTCGAAGTGAACATTTCTATCCCTATGTTTATTTCAATTTTCGACCTCCAGAACTTTATTTTACAATCCATCTACACGATATAACCAAATAGTTTTTATAATCTTTCATTTTCTGTCTAGAACTATTTGGGAACTGCTGCGAGCAGATTATTCGTCCAAATCTCATTATTTATGTTTTGGTTGGTTCAATTGTATATAAGTTGGGTTTCTCTTAGTTCAGGGAACTTAAAGATAAGAAAAATATTTGATCAAAACGAACGTTAAAATATTTGAAATCCTGACATGTATAAAAAGGGACTGAAGTTTCAATGAAAATTGGTAATAGATTGATTTTGAAAACATTTTATTTGGTTCTTTCTTTCAATCACAACATATGACATCAAGCAGCAGCTCTGCATTCCACAGAAACCACACCGCTGAGACGAAGTTCATCATGTTCATTGGCGTCTGACTGAGCTAAAAAAAGAGGTGAACTAAATAAAAAATCATAAGAACAGGTAAACTACTGGGCATATTCACAATTTGAAAATAACAACATTCTAAAAAACAATTATACATTTCTATAACCAAATTTTATTTTATTTCGTTATAATCAATATTCCCACTATAGGCGATTTTTCAATATATATAATAAAAATGAACGAAAATAAACGAGGGTGAATGAAGCAATACAATATATATATATATATATATATATGCTGGCTGGAACTTCCGGTTGATCCGCGTCTGGAAAGATTTACTTGTCTACGTTTCGACTCCCATTTCGGAGCCATTTTCAAGACTTAGTGACCTTGCGTCTAGGTCTGAGTTGTCTCACTAGCTGGCTATCATCACTGGATAGTGATGATAGCCAGCTAGTGAGACAACTCAGACCTAGACGCAAGGTCACTAAGTCTTGAAAATGGCTCCGAAATGGGAGTCGAAACGTAGACAAGTAAATCTTTCCAGACGCGGATCAACCGGAAGTTCCAGCCAGCACATTTCTGACCGCGGAAGCCTAGCCGATCAAATATATATATATATATATATATATATATATATATATATATATATATATATATATATATATACATATATATATATATATAAGGTGAATATTATTATTTATCTTTTGGGGTTGCTGTCAGTTGTGTTGGGCTTTTTTAAAAAGGAAATCTATGTTATTCGTTCGTCAAGCTTTTGACATATTCATTGCCTTCCTCAGGACGTCTATAATAATACATGAAAATCTATCATATCATAGGAAACTGAAATAGTTCCTTGATAACGTGAGATTGAATGATAAAAAAGAGGCAGAAATCGTACTTTACGATATAAAAGTAACGTATAGTTGGCAATTACTTCACGTTCTTTTTTTATAATATGAATTCAGACATATGTTATAATCTTCTTTCTAGATTACGGTGGGAATGTCGAAATAGAGTGATTTTCTTATCTTTCTCGTATTCTATAGAAAATGTGTGAATGTTGCTTAGATCATTTGAATCGGTTCTCTTGTTCTCTTGTTCCGAAATTCCAGCTTGTCCGTAATTCATGCGGTGAACCCTGTCATTACCATGTTCTGATTCAGCACAATAATGTTAATTCGTGTGCTTCATCATAGCATATGTCTAAATTCATATAATAAAAAAAATGAAGTAATTGCCAACCATAAGTTACTTTTGTATTTTCATGTAAGATTTTTGCCTCTTTTTATTATTCAATATCACGTTAGCAGGTAACCATCACATTAACTGGATAACTTGGGAAGGAGGTTAGACTAATCGGGTATAGAAAAACTGGAGAAGGTTGCAGAGGAGGTGAATATTCATTTCATCCCCTCGAAAGGGATGTGGTACTGATGAACCACTTGCAAAGGATGTGAGGCTAGTCGAGTTTGAATTAACTAGATAACTTGGGAAGGAGGTTAGACTAATCGGGTATGAAAAAACTGAAGAAGTTGCAGAGGAGGTGAGACTGATCGGGTTCGAAAAGAGTGGACAACTTGCAAAGGAGGTAAGACTAGTCCGGTATGAAAAAACTGATAAACTTTCAAAAAACGTGAGGCTGGTCGGGTTTGAAAAACTGGACGACTTGTGAAAGAGGTGAGACTGGGCGGTTTTTCAAAAACTGGAAAACTTCCGAAGGAGTTGATACCGGTCAGGTATGAAGAACTTAACAACTTGCGAAGGAGGTGAGACTCGTCGAGTATGAAAGAAATCAACAACTGCCAAAGGAGGTGAGGCTGGTCGGGTTTGAAAAACTGGACAACTTGCGAAGAAGATGAGACTTGTCGGATTTTCAGAAACTGGTTGACTTTCGAATGAGGTGAGACTGGTCGGGTATGACAAAACTGGACGACTTGTGAAAGAGAAGGGACTGATCAGTTTTCAAAAAACTGGACAACTTGGAAAGGAGGTAAGACTAATCGGGTATGAAAAAACTGGATGACTTGTGAAAGAGATGAGAGCGGTCGAGGTTTGAAAAACTAAACTTGGAAAGGAGGTTAGACTAATCGGGTATGAATAAAGTGGACGACTTGTGAAAGAGATGAGACTGGTCGGGTTTTCAAAAACTGGACAACTTTCCAAGGAAGTGAGACTTGTAGGGTATGAAAGAACTCAACAACTTGCAGAGGGAGTGAGACTGGTCGGGTAGGAAAAAACTGGACTACTTTCAAAGAACGTGAGGCTGGTCGGGTTTGATAAACTGGACGACTTGTAAAAGAGGTGAGACTTGTCAAGTTTTCAAAAACTGGAAAAGTCTCAAAGGAGTTTATACTAGTCAGGTATGGAAAGCTCAACAACTCTCAAAGGAGGTGAGACTCGCCGGGTATGGAAGAACTCAACATTTTCCAAAGGAGGTGAGACTGGTTGGATCGGGTCTTCATCCTTTCTTCAATAAGAATGAATGGGGTTATCAAAAACTTCAATTTTTCTCATGCTTTTTGACTTGTAGTAATATCACATTCTAGACACCTAATCGAAAGTTGTTCGAAACGAGTACCCACAGTCATATATCAATAATTTGAAAATGAATTAGCGGCTTAATTACATCGAAAAAAATTTGTCCGTCATACATTTCACGAAACGATTACCAGTTTTTGCCGGCGTTTGGTACTATAACAGACTACCAGGATATATTGGGAATAACGCTAAACATGACAGATTTAAGACTAGGTTAAATAAATTACTTGGGAAAAATGTTTTTACACTTTGGAAATGTTCAAAAAATATCTATCCAATGACACAGATTAAAGCGTTATGATTGTTATTCATTATAAACGATGATTCATAATTTTTGTTGTTGTTTTTTAACGTGAATATTTGTTATCATGGTTATTTTTTATATATATATATCCATCGTATTGGTACCAACTTTATAAGTACCGTGACGCGTCCAATCTATTGAACAATAGGAATATGGATTTAAATGAATTTGATTTCGAAAATGATATCGAAATATTCATCTTTTCTCGTATTCTTTGCAGAAGCGTAGATTTTTGGTATGTATTGACCTTTTGTCATTTTGACAATATAAAATTCTCATTTATATTTTCATTTTGATCCAAATACAAAAAATGCTGGCTGGAATCCACACCATCTGCCACTGGAGGAATTGTCTGTGTAATCTGAACCAAGAAAATACTCTCGTTACATTGTAGTGGAAAGTCGGATGCAAGGTAAACAGAGGACCCACTATGGTATGACAGTTTTGATGTATGTAAACGTTACTAACCATTTCATTTCTTCTGGATAAAAGGAGCAATTTTTGTATGCATAGGAAAGTTTTGTGAACTTTTCAGATTATAATAGAATCAATCACATTCTGAGGGGTCCAATCACTCTTTTCCCGAAAGCTCATTGAGATAGGACTAGGGCGACCAATAATATATATTCTGCCGGTTGGGCAATATATACGCATACTATATAGAAATAGAACTCCCGACACATATCTTTGACAGCTTGTTTAGTTTTTTTCAACGATTCGTTTTTCACTGAGAAGACCTTAAAGGTCACATTTCATTTCTGTGCTGACACTTTTGTAATATTCTTATAGTGATCTAATCATTGGTTGACTCCAGAATTTTTTCTTGTTCAGTTCCTATTTTTGTCGTTCATATAGTGCTCAAAATCATCGATGGGTTTCATTTTTGAAGAGCCACCCCATTTCAGATGAAAGTAAATGAAAGAGAACAATTCGTAAGGTAGTCATGATTAAAGGGAATTCGAGAATCATATTGCCTCGGTTGAGAGGATTTTCGAGGAGTAGGACTGCTTGACAACTCGATTTTTGTCATGAAATATGCAGGGTGATTGGATATATTTAGTACGTGAGAGGAAAATCTGGTAAGTTTTCTGTATTTAGAACTTTTCCAAATTCTCAGAAATCATGAAAGCATTTTATACAGGGTGGAATGATGATGATGAATGTTTTTTTTCTGACGAGTAACAAGAGAAGATTGTTTTTTTTTTCAAAGAATAGGGTTTTTTTATGCTGAGGATATTATAAAAAGCGATATTCATAAAAAGGTCGAGAAATTTTCAGATGAACCGTAAAGAGACGTGGCCGTAGGAGGAAGCTGTTCGGAGTAAACTAGAGCGATGAAGCGTGTTGAATGTGTGTGATGAATGTTCCTTGCTAAGTGCTATAACGAAAGGATGGAAATAAAGATATAAATCGAATAAGGTAATAAAATCCGAACAAAAAAGTTGACATGGATTTTGTGAAGTACTGGTCAAAAAAATGTAAATAAAGAAATAAATGAAATAATATGAACAAGTTGAGTGTACTCACTACTTTTCGATTGCTGGTATCCGCAATTGTCTTGGGGTGACGAAATTTCAAGGTATGGTTGGTTATGAAAACCCGATTTCCTTTTGGTGGGAGGAAAGGGGGCCGTGCTAACAATGAGGCGCAAGGGTGCTAGCAGAGGTGCGCTGATCAGTGGTTAGCGGGAAAGGAATGTACTGACCCGAGATTCTTCCTCATCGAGCCGAAGTTGGTCCATTCTTGGGATATGTAGTTTCCACACATTCCGTATTTCTACGCTGGGGTGAGGTGCGGCTGCCTCGAATTTCTTCTTTCTTGAACCAGTGCTCCTCCTTGTATATGACCTCGGCTTCAAACTATTTAATGCTGTGTTGGTTGGTCCAAACATTCTCCGCTATTTCTGATTTCGTGATATCTCCTTGTTGTGTGATTACCTTTGTTTTCGCCCATTTTCACTTCCAATGGTCTTCTAGTTTCTCGGATGGAGGATTTACCGCACTGGCATGGTATCCGATAAACGCAATTGTTCTTGTATTCAATATATCATTTTTTTTGTTTGAGTAATATTTCATATTTGATATCTCAATTTTCTTGTCACAAAATTATTTTCTTCGATCAAACAAAACTTCAATTCAATTTCGACCAAACCATCCATTCCAACCTTTTGGTTTGGATTTGATTACCTTATTTGATTTGTTTTTCTATTTTCATGCTTACATATTTAGAAATAGGTTTCAATAGAGTTTATGATATAGACAATCGATCATTTTAGGAAAGTGGTGGGAATAGAGTGCTGTTAGCTTAGGTAGGCTGTGATGTACAGGATGTTCAGAAGAGTTGTACTCTAATCGCAAAAAGTATCTATCCACTATGAAGTGGTTCATCGCTAGTCCTCCGAGTGTCAATCTAGGACACTACAAGGCAGCCTAGGTGTCAGAAGTCAGGGTGTTGGTAGGAAGTAGGTTACTGAATTGTGTGCGTTGAGAAACTTTGTATAAGTACATCCACGATGGAAAGTGATGAGTTTCGATCTCGAGTTCGGAGGTCGAAACTCAATCATCACCTAGAAGATGGCAAATGAGACTTTGCCGAAACGTTGCGACAATTATCCTTCAGAGGATCAAAACCACAGAACACGGAATGAAACCCTGAAAAACAACTCACCATATATATATATATATATATATATATATATATATATGCTTTGGAAAGACAAGGAGGAGAAGTGGAAGAGCAACCACCATTCACATTATTATTATTATATAATCAGCCGTAGCCGCAGCAGAAGCGGAACCTGCCTCCAAAACGGTCCCACTTTCTGGAGTCGAAGAAGATGATATCCTTTCTAGCAAAACGCGCGGCGAGTGAAAAAATTTGGTGAGAAGTGGTGACAAATAATCATTTGCCCCTATTGTCCTAGCAAAATATGCAAAAGCCTGCTTCTTTAGGTAGTAAGTGAACTACGTCTAGCGGTTTTGTAAACTGTCTACAATGAAGTTTTTTTTTATGGGTTATCATCGAATTTCATCAAGTATCGGCCAATTTCATGAGTTGTTTGAGAAACGGTGTACTCCAATACGACTCTGAACCGTGTTGTCACTTCAACGGAAACCACTCATAACAGAAGAACTGATTGTTGGCATCCAGGAAAACGGATTTATTTTTCCCATTCTACAAGTATGATATAATTAAGCTGTATGGTAGACAGTCATTTTTCATTCTCTTTATAATCAACCCTATTGAGATTTATAAATCAGAAGAAACTAAAATTGGAACAATACATTTTTTCTATCTCATCAGATTCCTGCAACAGTTTTCAATAGAGTTAATCATAGAGACAATGGAAGGGCGAATCAATACCACCCAGCAGAAAACATTGTTTAAATCACTTTCAAAAATCCATCACCCAATATAACAAGCTTTTGAGGAAGTCAGCGAGTGGAATTATATCGCCATATTTCCTAACCGGGTAAAAGTCCAAACGCGATGAGACGAAACCAACTCTGGTGTGGATATAATGGCCTGTATGGAAAATCAGTTCTGTGAATGATTTTTCACTCACCGGTTTCTGAACATGCGAATTCTCCAGAATCCTCCGGTTTTACACTCCAAAGGAAACGAGACAATATGGTTCGGGAAGGGAAATAGGAGTGAAGAGTGTAATTATACACAGCACTGATTCTAAGATAATCTAACAATAATTATAATTAAATAACGCACAAGGTTCACTCTTAGTCTGCTCTGTTCTCGCAAAAATCTTACTGATCTCTAGGGTCCCTTTCCTTCTCATGCCCCTTTTTTTAACTCTCAACTATTCAAAAAGCCTTTTTTTTAATATATCAAAGCGTAGGACCTGAAAAATAGGCACAAAAATGACAGTTATAGTAAAGTCAACTCATCTACAAGAAAAAATCTGAAAAATGAACAATGACATTATACCTATTTTCAAATCGGCGAAAACGAACTCTGTTATGCTCAAAGGATGATTTATCATCGAAATTTCATACCACTAGAGCATCGAAACTTCCGGACATGGTAATATAAACGAGGGGGGAAAACTAAAGAAAAACCATTTTTTTTCTGAAAACACAATAAACGAGCAGACTACGAAACTCCAAGTGGACGATACTTCGCTTAATGAATTGCACGAAGTGCAACTACAAGATAATAGACTCCTAGATTCACGAACTCGAGCCTATTCAAGCTACCATCCCTAGACGATCCCTTGTAAATATTCGCCATTATTGGAACCATTTATAGCTTCCTGAATAAGTTAGGGATTTACAAAAAAGGACCAAGGAATCCGCGCCGCCCCAACAGTCACCAGACGTTTCATTCGACTTATCTGAAATTTCATCTCAGGAGAAGGGAGTTGCGTGAAAATAAATAACTAACAGTCAGCCACCTAGGAGTGCCGACGTTGCAGTAATAAATCGCCGGCATTTCAGAAGATGCCAACATAATACTTCCTCATCTTTTTCATGTCAGATTATTGAAAACCATTTTTCCAACTTTCGAGCGAGTGTCTTATCCAAATGAATGAATTTTATTCTTCAGAAAATGGTCTTGATTCACGAGAATCACAACGAACGGGTTAAATGGACAAATTAGCTGTGAAACAGACAACCTCGTGCATTGTCCGAAGGAGATGCATGGCGAGAATGAATGTTCTGTGGTGTGAGAGACATGTTTTTTTTTCGACGTATAAATGTCAGTGATGTCAACCATAGGTGGCATTTTAACTATTTGAGACGAGTATATGGTAGCCTAATCCCGAACAAAAACATCAAATTCTTTCATAACTATTTTTGAGCGCCATCGAATGATAATAAACTTACCTTGGTAAGAGCCAGGCGTTTCCTAGAGAATGCCATAGTTCCGTTTCTTTACTGGTTACACAATTCATCAGGAGATTAACTGCTTCACGTGTGAGTAATGGTGCGATTACATTATGTGGTATGTGTTGATCAAAATAGGTATCATTTGATGCTTCAACAATGAGAGCTAGGGGTGTGAAGAGAAAATGAACCAGTTCAGGTGCATTTGGATCGTGTATATGAGCTTTCAACTTCGCCAGAAGATTGAAGGAGAGTTTGAATTTTTGAAAAATATCGACGAATTCTTTTTCCGGTGGTGGTTTCGTTCTCATTGTTAACATTCCATCTCCCATGTCCCTTTTCTTGGTTTTACGTGTTTTTCTTCTACGTTCTAACTCTCGTGCTGCTGCTGCGGCATGTTGAAGCCTAGCAATGAACTTTTCAATATCATCAAAACAGTGATTTAATATAGTTACGTCTTTCTCATATTTTTCGCTAGTCGTTGAACTAGCATCATCGTTATTTGCTGTTAGTTCGGAATCTGAGCCATGGTAATCTCTGATCGGGTTTATAACATTCTGTGGTGGCTTATGCATAGATGGTGGAATACTACTCTTATGGCTCCTTGTCAGTATTTTACCCATACGTAATTGCATCAGATCCTCCACGAGGTCTTGGGCTGATATACTCTGGCACTGAAAAAACGAAATAATTACATAAAGCTATGATATGATGATTTAGGACCTTGTATTTTTCACATGAATATTCCCAGGGCAACATACTGAAATTTCTGATGAATGAGAGATTTACTCGAGCAAAGGGGGCTGAAATGAGTTCCACTTATCGGTTTTTGGTTCATATACTATTTGAATAAAAGAACTGATCTCTATCACATGAGTGGGATCTATTCTTACCGAGTTTCACAATTCTGGTTTTCTCAATGACAGTTCATCTGATATCACATAAAATTGAAAAAAAATCTACATTGATATGTTTTAAATGAATCCACTCAGATTATAACCTGAACTTCAGAACAGAAGTAAGCGTACATGTTCGGTGCAACTAAAATTATTCTGGAAGTATTTTTTCAGTTGGTATAATTTCGAATTATTCCAGGAATATATTGAAGATAATGCAATATAAAAACCTATAATCATATTCATAAGGAGCAATTATGCTTAGTTTATTCTACGTTTGTTCATTGCATAATCTTAGTTCAATATTGGATGATTATTCATTGATAAGTTACAAGAATATTTCTATCATTATATTGAGAATATTCCAGACTATTCAGAAGTGTCCCGTTTCTAAAATCTGAGAATATTCCTTGGTTTATATGAAAGTATTTTTGTGCTATCTGGGGTTATTGATCTCTTATACACAAAAATGAACACAATTTTAATTTAGCGAATTCTCAGCACTATACTCGACATCACAATTCTATTAAGTTACCTAGGCCAACTAGCACATTGGTGAAAGACTCTATAATTTATAATGGCATCAAAATGTATAATCACCTGCCTAACAACATTCGAAAACTATCGGTTTTGAAAAGGTTCAGAAGTGAAATCAGAGCTATTTTTATTCATAGAGCTTCTATCGATGTTGAAGAGTATTTCTCAACAGCCTTTTCATTGAATTTTTATTGCAACTTTTTCAGATTATGACATGGATTTATATCTAATACTGTAGTATTGAACGTGACGTTTGCTTTGACAGACCCGTCCCTTAACGTGGGGTGCTAGTTTTTATTTTACTTTATATACTTTTTATGTGACGTAACACTTTGTATTTTATTCTGTATTTTCATCTATTTATATGTATATGTGTATATGTATTGTGTAGAGTATGTTGTAATAATTTGGTTCGTCTTACTTTGTGAAGTAATGATATATATTCATTTATTTATACCTTCTATGCTTCGTCAATGAGAATATAATTCTTCAGACAATGAAGTATATCTTGATTTGATTTGATTTGATCTGATATTGTTTAACATTGCCAGAAAACACGAATTAAACGACGTTTCCTAAAGAATCAACCTACAGATAGATCAATTTCAATACATAACTCAAATTGAGGCAAATCATATCTACTAGTGGAAAACTGCCACTTCTGATACTTCATTATTGCTTAAGTATATTGAATATAACTTATTTAGGTGACCGAATTGAAGCTTTTCGAATGGGAGATGATTTTTGCTTGAGTTATGCAGTATGAGTTAAATTATGCATCAGGCGTTCACTGAATCCGCAGTAACACACAAAATTGGAAAAAAATTGAATCAAAGCTTGTGTGGTGTTTCGATATGAAGTAGGACTGGACTGATTTCATGTATATTCAAGGGAAGTAAAAACAAATCTGTTCACTGGTAAGCAGTTTGAACACAAAATATATTCTGGCGATTGTCAGAGAATATACACTTCCCTAATATTATTACCTATATTTGAAGTACAGGTGGAATCTTACAATGAATATAATTTGTTATTTCTAGAGCCAGAACATGGAATATTGGTTGTGGTAGAGGAGACCTTTTGGAAAAGTTGGATGTGGTGAATAAAAGTTACACACTTTGCCAGGATCATTTTGAGGCGAAAATGTTCACAAACCATCACTGTTTTCGTTTGAATTTCGATGCAATTCCAACATTATTTTTCCGGCTCTGGAAGGATCTTCAAGGGGACCTTTTCTTTTGGACCACACATACACCCCTGTCTATAACGTAACAAGTTTAGAGAATGACGATGCACGTCCTGTCCCCAGAATAAATATTTTGCAAAACATAGTAATTTCATTTAATTTATGTGTGCACCAAGTTATATCACTATCACAACCTCTGAAAAAATTTCTGAAATTATTTGATCAAATTGTAGTAACTCGTCGTTTAAACCAGGACTGTTTGGAAAACTTTTTCGGTTCAGTCCGACAGCAGAATGGCAATTGCAGAAATCCCACACCAATTCAGTTCCAGAGGACTTTCAAAAAGTTATCATATCTCAATCTTCATGATTCTGGAACTGGTAATTGCCAAGCAGATCCTGATTCAATTTTAATAAAATTCAATGACATTCCTTCAGATGCAATATCTCCTCCATCTTCATTTTGAATCAACGAGTCATCTCATAGACACAGATAATCAACAGCATGATTTATTACAAAAAAAAATTGAAAAATATGTCTGTGGCTATGTTTTGAAAAAAAAGCTCAAAATACATAGTTGTCGGATTTGCCTCAATTATGCCAATGCCAGAAAAAATTTGGATGATTTATCACTGTACATTCATTTCAATGCATATCAAAATTCTGAGGGAAGCCTATTTGGTAATTTGAACAATCCGAGTGACAGTTTTGTTAGTTTCATGGGTGATATTGGAACTATTTTTCAGAAAAAAGTTGATACTTTCATTCTAAAACCACGAGTGTGTCAGAATCTTTGTCAATTGAATTTGTAATAAAATTATATTCAAGGGTTCGATTGTATCATACTAAAACGTATTCATTCCAATTTTAAGGACCAAAACATATTAGGAATAAGTTAATTATATGGCGTAACCAGTAGCGACTTTGGTGTTCATGTTTGTGTTGATAAAAGATCCTTGATATAATTTGACTATTTTGGTTTCTCTTCTTATGTCCCTCGTACCTGGATGACCGAATAATGACCGAGCTTCGGAGCGTGTTTTTTGAAAGTTATATTCAGATACGAATTACAAACTGATGAAATATGGTAAATGTTTTTGATCCTGACTAGTGCGATATACGTATCGTTTGAATAAACGATATATAGATAATATTCTAACTACAGTCCCAAAAGACTGAATTGACACAGTAATTATTGAATGTGAAAGAAACAGAAGAAAATCACTTTTCTCAACATCTCTCTCATCAGAAATGACAGTAATGTTATCAAGACAAACTGGTACCATTAACCAACCTTATCAGAGAGATTCTTGAATTATCAGTCAAACAGTGCGTTCTCACGAAAAGTCATCATTCATGTGTATGTTATTTTTTTTTTCATTTATATTATCAATGTTCTCAACACAGAATTCACAAAGTCGAAACGTCAACATAAACAAAAAAAATTATTTTCTGTTTCACTGACCACTTCCAACAAACTGAAAAACTGAATTTGAAAATTTTGAATCACGAACATTTCCACAAAACAATGAAGAGTTATTGCCCGAAAATACGGATAAGCGACGTTTCCTAAATATAATACATAGCTCGATCGATTCATCACCACCGAAAATATTTTTTCGTTGATGTTTCTTTTACAGAAAACAATTTTCATTTTATAATTCTTGTTATTATTCCGCATTCTCAGTATTTTGAAGTATTGTTGATGCAGTACATCAAAAAACATATTTTCTTTCAATTGAACAGTTTCGAAAATTGAAAAGTACACGTACGATCCTGTTTATTTTATTACAATTATTTCGAATCCAGCCCTGACTTTCACCACCAAATGGCGTCTTCAAGGTTATCGATTTTATTTTTCACCAAACGGCCGAGTTTTCCGAGTTTCCTAGCTGTGTGTTTACTAAGCTGTGCTTCAGGTATATGAACAACTAACCCTAGCCTTTTAGATTCAGTTGTAATTTTCTTCTGAAGATCTCATCGTGTATTTCATATGTGATATTGAAATTATTAGTGCTCCATTCTTCAGTACGTGAACATTCGGTGGAATTACGGAGTGACAAAAGAAAAATTTTCCTTATCGGATAGCCGAGCTTTCAAATAAATGGTGCAAAATTACCATCTAATCGACAAGTTCTCTCAGTCCTATTTTACAATATTCGTGAGGTTAATTTGACTGTTAGTGAAAGTGAAAATCTTGTGATTAGAGAGTGCATCATTAATTGAAAAAAGAATTCCAAGAAGAGCATTCCCTAACTGCGTAAAGAAATAAAGTACAAATAATGTGCTGCGACACAACAGCTTCCAATACTGGCCGTTTCAATGGAGCTTGTGCTATGTTTGAGCAGAAATTAGGAAGAGAATTGCTGCTTTTCGTCTGTCGTCATCATGATATGATATGATATGATATATTTATTTGATCAAGTTACAAAGTAATTGTTTTTGACAAGTCAAGACATTAAAATGATTAAAAGCTTAAGGTGAGCATCCACGATGAAACTAAAATGTCATGAAAATTTTATTTCACGAAACATTTGTTTCATGGTGCGTATTCACGAGGAGATAAAAATTTCTCCGCTTGCGATTGTTTGAAATTTTTAATTCATGAGAGACGAAGTACAGTAATCTGCTGTTTTCACGGTGAGTTACTTGGTTCGTTATTTGTGCATTGTGATGGCTACAAAAAAAGATAGAAGAAAAGCTGCAGCTTGTTATTACTTATTTGCTTCGCAAACAAAGAGACCTCACAAATTTGGGTACGCGAATGGATTAAACAAAGAGAAAACCACAAGTCTATTAATTTTAGAGCTTCATAAAACTACCATTTTGTCACAAAGTTATCCCCTGTAGCCTGACCGCTTTTAGTTTTTTTCTTCTTTCTATTGATACTTTGGCATTGGCATCGAAGACTATGGATTTTATCATTTACTTAAAAGATATGCCCATAACTTCCGATATAGCATCAATGGAGGTTTTTCTAGCCATACGATTTTCGTACTACTCTGAAGAGCAATCCCATAAATTGGAATGGGATTCGTAAAGTTCCATTAATTTTAGTGTCATTTGTCGTGACCAATTGACGCTAGCATTTCTTCTCTTACTTTTGTTCTCTACTTCACTCATTGTTCCAATTTAAAATAAAAATCGAAGAACGTTATTTTTTCATGTAAACACACTAGCGACTAGCGTATACCGATTTTATTTCACGAAGAACGCCAAAACTCATGTGCAGCACGTGAAACAAATATTTCACATGAAACAAGACGCATATCGCGTATACAAGTTGAAACTTGCCCATGAAACAAATGTCTCGTGAAATATTGGGTCATGAAATTTTTAACAACATTTCGCGTAATTCAATAGTGTTTCCACTGTGAAACATGAAAGTTTTAACTCATGACACAAAAATTTCATGATAAACTTTCATCGTGGATGCTCACCTTTACATCTAAGATATTTGCTAAAAAAAAATTTACCTGCCACACACACTGATAAAATCACACACCGATACATATTAAACATTTATGTTGCAAAGTAGAGCACAGTAGCCACAGCATATATACCTGGACTGGAAAAATTATGTTTTACAATACTAGTTAGTGAGAATCGTATACTAGATTATAATTTTTGTACAATAATGATGTATTCATTTGTTTATTTAGCACTTAGGGTGAAAATTCAGAACATTAAAAAAAAACAATGGAAGTATCCCGTTTATGAATTTGTCCTGAAAGCTGTCTTTGAAACCAAAATTGAGCAAATTACTACTTGCCCAGATATTCCGATGTTCAAAAAGTTCAGGGAGAATTGGTACATCGATTCTAGTAACATTGAACCATCTCTTAATTTCATGAAAGAACGTGTGGCCGAGACAGACATTCAAGCTTTGTTGATATTTTATTAAGGCAGAATTAGACAAAGGTTTTGTAAAAGATGACTACCGCGAATTGGTCGAACTGTGCGTAATATTTTTGAGGGGAGACACAGAGGGAAAAAATGAAACTAAGGCCCCCCGGAGCTATGCATCAGGCACGCTGGATGGCGAGAGCGATCTATTCTTTGAAAACATGTTTACTTCAGTCACATTGCAGAATTACTGCGAAGGAAAAAAAGACTCTACAAGATGTTTGCTTATTCGTAGTGACAATATATTTTAGAGCTTGGCTCGAATGCACAGTGGCGATCAAAGCACCTAACCAAGATTTGCGCTTTTCGAAGAGGTTAAAAGGGTACGAAAAAGTTGACGCAATTCTAAAGTTTCTATTAGCAAATTTAGTCATCACTTATGGTATTTATGTGAAGAGACGGTCATTCTATCACTGTTTGATGATGAAGTTGATAACCAAACTATTATGGAAAATGATTGCCAACTTCAACAGGGACAAAACCTCAAATTTTAGCAAACGCTATGACCCGTCGAAGGAGGAACTGACTCAAAAGTTGTTTAGTAAGTTGAATCGACTTTTTGTGATATTTTCAAATCTCTTGTTGATTTTCTTGTTTGCCATTCAACTTTTTTTTTCAGATAAAACACTGGATGATTTTGTATCGAAGAGCAAACAATTTCTGACACGACTGCAGATCGACGACAGTTTTCTGAAGGAAGATGTATCTTCTTGGGATAATAATGCTGCTTTCCTGGAATCTAAAGGAAGAATGATTCGTTTGAGAGTTGTGAATGATAATGCAGAAAGGGTTGTTGAATTAATGCAAGATTTGAATGGACTTATCACGGCTGAAGAAGAACAAAAACAATTCTTGCTGTGCTGTGTCCAGGAACTGTCCTAGAAAACTAGTGAAATAAAGTGGTTAAAACTGGAAACCAAACAAAATTTTTATATAGTTCTATACCTAATATCATGGAGAATAATCCTGTGAGTGAAATATTTCAAAAACATTACTTGAAACAATTAAATATTGCAGTTTAGTGCAGCGAATTTCAAGTGAAAGATGTAATAAAAAGTTCATCAACATTTCTTGACATATTTTTATATGAGATTAAGGTGAGCATCCTGATAAGACTTATCTTGAGAAGTTTTTCGATGATAAGAAACATTGCCGATTCATAAAGGAAGTCATACACTGAATTTGTTGTTGGTAAAATGGATGAAGTCGTTAGCATGATAAAGCAACTTCAGGAGGAAATAATCAACAATAGAAGGGAATTAAAAATTCAATTTAAACAATCAATGAAAAAGTTATAAACCTAGAAAGAGAAAACCAAGAACTTCGAGACGAAAACGAAAGACTAGAAAGGTGCATAAAAAAATTGCTCAATAATATTTGGCTTACCAGAACAAGAACAACTCACCTGTGAATTCCTGCAAAACAAGATTCCACACTTAATGGGTGTTCGAATTGAAATATCGGATGTCAACAACTTCTATAAATTGGGAAACTCACGAAATAACCCAATGATAATCGAATTCGTATCCCTTTTGAGGAAGCTAGAGATACTCAAAAATTGCAAGAAGTTGAAAAACACCAACATCAGCATTGTACATGATCAAACATTGGAACAAAGACAAGAACACGCCATTCTGAAAACTCACTTAAAAAAATACAGAGAAAATCATGAGTGTGTATCATATATAAAAGGAAATCGACTTCATGTAAATAACAAAATATATACTGTACAGGAATTGCTCAGTATCGAAAATTTTGAAAAACCAAAGACCAACAGTGCACCACCTACTCCTACGGTGCCTAAAGCATCCTACCAGGAAGAGGATAACGTCACAGATCTGAAATATACACATGAACAAAATTATCAGAAAAAAACAATCAGTCAGAAAGTGTCGGAAATCATCAATAAACCAACCAAAAATTCCTTAGTTCCAGCCCACCAAGTCGAGAAAACACGTTCGAGGTCAGCTAGTAGAAAGGAATAAACAATAAGATTTCCTCGACGAACTGGTGAATATATGTAGTTTTATTTCGTCATTTCGAAATTTCTGGTCAATGAATTTGATGTGTTTCCCTTAGTTGATATATATATATATATATATATATATATGTGTGTTCTTTGATTGAAAATTTGAATACTCATGGATGAACATATTACAAATTTTGAAATTGAAACCACCCCATCCATTGTTCTGACAGAGCCACTCGAGTTATGTGACACTCTAGAATGCAAAACAAATAACTTGAAAATTTTCCAAATGAATAAAAGAAGTATTAATAAAAACTTGGACACATTAAAAGTATTATTGAACAGAATGAACGATGAATTCGATATTATTGTCCTAACAGAAACGTGAAAAATGTTCTTCGATTCTCAAAGTCTGTTTTTAAAAATTTTATTTTCGTTCAAAAATACAAGTATTACTAAAATGCGTGTTTACGCTAACAAGATCAACTACCGACTACCGTTTTGAATTCTCACGAGACGCGCCAAGAGTTGCTGTGCATCAGGTGATTCCTAGAATCCGGGAAGCTGACTCTGCAAAGTCAGCAGGTTCATGGGAATAGGGATGATATAATTCCTCCCCCCAAAGTTTCAAGTCCTGAGAGTCAACGAGGGAGTTGAACGGTTCGAAGATCGATATCTTCTTGCTGGTTCTCGGTCGGTCTTCGGGCACGCCATCTTGGAATACATTTTATGTATACCATGTATACTGCACCAATTATCGATAAGCCATAAATGATAATTGTCCATATGCTTGGAGTATTGGAAATCCCGAACTGGGAACTCAATTTGGGTTGGTTGTCTATCAGCTGATTTCGGATGTTTTGTAGCTCGTCCAGTTGAATATGTTCTAGTTGTAGGTTTGAGCTCGAGTCCGGAGATTTTTGGAATTCAGTATCTATGTCCGGAAAAAGGATAGGTTGACTGAAGCTGGCGGTCTGCTCATCATTGACAATGGTTTGTTGGTCGATGGAAATTCGACACCCGACAGGAATATCGATTAGGTGTGTCCCAATCAATTTGATGACTTCTTCTTGTTGTTGGCACTGCAACTTGATAGTTTCGTTAGATGGTAAGAGTCCAATCCATTGATCGGTTGTGTCCAATCGCTTGAAGATTGGTTTGGCCACTGTGATTCGAATTTGTTGGCAGGTGGAGGTCTTCAACAAGTTCAAGAGTTGAATTTCACAGGGGTTCCCTTTCTGGATTTCTTGAAGTGTTGATGATTTGCAGATGAACCGTTGTGGCATGATTTCCGTGCAGCGATCGCCAATTTGCGATTGCCAAAAATTTGTTTTGGGGAATTATTGTCTTGAACTGACTCCCTACCATAATGGGTATAGAAAAAAGGTGAAAATATTCAAAATCAGTTGGGTACGTTATTGGAATATGAAGAATATAAGTTATTTCATCATTCGATGAATAGCAATCAACTTCTATGAGCCTTTCATACATCAGTGTATTTTCAAGATCAATTTCGATAGGTAATCGATTTTTTTCAAATTGTTTTTGCAATTTATTGAGTTCAAAATACAAATCTGTTGTTTTCATGATGCTAGGATGCATCATTCTCAATTTTGCAAATGCAACTGAATTTTCGACATCCTGAAGAATCGAATTAATTATTTCATATAGATTGATAATTTGATTGAAAATATCATTAATGAGTATAGATCTTTCCGTTCGTGTCTGCCGGTTCACTAAATAAGATATTTCATTGATTTTCGATTCCAGTAAACCTTCATTATGACTTATCTGCTGAATAGTAGTATTGAATTTATTGATCAGAGCGAGAGATAACGAATTCTGCTTTTCAATAGCAGATGCAATATTGTGCTGATTGGCTTGCAGTTCTTGAATAACTTTTTCATAGCGTTCCCCGTCCGTTGAATCTAAATTTCCTGTTATTGATTCGTATATCGATCCTAATCCATTGATTAGACCTCTTTCAACTCTTTGGGGATGTGGTAGTATTTCAACTAGTTTGTTTTCTACCTTTTCCTCCGTGAATGATAGTATTTTTAAGTAGTTTAATGTGTCGTTCGAGAAGTCTTTCTCTTTGGTTATTGAATATTTCAAATTGATATTTTGAATATGCAATTTATTCATTTCAATAATGATTGGTTTTAGGTCATAAAAGAAAATTAATGAGTGGAATGTTTCCTCAACTTTTGTGGTTCCTAATTTTAATGGGGTCAAACCTGGATTATTACTTGAATTCCGAAGCGTTATTTTTCCGAAGATTCCCGGGAATCTGAAACAAGTTTATTTCTCGAATGTGAACGTCTGCTTCAGGTCGTCTCAGGTTATCCACGAGTAATTTATCCTGAGTGTCAGTTGATACGGTCTTGTTATCTTTATTAACTGTTTTCAACGTTGTAGATTTACCGAACTTGTTTCTCATTTCGTTTCTCGATAATTTTTTGTTTCTTTTGCATCAGGTCGGGATTGATTTTTTCATTAAGAATTCTTGATTTTTCACGATGATCGGTGATATAGTCATTGATTAGGATTTTATCGATTTCGATATTGAAGGGATCATTATCATTTACATGTCCGTTGACTATATCGATCGGTTTGAATTTTGTAATTGAATGTATCGAATGGTTATAGGCTAAGATAGCATATGGCATTTTCAATTTTATAGGAGTCTTGAGGAAACCTCTTGTATTGAGAAGACGAATGTGTTCAATCAAAGTTGAGTGGAATCCCACAACTATTCCATTAGACTGTGGGTGGTAAGGTGAACAAAAATAAATGTCTATCTTATGAAGGGTCAGGAGTTCCGAAACAACTGAGTTTTTGAATTCTGTGCCACCATCTGTGATAATTTGTTTGGGAATGCCGTGATGGAAAAAGAATTGTAGAAGGTTATTGACTTTTTCTGTTCCGGATTAGGTGCTCAGTAGGTAGGCCTGGGCATATTTAGTAAAGCTATCTACAATGGTTGTGAATTTGGTGAATTTTCGATAGTGAAAGTATCGACGTGAATAATTTCAGATGGTTTGGTTGCAGTAGGAGTTACATTCATTTTTATATTAACAGGATTTTTCTCATACTTACTCTGTTGACAGATTTCGCAATCATTGATATATGTTTGGGTAGCATTCTTCATGAATGGCCAATAATATTTTTCTTTTATTCTTGATAGAGTTTCATCGATTCCGCAATGATTCGATTTGACCTCATGATAGTTTTTGATTGTTTCCTTAATATCGGTTATATCGATTAATTTCTTATTGCATTTTTTAAATTTTATTGATGGCCATACGAAATTTCTTTGCACTGCTGCCGAAAAAAGTTCATATATACCGGGATTCTCGAAATATAGATGGTATTGAATATCTGGGGATACATAACCCTTTATAAAGTTCACCACATCTTGTTCGAAGTTATTTTGGGACAATTGAACGGCTATTCTTTTCTTTTTCTCAAAAAGAATCGACAATTTTGGTTTTGCTGGTGAATGCAATACTGAACTGATGATAATTTGGTTTTGTGCCAAATTCACTGCATAATCCACAATTGGGATGTTAACAGTGGGATTTTGCTCGGCATTTGAGTGGACGGTGACATCTTCGTCAATTCCTTCCTCGGCTATCGGTTCATCCCGTTGGATTTCACTGATACCTGTGTCGTCATTGCCGGTTTGAACTTGCATTGATATATTATCAATATCGCGATTTTGTGGTAGGTTTTTAGTGAACTCTCTGATAACTTGGTCAATATCAATATCATTGTTATCGGGAATCGGTTTATCAGACATTTCAATCAATATTTGTTCTATCTCGTCAGGGTTGTTATTGGTTTCTTTTGTGTGTATTTCTACGCGAGAAAGAGCGTCCGCATTGGTGTTAAGTTTGCCCTTTTTATATATGATCGTGTAATCATATTCGTCTAATTTGATACGCCAGCGTAGTAATTTGGAATTCGGGTCCTTGAGGGAGAACAACCACTCCAGGGGTTTGTGATCGGTGATCACGTTAAACCTTCTGCCGAATAAATAGGGCCTAAAATATTTGGTGGCCCATACGATCGCCAACAGCTCTTTTTCTATGACAGAATAGTTCTGTTCAGAATCGTTTAACGTTCGAGATGCAAAAGCTATCGGGAGGTCATTGCCGATAGGACCTTGGGACAGCACCGCGCCTAGGGCAAAATTACTAGCATCGGTAGTTAGATTGAATGTTTTTTCGAAATCGGGGTACTGCAATATCGGCTCATTGATGAGAAGATTTTTGCATGTTTCGAAACAGGTTATGAACTCGTTATCATGTACTATTTTTGCACCCTTTTTCAGGCACTTAGTGAGTGGTTTGGTGATATGCGAAAGGTTTTTGATGAATTTTCGGTAATAACCCAGTAATCCGAGAAATCCCTTGATTTGTTTGGTAGTATTTGGCAACGGAAATTTTTTTATAGCTTTAATTTTGTCTGGGTTAGGTTTCACGCCATCAGGGGTGACAATGTGCCCCAAATAGGCGACTTTCCTTCTCAGAAACTCGGATTTGTAGAGCTGAATTTTGAATTTCTATTCTCTGAGTAGTTGAAATACACATTCGAGTCGTTCTAGATGTTCCTGTGATGATGTTGAAAAAATAATGATGTCGTCTAAGTAGACGAGACACTTTTCATTCTGTATACCTCTGAGGATGTTGTCCATCACCCTTTGGAACGATGCTGGAGCGTACATCAGCCCGAACGGCATCCTCAGGTACTCGTAGTGCCCATTTTCAGTACTGAATGCTGTTTTTTCAATATCCTTCTCATCCATCTCTATCTGATGAAATCCGCTCGCCAAGTCTGGGATGGTGAAATATTGGCACCTTCCTAGCTTGTCCAATAATTCATTGATGTTTGGTAGCGGATACCTATCATCGATAGTCTTTTCATTCAACTTTGGTAGTCCACAACTACTCGCCATTTCTGCCTGCCAGAGGCATCGGCCTTTTTTGGGACTACCCAAATTGGAGAGACCAAGGTGTGTTGCTGGGTCTGATAATTTTAGAATCCAGCATTTTAGATATTTGATTTTCCACTTCCTTTTGGTGGATGAAAGGATAACGATATGATTTCGAAACAGGTGATTCATCAGTAGTTCGTATTCGATGTTTCACCTTACTAGTGAATGTCAAGGGCGTATCTTCTTGGTAGAAGATGTCTGAGTATTTCATACACAGATCAGTTATATTGGTTTTTTCTTCGGCATTCAGGTGATCGGTTCTGATTTGTGGGACATCCAAAAAATGTTTTGGAGAATCGTCAAAATTATTGAAATCAATTTCTTCCATTGATTTCCTATCGAACCTCTCAACTAATATTGGTTCTGAAAAATCGAGAGTTATGGGTTCTGTAGTGTTGTTTAGATTAGTTGTTAAAGCTTCGTTATATTTTGAAATAGTGAGGCATTCTGGTATCTCACAGTTGTGGAATTTTTGATGGGGTATTATTATTTCGCCTTTAGAAATCGATATTTTGATTTTTATAATTCTTTCGCTTCTGGGAGCAATTGTCACTAGGTTAAGGTCACTTTTTGTTTTATGAAAGAGCAATTTTATTTTTGCATATGGAGTGATAAGATGACCAGTCTCAAAATTCAGATTCGCTTGTAAAATTTTCAGACTATTCAAACTGATTAGACCATCGAAAACATTATGGAATTTGAACAAGTGAAATTTCAGGAATTCATTTTCTGGTAATCTGAATATCTTTGAAACGGGTATCATGGCACTGTATTTATGAGCAGATTTCTGGAAAACTGTGGATACAATAAATGGATCGCTTTTAATTGATTTAGAAAAATATTTATTAGCTATTACCAGATCAATAAAAGATTTGTTTGATCCGGAATCGATTAAAAATTTCAGTTTGAATTCTGGAAAAATAATGTAAGCAAGTTCGCTGGAATTAGTTGTGTTGAATGAAATAATCTGGGGTTTTATGTTGGGTTTTCTGGTTGTGATCCGATTTGAAAATTGTCTTCAGGGTATTGAGCTGAATTATCGACGTTTTCTTAATCAATCGAATGTTCATCTGGATATTGGTAATAATTATTTTCAGACTGATCGAATTTATTGAAATGATCAAAATTTTCATCACTGTCACAAACTTCGTTCAATTCAGTATTGAATAGTTCTTCAGAGATGAAATTTCTCTGTGGTTGACTTTGGTGTGGTGAGGAAAAGCCTTGATTGGGGTTACTTGAAGTGTTCCTCGTAGAAACACTCATTGGAGTTGGTTTGGGAAAGGCATTCTGATTTTGAAATGGTCGTTTGAAAACTTGAGAATTGGTTGGGAAACGTTGTACTTGATTCGGTTTTGGCTGAATTGGTATGGGTTGAGACGGAAAGGTGGATTGTGATCGGAAATAATTATTTGGGTTTTGATTATTAAATGAAAATGGATTTTGGGGACGAAATTGATTTTGTTGAGGATTGCTGTGTACCCCGTTTTGTGGATTTTGCCTAAACGGGGTTTGAGGTGCTTTCATGGTATTCCTATTCGAATTGTTTTGGAAATATTGAACATTGTCTTCCTCTATAACATATTGCAATGCCTCGCTAAGTGAAGTTGGTTTCATGCAACGGATTGTGGTCCCTAAAGGTTCTCTTATTCCGGATAGAAATGTTTTGAGAGCTAAATTTTGGTATAAATTCTTTTTCAGAGTTTTCGCATCAGCTGTTGCTTCATGTAAATACACATAACTACATGAAAGATTCAGAATATTAAGGCAGCGGTCATAGAATTGCTGTGGTTTTTCGTTAGGAAGCTGTTTCAACATAACAAGATCTCTATTCAAGCAGGATTCGTCTCGTTGATCAGCAAAATTCCTTGTCAAATGATGATTAGGTCTGCCCAACTACTTATATTTTGGATATTGATTACTAATCGAGCATTTCCTTTCAGTTTCGATATGATCGAATTCAGCAAATAAATATTTTGAAAGTTATTTGGATTCGTTTGATCATAAAAAGTATTGAGAAGTGATTCGCATACGGAAAGATATCTACTCAATTCGTTTGGATTACCATCGAATTCAGGAATACAATTTAAATATTCAGCTTTGAATTGTTGAGCCATTGTGATTGGTTCTTGATTAATTTGATTAGGTTGATCTATTGTATTTGAATGTAATTGATTAGTGACTATTAGTGGATTCTGATAAATTTCCATTTGTTCGGTTTGTGAGTCAGTTGAAGACCTAGATATATTCAAATCGTCAAGTATATATATAGTATATATATATATATTTATATATATATATATATATATATATATATATATATATATTCGACAGACGTTTAACGATTTCACTTACATAAGAATGAACCTGACTTTGAGCATCTCCTTAATCTTCTATAAGGGGGCCGCCTGGATCTGCGATAAATGTCTTCTCCAGTACGCCTTCCTTGCAGATCTGGACAATGCTGTTCCAAATCTCGGCAAATTTGTTTCGATGGGGTTTGTTTCGGTCCTCGATTGGATGGGTGTCCAAGGATTTGGGCCGCTCCGTCACCAACAACTCCACCAGACGAATCACCAAATTGATCGATATTCGGTTAATCGTTAAAACGAAAACTGCCCGTTCGATACGCACAATCCCGAATATCCTACTGACTGCGCCAAAAATGTTCTTCGATTCTCAAAGTCTGTTTTTAAAAATTTTATTTTCGTTCAAAAATACAACTATTACTAAAATGCGTGTTTACGCTAACAAGATCAACTACCGACTACCGTTTTGAATTCTCACGAGACGCGCCAAGAGTTGCTGTGCATCAGGTGATCCCTAAAATCCGGGAAGCTGACTCTGCAAAGTCAGCAGGTTCATGGGAATAGGGGTGATATAATTCGTGGCAGATATTGGACACTTCTCTGCATAAAATAAATGGATATAATCTTATTTACAATGAGGGCACGATAAATCAAAATGATGGGGTGATAGTATATGTGAAAAACTTTATTTACTGGATAAAAAATTCAAAAACTTTGAAAGATATTGAAATTATTGAAATTGATATGTATTATGAGAAGTCCCTTCTCAAAATATCTGCTTTGTATAGACCGCCTTCACTGAATGAGAAAGACTTCATTGAGGAAATGGAAAATTATTTGAATATCTCCCCATATAGGGACAATAATGTACACATTATCATCGGTGACATCAATATTGATATAAATAAAGATTCACAAATCAGCAGTGACTACCTCAACACCATGAACAGTAATGGTTGGTTACATGTCATATATAAACGGTTGCACTAGAACAGGCGAAGATACGAACTCATGTATAGATCACTGTTTCATTAAAGATTTCACTCAAACGTTCAAATATAAATTAGTTATTTTAGAATCTGAAGTCACTGATCATTTTTCAATAATAATTCAAATTATAACAGATAAAGAAAACATGTCTATTGAAAATATGAAATATAAACTATTCGTCGATAATCAAAAATTACTGAACTATGCAAAGGACGAAACTTGGTTTATCAAAGTTCAGAAACAGCAACGGAAACTTTAATAAAAACAATTCAGGAGATGATAAAAAAAAGTACTAATAAAGTTGAAATTAAAAAAGAAAATATTTAGCATAATCCTTGGATCACAAAAGGTCTCTTAAAATCTGCAAAAGAAAAAAAAAATCTATACAAAGCTATGAAAAAAACACCATCTCCAGAAAAAAAAAATACAATCAATACAAAAATATATTTGGTGAACTAGTTTCAAAAACCAAAATTTAATTTTATAAGAAAGAACTGGAAAAAAATAAAAACGACTCATCAAAACTGTGGAAATCAATTAACAGACTGACAAATAAAACAACACAGAATAATTCGATAACAAAAATTAGGCTGGCTAATGAAGAAATAACTAATGAACAAAAAAAATTGCTGAAGAATTCAACGAATTCTATATATCGATAGGGGAAAAACTAGCTAATGAAATCCAGAAAATAGAAGAAAACCCATTCCCAAATATTAACTTGGTTAACTCATTTGTCCTCTATGACGTGAATGAACATAAAGTGTTCAATCTTATAAATTCTTTGAAAAATAAAAAGTCTCCAGGATTAGACAATTTGAGGGCTGAGTATCTGAAACTGATTGCCAACGAAATAACTGCACCATTGACATATATTATCAATAAATCATTCAGAGAAGGATATTGCCCCGAGGCATTGAAGAGATCAGTTGTGAAACCAATCTATAAAAACGGAGAAAGGTTGAATGTGGCTAACTACCGGCCTATCTCATTGATATCAAATTCAGCTTAAGTTTTTGAAAAATCCATAAAAAACAGACTCGTAACATTTCTCGAAAAAAACAAAGTTCTTTCAAATAGACAATATGAATTTCGGTGTGGAAAATCCACGCAGGATGCAATATTAGCACTAACAAATGGGATAACGAAGAACATAGACAAAAAGAGACCTGCTTCGTGTATATTTGTAGATTTGGCGAAAGCATTTGACACGGTTAGTAACAGGCAACTTCCTGAAGTTATTGAGCGATGTGGTTTGAGAGGAACACCATATGCGCTATTCGAAAGCTATCTTGAAAATAGACAACAATGTGTTGAAATTTCCGACGAAATAAGCAGTTTCAAGACTATAAAATATGGTGTACCCCAAGGAACGGTACTAGGCCCAATCCTTTTCATACTTTATCTCGATGACATATTCCAGATTGGGTGCGAAGGAGAGATCGTCAGTTTTGCAGATGACACAGCTATTATATACAATGCTGATAGTTGGGAAAAATTAAAACAAATGCAGAAGAAGACTTTGCAAATATCATGAAATGGTTCGACAGCCGTTTACTCACAATAAATACCAATAAAACTCACTATATCCCGTTTCCTTCTTACGCTAAATACTCACCTGACTTCAAAATGTTAAACATTAAAAGAAGAAATGAAGAACAAATCAGCCTCTCCCCTGTAATGAGTATCAGATACCTTGGTGTACATGTAGACGCCAACCTTGAATGGGATATACATATAAACTACACCGTTAATAAATTGAGAACTATTCTTTACAAAATAAAATACTTAACTACCATCTACAATATTCAACAATTACGAATAATATATTCTTCACTGATAGAAAGCCACTTGACTTATGGAATCATTGCATGGGGTGCAGCACTAAGATGTCACATATCAAGACTTGAAACTATTCAAAGATCTATAATAAAAACGATTTATCAAAAACCCAAAAAGTATTCCACTGAACTGCTATTCGAATCCTCAAAAATGTTTGAAATTAGACAACTTTACTTCCTCAAAATTACAATATATATCAGCACTCTCGAAATTTTCGACTGCAAACAATGAATCATTCCCACAACACAATGTATAAAACTTTATGTTACACAATTATTAAACCTGAAAAAAATATTATGCAGAGAAGTTACCTATATCTTGGACCAAAATTATATAATTTCCTTCCATATGAAATAAAACAAAAGAGACTATCGAATGCATTTAAAAAAGAAATCGAGAACTATTTGTATAATACTACAAGGATTGAAATCCACCGTGTGATAGAAAACACCCAATATATTTATACTGCTTGGTAGTAATTTGATAAATTTCATTTCTCATCGATGAAACAACTGAAAAATTGTTTTACTAGTTACTAGACCTTTTATTGTATTTATATAAATGAGTGTGCATGTGTGTGAATTAATGTATGTGTATATGTGAATATTTTTATGTATTTTTACCATCATAACTCATATGTACATTGCATTATTGCTTCTAATTTGTCAGTGTTGCTACGTATATTTCATTTCCAAATCAATGATGTTCCCTAGTTCTTCTGTAGGGTCACCAATTCATTCTTCTCTCTTTTATTTATATGAATGTATATTTTCTCGATTCAGAATAAATTATTATCATTATAGAAAATTGTATCCGGACTGTAAAAAAACTACTCTCAGAAGAACTTACCCTGACTGATTGTTATTATAACTTGAAGTTTTCAATTGAATATTAATGATCATATCATTCAATTTTTACTTTTATTTACCTTATTCAATGCATTTGTAGGGATTTTATAGCAGACCGAAATATCAGGACAAAACACGATTCTTACTAAACTTTGAAGCTCTGTCGGCACTGGTTGCAATTATGCTAGAAAGATGAAATTTCATATTTGAGCATTTTATATCATTAGTAAATTTTTGTGTCATATAAGGGACACCCTAATATATATATATATATATATATATATATATATATATATATATATATTTATATATATATATAAATATAGAAGCGTAGTCTCTTGACTGGACTAGTTGAAAAAACCGTCTAAATTTGGAAAATCCTCATGCAATGAAAATCAACCTTGGGGTTGCAGTCATAAATTGAGTTTGGCTTGATATAGTGAAACTCTTTATTAAATTGTCGAGCTTTCGAAAATCTTTATTTTCTTTTTCAAGACATTAATGTGAGATTAGATATAAAACAGCAGATGAAAAATCCTCGTCCATCACAAACAGAAAAAACATTTCTTATCAGAAACATTCACAAAAACTGGAAAACATGTCTCCGAAAATATCGCTAGGAAGAAATGGAACCATTCATCCATATTACATTTGGGTGCACGAATTTATACATGTGCAGATGATTGACAGAACAATTTGAAAAAAAAAATGTTATTCCATCAGAATGGCGCCAAATTCGAAAATATTTTCGTATATTCAAAGTCATTGGATCAACCGAAATATCGAGTGATTCAAAAAATTTTGGGGAAAGCGTTGGGGTATTGTCCGTTTTGGGAGGAGGAAATTATAAGCCCACACGAAGCCAAATCAAATTCTATATTTATATTCGATTATGTTACATGCGGTGGAACAAAAATTTCGAGAATATTATTCCATGTGCAGACACAAAAATATTGACGCCGCCTACCTTTGTCAAACATTCTAGAGAATCCCCAAATAATTGATAAGGGACAATTGCAATATGATTATACTATGCAAGCAGTATGAAATCAATTTGAAATATATATTCGATAACATGTCTCTCCCGAAATGTCTTTCGAAGAATTTAAAAAAATGTGTGCGGAATGTTGGAGTCAGCAAGATCAATATGAAAACCGTTGTGAGAATGAAAGATTTTGATATGAATGCAGGGCGCTATCGTCAAGGATTAGACAAATATATAAGCATACACAAGGTGTAATGAAGTTTAATTCGTCATCATGAAATCGTTGAACAAAGAAGTTGATGTTATTCGAGAGAATAAAATCAACGACATTGGGCGCCTAACTCGAAAGAAGTATTTAGCCTTGAAATTGGCCAAGTCTGAAGCAGATGAGTTGTTGCAAAAAATCTTTGAGGCTCGTTCGGTGCCATTGAAGTAAAAAGCCAACAAAACGATCCCGTCTACACCAATCGAAACGGGAACAAAAATTGAACCTAAACACATGTTGCCGGTACACATGATGATAGTAATGATAACTCCTGCCTCAGTGTGGACAATGAACTGGGGGCATAAAAGTTTTCAAGGAATATATCGATCAATATCCGATAATGTCGCAACAGTACATTATAAAGCATTGGAAAAAAGCAAGGAAATTGATAAGGTATATGGTCGCATATACGATGAAGAATCTTCAAAATAGTTCCTGGGTCAAAAGGAAATAGATAAACGTACTAGTACCATCAAAATAGCAGGCTCTAATTGGAAAAGAACACCCGACATATATGAACTCATATTTCTCGATGTACCTGAAAACTATAACGCCTACGATTCACTAACATACAAAACAATTTTGGATTTATCGAGCGTTCAGAATTACGCTCTCGGCCATCTGACAGGTACTCAGAGCTAAGTACAATGATATAATCAGAACGATATTTTCTCCAAGAAAACAGGTAAAGGTTAACAACAGCCTACTGTAATGCCAAATAATACTCTACTCACCGCAATGACATTCAATACCAATCCCTTGGAATTCATTTATTGGGATGACCCCAACAATACACAACAACACTTCACATGACAATGAGATAATTGCTATTTTGAGTGAACTCAAAGAGGCAAATCTAATTGTATGAGATGGAGTGCGCTGCGGCATGAACCAACATTTTCACAGTGGTTTTCGATAAGTTTGGACGTAGTGATAACAGTCCCAGCGTCAAAAGAAGACGAAATCAACCAACGTCTTCTAGAGGTAATGCGCTGCTTCAAACCCCAGATGGTACTATCGATTTCGGCGATTTGAAATTATGCAATGTGAAGATGCCAACAGATGCTGAGGATGTAACTATAAACAATATATAGATAACGCTACGCATAAATTGATGAAACGAATCAAAAATGGAACTCTCGCTATCTCAGCGCAGTGGCTCTCAACGCACTAAAAGCCGTTCGTTTGTCTCGAATTGAGGAGGGAACATGTTGTCGCATTCACTCTAGTTAGGCGCTAGTCCCACATGAACCACTATCATCCACGACCACTTACCTCCAACTAGTACAATCGACAAAAATAACGACTGGCAGTCTCACAGCCATCACCTACAGCCATAAAACCTGAGTCGATGAGGGAGTCAAGATCACAATGACTCCTCTTGTTTCAGGAATCATGGGAGGTTAGACCTTCCCAAGAGTGTTTGATGTATTTCGATTGATCCTGAAAAAACGCTCAGTATTTCTATGAATATTAATCGAATCTCAACAGAGTTCACCTCGGAATATATGGTTGGAGATTGAAAACAGGTGTGAAAAAAATTAGCAAATGTATGTACATTGTGCTGATGAAAAAGGAGGAGGCATTTCGAGTGTTACTTTGGTGTAGAAACTTGTACTGACAAACCGTTTTTTTTTTCTATAATAGTGTGACCGATAAACGAAATTTCACTTTCTTATTCAAAAAGAACTCCATATAATTAAACTGAATAGGGAATGTGGAAAATCAAAGAAAAATTCGTGAACATTCAAGCACAAATTACATGAGATGAATTTCAGGTTATGTTACATGCTCCGAAAGCTCAAAATCCGTTCGCTTTTATATTCTATGCTTCGTGGTCTCAAAGTGATCAGCTGATCTCTGCTCAGTCTCTACTCGCTCCACTCCACCCGTGAAATAACGAACTTAGCAACTTAGCTTGAATGTCATGACACTAGTTGCTAGACACATCTGTTAGATTTTGTTGATACAAAAATCGCAAATAGTAAATTTCAGTTGCTTATGCATTTTTTTTTTAGTGAAACTCCAATATTTCATAGAAAGTTTAAAACCCCTTCGAGAATGGTGAAATTTCCTTCCGTTACTCCGGAGCTGAAACCTCTGGCTCATCTGTTGAAACTGGCAGATGAACATGACGATCGAAATATCGTAGTTGCTCATTATAGTGAGTTTCAATGATTATGACAAGAGAGAAGCATTTTTCACCTCTGAGAAATGTGAGCGAAATCATTCGATGAAGAATATCTACGATAGCTATTAATTTCATCTAAACTTTCCAGGAAGGAATTCCATTATCATATCTGGTGGCCCTTGATGTTCTGAAGAAAGGCATGAGCTGCACTATTTTTTGCACATCATTCCGATCGATACACACCAGGGTCGCAACGATATAAATCAAATGATTCATATCATAATTTAAATCATTTTTCAGTTTTGAAGTTGATTCAACTTCTTGGGTTATTTTGAAAATTCCAACATCCTCACATCAGTCAATCTCGCTTTTTTGCAGAAAAATTGCCAAATAATGTAAATCAAATTATAAGAAGTAGACTTTCTGATTACTTAAGTAATCTAGTGTCTGTGAAAGTATACCATAATTCTAGGGAGAAACAGGAGTTTTTACTAGTGAAAGTATGGTTGAATTGAATTACTTGCACTGAGTGCCTTGTCAAATGTGTTCAGAAGTAAAAAAATGCATGATTTGCAGAAAAAAATGTTGATTTAGGAGAAGATGGACTGCTATGAGACACCTGCCTCATCTGGAAGCACAGGGTGTGCTTAAGAATGTCTTACATTGCCTATAAACAATATAACGAGTCAAAAGAGGAACCCAAAAATTTCCAATCAATGATGTTATGAAAATATCCATTGGAATAGAAGAAAAATATAATGCCCTATTAGGACGAACTCAAGAACAGGAAAAAATCAACCAGCAGGAAAATTAAATGGTACAAAAGACTAGAAGAGATGGAGCTCAAGACCATCAAAGCCAAGTTGAACAGAAAGGAACAGGATGAACTAGTTTCCAAACGGCATCATTCAAGGAGTCCCAGCCACCAAGGAGAATTAATGAATGCCTACAAATTTACTGCAACAAGAAAACAACCAACAAATAGCACCATTTAAAGTTATTCGTAGGACAAAATCGTCGGCCCTATTAAGATGAACAAGCATGCCAAATGCGAATATTTCATGAAAAATATTCCCGGCAATGTTTTTCTGCAAGAACTTTTTTTTTGTGATAATTCAATTCAGGGTAGACGGAGGTGTAAACCAACTTGAAATTAATATCGGGAAGACAAAATATATGATAGTAACTGAAGAAAAAATCAAACAATTAGGAATATACCTATTATTACGATATTTCATTGAGTTCGTTTATTGAAACTGCAAACAACACTAAGCTCCTTTTATTGAAACACTTCATCACAATACAATACAATCACTTAAACTGCTCGGCTAAACTATCTAACGCTCTTTACTAAAACTCTACACTGGTGGTCTCGGTAGTGTAGTGGTTAGCATATCTGCCTGTCAAGTGGAAGGCCGGGGTTCGAATCCTCGCCGGGCCACCGTGCTGGGTAATCGCACGTTAAAAGGTAAGGCCTCGTTGATCCATTGCTCGCACAAGTTTCGACTTTTGAGGGTTGACGTTCGTCAGCTGGTTAACGAAAACGAAAAAATTTTTTTTAGAACTTCGACTTCCGCATTTAGCAATACCAAAGCTCTCTCTGCTAGAAGAAATCTGCCGTCACGATTAAGTATTATCTCCCTATTTATACTTCCGCACGCCTATGGAGAATCTTCCGGAGAGGTCTCGCTGATGTGTATCGAATTTTCTGGACGAGTCTGAATTTATTGGAAGGCTACATACTTTTTCGACCCCTCATATTATTTTTCGTCCAACGAGATTTCGTAACATCATCCCCCTCGATTTCAATCGTCCCGATCAAACAATATCTCATTATCCTCATTGTGAAGTTTGAGTCTTTCTAGGTAAACAACATTCATTTTTGTTATAGGGCTACGTTGAACCCTGTATACAACATAATTCTTCCTACGACGAGGGTTGTACAGCCACACTCGTTCTCCGTCTTCGAATTCGCCAGTATTTGCCCTCAGATAGTAACTAGCCTTCATCCTGTCGATACACTCTTCCATCTCCTGTCGTTTGATGAATGGAACTCTCCTTCATTGCTGCCGAATTGGTTGGACTTGTCCAATATTGACTTTTTATTTGACCAAAACAGCCCTTCCTGTTGTTTTCTACTCGGATATGTCACTTTCACATCTGATACAACTCCTGGCGGCTCTCACAGGGATGTCTTGTTTTGTCTCCAGCCGGGCTCGTGCGAAAACTGAATTGTTAGTGAATTCATCCGATGGCTTGACGCTGCAGTCGGGGTCTCTATTTGCTGTAACGCGAACTACTTCCTTTGATATTGCAGGAATTCTCGCAGTTTTGGCTGATCGCGGTTTCGCAGGTATTTTTCTATGTCCTGGGGTTGTAACGAGGAATTCTTTCCCTCCAAACTTCATAATCTTCTCTTCGTTGTCGAATGAAAACCCACAGTCACTGATCAAATCCATTCCTAGTATGCATTCATCTTCTACGTACGCGACGTACACTGTATCCGTGATGGTAAGTCATCCAAGAATTAGAATAATATCAGCTTCATATCGAATGGGCGCATTTTCACCAGTGACTGTTCGAAGCACGAAGTTGGAAGAAATAGGCTTCACGCTTTCAGGCCGAAGAATGTCACTGCGTACCAAGAAAATTGCAGCACCGGTGTCTATGGTACATATAACGTCCATTTCATTCTATTTTCCTGATATGGTTAGACAATCGGTTATTCTCCTCAACTTGTTAACAGGAATGACCCTCGGTGACTTCGACCTCGCAGGTGATTGCGAACTTGGCGGCATCCTGGCAGAATAGACCTTGAAATGTCCCGATCTTCCACATCTATAACACGTCCACTCTGGCATTATCTCCCTACAGTCTTTCATGAAATCACTCGGATTCCTGCATCTATAGCAAATCTTCTGCGACATTTTCCTTCGGGTTCTTCTATAGATGCTGCTCGCACTTTCGGCCTCGAGGCGTTGTAGGCCGCCTCCACTTCTAAAGAACGTACCAAGGCATTGCTACTCCTTTTGAAACTTGTCAGTCGTGAAGTTCTTTGTATCTCTGGGTCTCTCAGTCCATCTATGAACATCTGCACCACTAGCTGCTCCTTGAGATCTCCAGGAGCTTCTGGGTACGCCAGCTGAATAGGGCGTCTCACATCTGCTTCAAATTCCTGCAGAATCTCACCAGATTTTTGTATGAAAGTTTTCATTTGGACAAGGTATAGCTGCTCTCGATGTTGATCACCATACCTCATCTCTGATGCAGAAATCAGATCCTGGTATTTATTTTTCTACTATGAGTGCCGTTGCTTTCTCGTCTTCGCCTCATTCGTTGATTGCAGCCGCAGTCTCGAATTGTTGGCGATACATGGACCAAGACAACTGACCATTAAAAGTCGGTGGTTTTACGTAAATACCTGATGTGGCAACACTGTCTCGGTGATCTCGGTTCTTGAGGAGAACCATCTGCTTCTCTGAACCTCTCATTTCATTTATCATCTCCTCTCCTACTGTATCCACTTACTTATTGAATTGTTCGTCGATTTTCTATACGTCTTCCATCAATTCTTCTTTCAGGTCTTCTTTTATTTCTTCTTTCAGTTCTTTCATTCGTACTTCGGTTTTATTTAACACATGTTCGAAGAACCTTTCTTTGTGTTTTAGAACCCTCTAGAAGTCTGATTTCCGTTCTTTTTCTTTTTGTTCTAATTCATTCCTTTGTTCTTTTCTCACTTCCTTCTGTTCTTCTAGAATTTTCAGGAGTGCTTCACGTTTCTTTCTTTTCATTTTCTAGGATTCTCTTGAGTGCTTCTTCTCGATCTTTCTTTTCATCTTCTCGTTCTTGTTCTCCATCTCTTCGCTCTTTCCTCTGTTCTTCAAGACTTTTCCAGAGTGCCTCTTCTCGTTATTTTTTTTCATTTTCGAGAATTTTCTGGAGTGTTTCATCTCGTTTTTTTATTTTCCTCCTGCCGATGCCGTCGTTTTTCTTGTAGTCCTTTCTCCTCCTGCCGTCGCTTTTTATCTTCCTGTCGCCGTCTTTCCTCTAGTTCCTTCTCCTTCTTCTGTCGCTTTTCATCTTCCTGTCGTCGTCTTTCCAAATCCGCAAATTGGTTTTGGATGAATGTCATTATGTCCCCCATTGTATCGTACGATGTATTTCCCGTATTCACCATAGATGGCTATCAATTCCCAAAAAATTCCAACTTCTGATACCACTGTTACGATATTTCCATGGGTTCGTTCAATGAATCTCCAAACAACATTGAACTACTTCTTTCGAAACTATTTATCACAAAACAATACAATAACTTAAACTATTGAGCTAAACTATCTAATGCTCCTCACTAAAACTCCACACTTCTGCACTTAGCCATACCATTTCCCAAAACACTGCTGGTCGATTCAGTTATACAGCTGTTGTTTGAATGCCGATTCAAATTAGATTGTTTCGAAAATGTTTTACCGCAGCATGCAGAGGTTCGATCTTCGGGAATGTTCTTCGCACTCATAGTCTCTGGCTCTTACTTTTCGCTTCACACAGTTCACTAGTACTTTTTCTTTAACCACGTATGACTGGAAAAATGTTTTCAACATGATTTGTCAGATTGCTTTTGTACGAAAAGTACAGTGTTCATACCTCATTTTGTAATCGAGATTGTGTACAAGATACAACTATGGATGTTATATCTGGATTTCTCTCTTTGATTTTTTCAAAAAATTATAAAAGGGTGGTTACAACCACCGTGGAAAACACTCGATAAACTTGGACTGTTTTATTGAAAATGATTAACAATGATCGTGTTCAAAATATGAGTACTACTTAACTACTGACTTATTAGTGACTGCTCATGGTCACGCAGGACCTATTTATAATGTCGGAAATATAGTGTCAGCATTGGCAATGTGGGAAATGAAATGAGGCCACTTGCTGATGCTGCACTATCAGCATTTTCACGAGAAGTTGTTATCGCTTGTAATTTGATATATGTGAGACATTGTCGTGAGACTTTATTCTTCGCATATAACAACTCCCCTTTTCGATAAAGAGTTGTTGCTTTTGCTGCAACTTTTATCAAGCACTTCCTTTGAAATAGTTCGTGTTCAGTTGAATTTCTTCTTCCACTGGTTTTATGCTTATTCACAAATGGTTCGTTTATCATTTTATCGATTTCGTCTGAGTATTGACTCAATTTGTATTGAGCTATATTGAGTTCGTCCACATTGATTTTATCGAGTTTCAGGGGTTTCGACTAGGTGATATTTTTGTATTTGTCGACGAGGAATTTGGAATGGATTTTTTGAATTGGTTTTGACTAATTTGGTTATTGGTTCCATATTGGTACATTTGATGTTGATTGGTAATACTTCGGATACTGTAATGAACGTCTAGCTCTTTGATATTGTAATCCTTGGCATAGATGATGGAAGATTGGCAGGATTTCGGAGGGGCTGTCAATGTTTTAAGCAGCTGGGCTTTGCAAATGGCTTCGCTATCCGACGGGTAGGGTAATACTTCAGAACAAATTCTCACGCCATGAATTTTAATTTTTCATTATTCTAAATCTCGAAGTTAAATATACAACAAAGATTCATCATCTCTCGCGACATACTTTTGGAATGTTAGCAAAATATGGGAAAGCCATCTGGTATTTTCAAAACGAAAACTATTCTAGAATCGACTTGATATGCTTTGAGTTCAATGATTTCAATATATTGGGCAACATTCGAAAGTTGAATTGGTAAAGGCTAGTTATTTCTGTGAAGTGGTTGAGACATTTCCTGAAGTGAATTGATCAAATCATTCGGGGTATTTATTGAACTATGGAGTATTTTCAATCGAGCAAATGTGATTGAATTCAGTATGTCATCGAGAGTAGTTTCTATGCAGAGATAGCTTTCCATCGATGTTTCTAATGTTTCTAATGTTTTTAATTGTGCTTTGTGAAAGGCAAAACCATCTGAAAGGTTATAGATAGATTTTTATTTTCCTTAATATCGCGATTGAAAGTTTTTTCATCGATCTGTAATTACTGAATAGTTCAATTGAAATTTTTGATCATTGACGTGGTTACAGATTTTTTTTTCAAGAGGTTTTCTATTTGGTGTTCGTCTCGTGTGATGTTTTTAATGCAGCTAGAATAATATTTACCGTCTTATGCATCTAGGTTTCCGGTACTTGCTTGCCCGAAAGTTCCTATGCCGTTAATTAGGCCACGCTTCGATCTTTTCAAATTTTTCGGTATCAGCGAATATTTCCCGATATTTTAAATTGGGTAAGGAGGATATTTGAGTCAAGAGACTGATGTGTGTGTTCACTTCAATTTTTGAAGAAGTCTACTAGGGTTCAATTGTTCAAACGTGTATAACATATTTTCTAGAATTCTGTCATTGTTAATAAGGGCTGAGTTTTTGGAATCTAGGTCTTTGTAAACAAGTAGGGTGTATTTATCGTTAGAAATTCCCAGAGTGGTTTCTTCATGTAGGATCACGCCGATAGTATTGTTAACGGGTTGAATGGAGTATTGTGAATACGCTGCTGGAATCAGCAGGAGAAGCCTGAAAATAAAATTAATTTTCAGTATAGGGTTTCAATCTATGATAGTTCACTTCTGTTGTCTGTTTAGTTTTCCAATTGATTAGCATTGCTGAATTTTGAAAAATTTCTATTATTTCAAATGGTCCATTAAATTCATTTCCGAGCTTATTTTGTATTTGAGATTCTTTAACGTACACCTTGTCTCCTACTTTATATTCAGGTAGAGGGTGATATATATCTGTCGAATCTAATTTTTTATTGTTTCTTTTGTTTTGTTATTTTGTTTCTGGGTTCTCTCCCTTACGATCTTGTAATAATACGAGATATTGTTATTTAGATCTCTCACATGCTTCGATATCAATTCCTTCTGATTATATGGGGTTTCAGATGGTCTAACAGAGTTGTGTCCGAATAAAAGTTCATAAGGTGTGAATCCATGAGTTTTGTTTTTACAGTTATTATAACAAATAACAGCATAAGGCAAAACAGCTGAGGGGTGCTCGTGAGTGTTTTCAGTTCTGTTTGCTCTTATCATTTTCAAGAGAGTTGCATGAAAAAGTTTTGAAGAACCGTTTGATTGCGGGTGGTTGATGCTGGAAAATGACTGTTCAATGTCATAAAGCATACATAGATCTCTCATCACTGTATTATTAAACTCGCGACTGGAGTGACTATGAATTCTGAGTGGAGTCCCGCAGTGTTGAAGAAAAAGCAGCAAAAAGTATTGACCACTGATATTGCGGATTCACTCTCCATTGGGTACGCTTGGGTGAACTTTGTTAGTTCATCTATAATAGTGAGAACATAATTTCTTTTTGGAATTTCTAGGATGTCTAGGTTTATTCTTTCAGATGGTGTTCTAGGTGTTTCGATAATGACAGGTGGACTGCTTAGATTCTTCCTGAAAATTGTGAACTTCCTGGCAGGTTTCGCATTTTTCGATGCAATTTTCCACATCTTTCACTAGATTTGGCTTGTAATATTTTCGTTTTATTCGCCTAACAGTCTTGTTGATACCTCGATGTGAGTTATTTTCACTAGAATGACATTGGTCTATAATGATGGGAATTTCGTCTGTATCGAGGGTTTTCGTAAAAAAAATTCACACATAGTTATTTTGATGTCTTTTTCTGCAGAACTGAAGGAAATCATTTCTAATATAGGTAGATCCAAATTATTTTTAACAAAGTAAGTCTTTGAAAGGTCGATGTCGCTCTTCCATTTGTAAAGTGCATAAAACAGAAGTTCGTTTACTGCATTTGGGTCGAAAGGTAATGGGACTATGTAATATTTCCTACCTTTAACAGATCTTCTCGATAGTATACTGACTCTATTGTTGTGAAATTCAGCATTCGCTTCAAAAATATTGTCTATGATCTTTTAGTGGAGATCCTCTAGTTTATTTTGTCGAAAAAACGTGAGAATGTTTAAGTCGTTTATCTAATAATTGACTGTTATCTGAATTTATTTTTGAATATTCAATAAGAGATTGAGTTCGATACAAATCAGTAAAGGTGTAAAATCCATTTTGAATTTGCTCAAGCAGAGCTTTTTTGTTTTCTTGAGAATGTGGAGTGTCTTGGTTTTCACTTGATCCTAGAACGGCTTGTTCGTCTGTCTGTTCGTTTGGGTTTTCGTTCGACGCTAATATCGAAAGTTTTGACTGAACATTTGCGCATTGTCTGAAATGATTGATTTTGATTCGAGAAAGGGCATCCGCGTTTTTATTTATTTTGCCGGGTTTGTATTTTATTTTGTAGTCGCATTCTTCAAGTTTCAACCGTCGACGTGCCAGACTACTACCTGGGTCTTCAAGCGAAAAGAGCTATGTGAGGGGTCTGTGATCTGTAATTAGTTTGAACTTTCTACCGAAAAGGTAGGGTCGAAAATGTTTCACGGCCCATACAATCGCTAAAAGCTCTCTCAATGGTAGAGTATTTAGTTTCAGCATTGCAGAGTGTCCTCGAAGCTTACGTTATCGGGAGGTCTTTGCCTATAGTGCCTTGTGAAAAGACGGCGCCTATTGCTAAATTCGGGTGTATTAAAATGGGACTGGAAGGGACGGCTAGTTTCAGTTCATCGAATGATTTTTTGCATTCTAAATCAATATTAAATGGGATATCCTTCTGTAGTAATTTTGTTAGAGGTTCAGAGATCTTGGTGAAATTCGAGATGAGACGTCGGTTATATCCGGCTAAACCAAAAGAACGATTTAATCTCTTTTGTGGTTTTCGGTCGGGGGAAATCTTGAACGCATTCAAATTAGGACGGTTTTGGTTTCACGCCGTCTTTGGAATGATGTGGCCCAGATATGCAACTTCCTTTCTCAGGAATTCGCATTTGTCCGGTTGGATCTTGAGATTCGCTTTCCTCGGTCATTTGAAGACTTCGGTTACACTGGATATGTGTTCATGGATCGTGGGGAAATATATGATAATGTCATCTATGTATACAAGGCAGCGCTCGTTTTGGATGTCAAGGAGAATGTTGTCCATCACTCGCTGGAAAGTTGATGGAACATTCTTCAGCCCGAATGGCATAGGAACAAATTCGTAGTGCCCATTCTCTACGGACAAGGCTGTTTTTTGAACGTCTATCGGGTCTATCTCTATCTGATGGAAACCTGACGCGAGATCGAGGGTAGTGAGGTATTGACACTTCCCGAGTTGATCAAGCAAATCAGAAATATTGGGCAGGGGGTATTAATAGTCTACAGTATTCGATAGTTAATAACGACTAGCCATTTGGGTTTGACAGAAGCGTCTAGCTTTTTGGAGACCACTAAAACTGGCGACGACCATGGGGATGCGGGTGGTTGAATGATCCCTTGATTGAGCATTATAGAAATTTGGTTTTTATTTATGGATTTAGGGATATCTATAAGATTAAGTGAACACTGGTCTTGCGTTATTTGATTCGATGGTATGTTTAATTTCGTTCGTGAAGGTAAGATTTTCTCCCCCGAGGTGAAATATGTCAGAGACTTTTAAACAAAGGGCGGTTATTTATTCAATTCGAGCAAACAAATAGGTCAATACTGTAAACTGTTTAATAAAATAAAGGATGGGCTTAGGATGAATCTATTTTGAACTTTCACATTTCAGTAGCATTCACGTATAAAAACACACACCGCCCAAATATATAAAAACACGTACAAGAAATAGGTGCGATTCAAATGACAACTAGACTACAGGGAAGTTATATTAATATATGTTACATCTTTCCCCTGAATGATTGAGATTCTGATTCTCACCGAAATAATCATTCTTACATACATCAATGAATTACATTCTTAAATACTATAACTAATTATATACATCATCATCACTATTGCAGTTTATACACTATTATATCTATTATATCTATATACCTTAAATAAATGCTGAGATCATGACCATTGATATTCAAACATTAAATCCTACATTATATCTGTGAACCGGTTCAACAATTCTTCCCCTGCTTGTTTTGTTTTCAACAATTACACAATCGTCATCGGGTGCAACATCTGAATATTGCTCGAATTCACTATTTCTACTACTTTGATCTTTCTCTCTGGATGGCGAATTCTCAGCTATTTCTGCCAAAAATCTTCTATTTCTTCCCAATACCGACCTGTTACTAAGTTCCACTTTATATGATCTATGTCTTACTTCACTAACCACTTCCGCAGGTTTCCACTCAGCATTTCCTGTACCATTATTTTTTGATTATTTGCTAGTTCACTCATTTCTTTAACACCTCTATTATAGTAAAATTCCTGAATATCTTGTCGTTTTTTCATTTCATCTCTAGTGAACTCTATATTTTCAATCTTTGGATTCAACATATCATTTTTTACTGGCAAAATATCTCTTTGTCGCCTCGACATCAATAATTGTGCGGGCGAACCAATTTTTTCATTAATAGGGGTGTTTCTGTACTTTAATAAAGCCAAATGGAGATCTTTATTATCATCCCTAGATTTCTTGATAAGTTTTTTCACAGTTTGAATGGCACGCTCAACCATTCCATTACTTTGTGGATACCGAGGCGAAGATGTTTGATGTTGAAAATCCCAAGAGGTGGAAAATGACTTGAACATGTTCGAGGCAAAGGCTGGTCCATTATCAGAGAAAAAAATCTTGGGTATTCCATGTCGTGCAAAAATTGATTTTAAATGTTTTATGACTTTGATTGTAGTTATATTTTGTTCATTGACTAGCTCCACATATTTGAAATAGTAATCTATCAGAATCATATATTCATTTTTATCCATTTCGAAAAAATCACACCCTACCTCTTCCCATGGTCGTGATGGTATTTCATGAGAACAAAGCGGTTCTCTTTCCCGAGAATTTCGATACCTCATACAAATCGCGCAATTATCAACAAAGTTATGAATGTCTTCAATCCAAGTAGCCCACAAAACACATTATGCAGCGAAGTTTTTTGTCTTTTCAAAGCCCTGGTGACTGTAATGGATCTTTTCTAGAATCTCATTTATAATTTTTTCAGGTATTATTAATCTTTTACCACAATAAAATGAATTATCATATTCCGACAAGGAATTTCTATTTTGATGAAAATACTTTATATAATAATTTTCTCTACTGATATTTTTTGGCCATCCCATTTCAATAAAATTTTCCATTTCGCACATGTTTATACCATTTTCAGTCTCCGTCTGAATTTTCTTTACCAATTGTTACGTTTAATTTTCGCATTAGGACCAATCAACCATTTCACACTTACAATCAGTGATTGTTTTCATGACCGTAAATTAGATTAGTGTAGAACATCCTTTAGTTTCTGAAGGGCTGCGTGGTCAGGTTATTGTTTTCACTGAATAGGTGAGTAATCTATTCACGGCTAGATGGCGTGGGCAGCTCCTCAGGTTGAATTAATGAGGTGGTGAGCGCGCACGCCAACCTAGAATGGACTGGAAGGGGGCCTTTCGAGGAGACACACGGAAAAAGTTTTGCTTGCGGTTTGACGCAAAAACGTGGTTTTGGTATGCAACAGGTGTTGAAGTGCTGAGGTTAATTTGTGTTATACCTTCTGGAATTGGATTCCAGGATTCCACTTCGCCTGTCTAATTTTGGGCAAGTTGTCGGCATTTGAGTCGTATAGTTTTAGTGACGACAATTGTTGGTTAAGGTGACTGCCGTCCAGTTTTGCTGGGATCATTTTTCATATCACGTAAGTCTATTTTCCACCATTTTGGGTATCCTTATCCATCACTCTTTTGTTAAAGGATAATCGTATTGACCAATTCATTCATCTCAGAGGACTTATTCGCTATCGAAGTCGTAAGGAGAGAAAAATTCTACCCTTCTCGAAGGTATGTTAATATTTCGTATATAAAAATGTACCTTATCTTGATTTGTTCAATTTTTTTCATCTTATATGAAAAAAAACGAACCTATCACACAAATGATTTTTGAGTTAGATGGTGTCAATCACGGAGGGTGATTTGTTATACTTTTTCATCGATCTATCGATTGGGACTGTTTTGCCGCAACATTCCATTCAGTTAGAGTTAGGAAACGACCCTGACCGGATTTATTTTAGGAAAAAAAAACGGTAGAATTTGTATTTTCTTGTGGTTCTATAACAAAAGGTTTCCTTACGGAACTTGGTTAATGTAGGAAATATTGATTTCTTTTCACTTTCCTCTTTACTGTTCGTGAGAGAATATAATTTTCACATGGTTCTAGTGCAGGGACATGGACTTTGTGGCCCAGTGAAGTTAGTTCTGCCTTCAGCACAGGAGCCGTCCAGAAACAGGATACACAGGGGGTACCAACCGCCCCTTTTCCGCAAATACCATTTCCCATGTTTTCTCCTGGTATTCAATTCATCATTTCGAACTGAACCGGCTGCAACCATACCGAAAAAATAGTTTTTTTGACTTTGTCGCCTTCTGAAACTCTCAGTGGTTCATTATTCCATTCGAAGTATCTGGAGATTGAAAATTTGAAGAATTGTCGTTCCTTGAACTGTATCAATAGTTTATGTATTTTTTTTACTATTCAGAGGCTATTCAGAGCCTGCCGAACACTGTTCGATTGAAGTCCCGCACTCACCACGCAATTTGAAGTTTTATGATAACAGAGTGGACCCTGTAAACGTGATATGGCCATACCATGGTAACCTCCTCCTGAATATATTTTCAACGTACTTTGTCACTTTGATATTGTCATTGCTATAGTTATCGGATACTCTTACATAAGCAGACTTTTCGTGTTATGAGGGTGAAAATAAACAGTGTCGGTGGCTTGTAGATATTTTGATCTCACTAGACATGCCTACCCGTTGAATTTCTTGGTACTCGACATTTTTTTGCTCCACTATCTCTAGGTTTCGCGAGTGGACTGCTACGCAAAGGCACTGGATGGTAAGATAAACCCTGTGGTGCCCCAATAACTAAGAACTTTCATATGAACCCCGCCCCCTCCACTGTTATAAAAGCTAGGACGGCCCATGCCAGTGCCCTGTCGCCTTCAAGGGTAGAATTAACCAGCCCCATCAAGATCGAATTATTCTCCAGAATTTTGATACTTTAAAAATTTTCGATACCTCAAAAATTTTCGATACTAAAAATTTTCGATACTTTGAAGAATTTCGACACTTTGAAATTTCCTCGAACATGGAAATATCTTGATACTTTGAAAATTTTCGATACTTGAAAAATTTTGGACCTGAAATATTTTTCGACTTATTTTTCGAATTTTGGTACTTTGATACCATCGTATTTTTTTTGGGTGCTGATATTTCAATAATTTTCTTATCTAGAAATATTTCTGCAGATTGGAAGTTTCAGTCTGTTGGAGGGTTTCGCTAATGTGAATGATTCAAGAACTATTGATTCATTAAGGTAGTTCTCGGTACTTTCTAAATATGCTCTGGATAAAGTGTCGGCTAAAAACATTTTCTTTCCAGGGGTATGAATATCTCTTAGTCATATTTCTGCAATCTTAACAACATTCTCTGAAGTCTCATAGGACAATCGACAAGTTTTTTTTAAATATCGCAACAAGAGGTTTGTGATCAGTTTCAACATAAAATTATTTACCGTACACAAACTGATGAAACTTCTCACATGCCACCGTAATACCCAACATCTCTTTCTCAATGACCGCATACCTTTTTTCAGTATCTGTTAATGCTCTCGACATATATGCACAAGGTAAACCATCTTGGAGTAGAACTGCTGCGATTCCATCAACTGCATCAACTGAAATTGTTGATATTTTTTCTACATCAAAATATTGTAAAATTGCTTCTTGACATAACATTTTTTTTAATGTATAAAATTTCGCTCCAAATTTTCTTCCCAAACGAAAGCACTGTTATTTTTCAATAATGATCTGAAAGCTGCTGTTTGAGATGATGAATTTGAAATGAATTTTCCTAGATAATTCACAAATCCTAGAAACCTCTGAACTCCTTCTTTATCTTCAGGACTTGGCATTTATTGTAAGGCCCTTATTCCATCATCATCTGGTCTGATACCTTCGCAGGTAATGAGATGGCCCAAATATTTCACTTCAGACACACATATTTTACATTTTTCTTTGTTGAAAGTTATATTATTTTGTCTAGCAATTTTCAAAACCTTTGTTAGTCTTTCATTGTGCTCCTCTTATGTTTTTCCACTAATCAGTATGTCATCGACAAACGTATGCACACCCTCAAGATTGAAAACTTCTCGAAACTGTTTATGGAAAATTCAAGGGGCACAACTCATACCGTAAGGAAGCCTCAAAAAAACGATAACGCCCAAAAGGGGTATTGAAAGTGCATAACAACGAACTCTCTTCGTTTAATATTATTTGCCAAAATCCGTTATTTGCATCCAAAGTAGTGAAATATTTGGCTCCCGCTAATTTATGGAAAACCTCAATTATAGTTGACAATGGATAATTTTCGCGCTTAATGGCTTCATTGAGATCCCTTGGGTCCATACATATACGAATTTCCCCATTTGGCTTTCTGACGAGTTCACCCACTCAGTGGGTTCTTCAACTTTTTTCATTATTTTCGATTTCTCGAGCTCTGATAATCTTTCTCTCAACTTGTTATATAACGGTAAAGGAACTTTTTTGAGTGGATATACTACTGGAGTAACATTAGAATTGATTTTTATTTTATAGGGTACTGTTAGACATCCTGTACCTGAAAACATCTGAATAATTTCTCGCCAGGTCATTACAATTGATATTGTCTATTCTCTTGATCAAATTGAGTTTCTGAATCGATTCTAGACCTAGAAGTGACGGACAGTCATTATTCACGACAAAAAAGTATAAATTCATATTTTTTTTATATTGACAATTCAATAATATTTTCCCTATTATTGGAATCGATTCATCCAGCATAGTACATAATTTGATAGAAGTTTTTTCAAGATTCTCGCAAGAAATATTATTTTTGAACAAAATATTTTCAGAAATGACATTAACCATTGCACCCGTATCTAATTTGAAACTGACAGTACAAACCCCATCGACAATGATATTTGCTAACCATTCCTGTTTGCTAAGCGATTGAATACATCCAATGAAGTAATAATTTTCTTGAGCTCCTTCAGCCTGATCATAGTTATCCTCTCGATCTTGATTCACCACGTTGACATTACACTCACGACACGTAATTCTGAAAGCCGGGCATTTGAATTTTCACCTTCCACACCGTGAATTCCTACGAATCTGTTGAAAATTTCTTGAAGATCCTGCCGGTCTCTTTGTTTGATGAGGATGACTTGAAGGGTACTTTGATTGCACTAGATGAAGTGCTGCTGTTTGTTCACTTGCTATTTCGCTAACTTGGTATTGCGAATTTTCTATTGATTTAGCCTTCGTGATAGCATCCTGCAGAGTCGCGCACTCTCCTTCTAGTAACTCTTGGCTGATGTCTTTTTTTACTAAGACACAAATGGAAATACTCTTTACGATATCATTCTTCAAGCTCCCCAACTCACAAGACACACCTTTGTTTTTCAAATCTGTTACAAAATTATCTATCGTTCCTCCATCCAACTGTTTTCTTGTGAAAAACATGTGGCGTTCAAAATCCAAGTTCTTCATTGAAATAAAATGGTTTTCAAACAAAGAAATAAGTTTTTCCAAGGCCTGGCCCTGAGTTTCTGAAATGTTGTAGCATTCACGTAAAAAAACACACACAGCCCAAATATATAAAAACACATACAAGAAATAGGTGCGATTCGAATGACAACTAGACTAAGGGAAGTAATATTAATATATGTTTCCAATACAGGCCTAATTACATGTTCACTGAAAAAAAACCTTAGATGCTTCATAATATATGGCTAATGAAAAATACATTACGATTGTTACGGCTGAGTAAAAAAGTAATAGAGAACAAACTAAGTTTACACTACCCAAAAAAGGCATGATGTAGTAAAAAGTTTGGTACTTTTACGAAAAAGTGTCTACTAGTGAACTTAAGTTGTACATTTGAACCTTTCTTATAGATTTGAACCAGAGGCTGCTCACAAATAAATGTGAACCGCTTATCATATGTTCGAACTACAGAGTTGATATATTATAAGAACTTTTTTTTTGTTTTTATCATTTGTTCTTCCTCTTGGTTCAAGTGGTCAAGTCTCAATTGATTTCGAATTTCTTGAGTTCGATCTACTTGTTTCAAAGTTTGATCACTAGTAGTGTTAAAGTTCCAGGTTAATTCAAAACTTGATATCGGTTCTAAAATAGAGTCTTTGAAGTTTACGGTCTTTGGGATAGCATTGGCATTTATGATTGACGTCGAGAATTCACCTTTCTCGTTAATTTTCACTGAAGCATTCGGTATTCTCACTTTCTCTTTTTCCTGTGCTAGCAGTATAGCATCAGTGTTCTTCAGATTGCTTTTAATTTTGAATACTCGTTCCTAGGTTCGATTGAAATTTCATTTATCTCACAATTGGTTTTGATATCGTCTTCAGTAACTTTGAATAAAGGAACGGTTTTGAAATCTGTTATAAATTGTTTTTACTTCAAATCTATGATCCAGTTATAATCTTCGAGAAGATCAGATCCTAATAGACCGTCGCATTCGATATCTTAATCATAAAAGAATACTTTATGTGGATCATTGTCTTTGAAATTCATAAAAGTAGATTCTGTTTCGAAAACTTTTTCGTCTATGATTTCCTGGACTATTACGTTTTCAGGAAATCGGTGAAGATATTTTTCACGAGTTTTTGGCTCAAATTTGGAAATGCCAGCGCCCGTGTCCATAAGTATTTTGAATGTATTCGTTAGATCTTCTACGTATAGTGGTCTCGGTAGTGTAGTGGTTATCATATCTGCCTATCAAGCGGAAGGCCGGGGTTCGAATCCTCGCCGGGCAACCGTGCTGGATAATCGCACGTTAAAAGGTGAGGCCTCGTTGATCCATTGCTCGCACAAGTTTCGACTTCTGAGGGTTGACGTTCGTCAGCTGGTTAACGGAACGAACAATTTCAGAACAACAATGTAGAAGAGATTTTTAGAATTCATGGAATGTAGCGAGCTTACATGTAACGTTGCTCCCGGAAATTCAGGTCGGAATGGTAGTCTCCTCAGTTCATTGATTGGACTTGTGCTTGAATTTCCGATATTGGGTAGTTGGTTTGGTTGGGATCTGGAGGGTGATTTTGAGAAACAGAGTGAAAGAAAATCCTGATAATCATCATTATTCACACCACTATAATATTGATCGTACTGAGAGTATTGATCGCAATAATGGTAATGGTTTTGGCTATTATCTGCATAATAGTCATAGAATCTTTGGCTATTATCTTCATGATAATTTTCTGATTCTGAATAATTGACCGAATCGCAATCTTGGTATTCTTCTGGACCAAGCGCTTCTACCACCGCATTAAGAATGTGAACGGAGTCTCTAATGCTCAACTGGCATCGATCTAAAGCTGCAACTAGTTTGGGTGTTATGATATTATTTCTACCTCTTTTTGAACTTTGTTCATGGCAGGGAACGTCCGGCAAGCTGAGTTCAGTAATCAAGATCTGTTCTTCGTCTGAAACTTCTACACTTTCTAAGTTATTGTGGTAGAAGTTGAAGCAACAGCTATTGATTCTCTTTGTTCAACGATCCTTCCCTCTTCTTTTTTTTCCGCAATTTTTTTGTCTACACCACCTAAGCATCCCGGGCGACCTGGCTCTCTCTGTTTCATTGAAAATAATTTATCTTTCTCTATTTTCATTCTCTCAAAAGCATCAGCATGTGCAATATCGAACAAATTATCAGGATCTATTTCGAAATTGTTCTCACTGGTCTTGAACGTAACCTGAATTTTCTTACAATTTTTTGTAACTCTCTCCAAACATGATAAAAATCAAAAAGTTTCTTTACGCAGTAAGGAAATGCTCTTGTTGGAATTTTGCTTTTTCCCAATATATGATGCACTCTCTAATCACAAAATTTGCACTTTCACTAACAGTCGAATTAACCTCACGAATATTGTAAAATAGGACTGAGAGAACTTGTCGATTGGATGGTAATTTTGCACCATTTATTTGAAAGCTCGGCAAACCGATAAAGAAAATTTTTTGTTCGTCACTCCGTTATTCCACCGACATGTTCACGTACTGAAGAATGGAGCACTGATAATCTCAATATCACATATGAAATGAACAATGAGATCTTCAGGAGAGGAAAATTAATAGTGAATCCAAAAGGCTGGGGTTAGTTGTTTATATACCTGATCCTTACCGGTCCGATATAGACTTTGGTTGTTACTCTAATTATTTTTAATTAACTTCTATATATATATATGTATATGTATATATATATATATATATATATATATATATATATATATATATATATATATATATATAATATATATACAGGGTGTTCATTGAACATGCGGCAAACATTTTAGGGACTTTTCCTTGGAGGATTCTAAGCATATTTCGTCCTTTTATGATTTCCCAAAATATTACCAAAAATAACATGTAATGTTTCCCAATCTACAAGAACTGTTGAAAATGACTACCCCCCGCTCGGATGCAAAAATCCGATCTTCTCCTCATCGACTTCAGAACTCTTTCAAAAACACCAGGATCGTTTCTGATTGCGTAAGACCCAGCTATTATCCGATTTCCCAAATCTTCCACTTCTGCAACTGGAGTAGTATTTTTTATTACTTGGTAGGTCCAGTGTAGTGCGCTGTACTTTGATTTCGGCTACGTTAATAATTTTGAGATTACCAAAATTGTTATTGTCTAAATTCGTTTTCGCCCCGTATCTTCAAAACAAAGCACCGTATCAAAAATCATCAAAGGACAAAATATCCTTAGAATAGTCCAAGGAATAGTCCCTCAAATTTCTGCCGCAAGTTTGATGAACAACCTGTATATAAATAACATAAATATAACTATAAAATAAATATAACATATAGTTACAACTCATAGCGCAGTACTCATGCGACTTGTATGGACAAGTTTAAATCGCAAGTCGGCACGGGTTATCGTTTATCAATCGAGCTAAGATTTTTTTCTAGACAATATTGGGTTATTATTACACTTTCAAGAAGGTATTCATGAAGAATATTGAACACCCTAATATACATATATATATATATACATATAAATATCGTGATCGTGACAAAAATTATCAATGCATTTAGTTTTATCGAGAACTATATATATATACATATATATATATATATATATATATATATATATATATATATATATATATATATATATATATATATATATATATATATCTTTATATATACATATAAATATGACGATCAAAATGTAGCAAGGTTCAGTGGCCCGAAATATTTTCACACGGAATACATGCAGGAAATAGCAATAATATTGTACGTATGTGCCCGCCTTACAAAAGTGATTGCACTAACATCGATATCATATCGACTCTCCTGTTTCATTGCACGAAAGCGATTTTCAGGCACTAATATTGAGCTTCTATGGGTCGATTGGAGTTTAATTTGATATATTCCACAATATATTTTTCAACAAACAATTTAGAATTGTTATGCAATATACACTAGTTTAAATTCAGAATTATGATTACATCATATCCTATGAAACCGAAGAACTAAAACAGCAGCGCTGGTATAAAAAATAATACCAGGTGAATTTACGAAAGACAATTCATTGATAGACGCTGAGAATTGGCAATTTCTCAAGCCTTTGTAAAAATTCGAGAATTGATCATCATCTTTATGCCCCATTGTCCTCGAGTAATATTGCTCCTATACGAGTAAGTTATAATCCAATCAAATTAACTGTTCAAGAGCCCAAAATGACGATTTTCGCCTACCCGAAAAGTAGCTGTGGATTCCGGCAGACACATGTGTCGTTATTATCCCCTAAAGTTTGCGCCAGATTCTGTCCGTGCGTTTAGCAATTAGCGGTTGAATGCCGGAAATCATTATTTTTATTTGTTTTTTGCTTATATAATGAAAACTATTGATCGGATCGGAAAAAAGGTGAATTGAAAGTTGTAGATAATTGAAAAATCTATCGATTAGCGTTAGACCGATTTCGATATTCCGATTTGTTGCTTAACTATTGCGCTCGGAATTTGAGAAAAGGCGTTTTTTCCATTACTCTATTAAAAAATGTTGAAATGCATTTGGGGGTTGCAACTGTGAATTTGAGAAGCTTTTAACTGGTAGAAACCACAGTTTCAATTTGGTTGAAAACCAATTGATAGGTTAGCAAAAATCTAATTTGTTACTAAAAAAAGTGTCCCACTAGATTGTTATTTCTTGCCCTACGGATAATCGTAGAGCAATGAACGAAACAGTTTTGGATAGTCAAAGATTTTAACTACAATTTATTGTTTTTGGAAAATCGATTTTTTCAATGTGATACCTTTAAAAATGGCGTCAAAAAAACAAAGTTTTTCAAAGTAGAGAACAATTAGGAAAAATTGGTCGTATCAAAATGAGAGAAAATGCATGGGAAAGCTGCTATTTTTCTACGAATTTTGACAACCTTACTTTTGTTCCACGATAATTAGGAGCCAAGATAACACTTTTTATCATTTAGTTTCCCCTCCATTTGTTTGTTTATATGAAGCAACGAGACTTCGACGACTGCACAGAGCAAGAGTCATATTATCCATAGGAACCAGCAGAATTTGTTTTCCACAATTATTTATCATAATTATTGATAGGATAAGTGGAGGTTCTTCCGGGACCGTTCGATGTGCCGTGTAGAGGGGGAAGCCGGAGAGAGCGATCTACCGCTAAACGGCCGTCGAGTGCACCGCGTGAAATAAACTGATCAAAGCACAAAATGACCACGCTGTCTGTATCTCGGGAAATACTGGACAAGTTTTTTTTTTTTTCAATAGTGCATCGAGATATGATCGAATATCACTATGGCTTACCCGGTTTGTTTTCGGAAATCCCTCAAATCGCAAATATTTCAATTTTTACGCTGCAAATGTAGTGAATTATTCGTTCATTTTAAATTTAACTCTGATAATACGATGTCAAATGTTACCTTAGTTAGTCGGAGAAAGCAAGTTTTTTCTGACATTCGAAAATGAATGAAGCACAGCTCATCTCCTTTCCAATTGATATTTTTACAAATGCGTATATATGAATGTTATTCAATATTGAGATTTTTGGCCCATTTATGTGCAACATTATTCTTTGATATTTACAGCTTGTAACTGAAAATGTCCATGAACATTCATCTATTCACATGTTTATTTTGTCTCCGTTAGGTTAGTCAGGTCCTATCAGGCATTTCAGATACTTAGCAAATGACAAAATGAACCAATACGGCGGCATCTGCCCCCAGAAATTTTCGTTTGTTTCTTTCAGCAGAGTGTGATTTCCATGTTAAAACTACTGTACAGAGTGTCCCCGATTGTACAGTTTGTATCATTCCGGCCGGTTATACTGAGTGCGCGAAATAAACATTCCATTTGAACTTTTATTTTGGTAGTGATTTGAACATGTATTATTGTTAAGCTGACTTCTGTGATAGTTCACGTAAGAATATTCAATTTTTTCGATTTCTTGAAAAGGTAAGGTATCTCAATATTGAATAACATTATTATTCATTATACATAATTTCAATTACATCTATAGGTCAAAAATGTTCCGGTAGTAGTATAATTTAGATACTATTCTTTAACTAATGTTCAAACTTTATTTCATTTTATTTTGGATTCACTTAGAAACACATTTTACAGTACTAACATGTAAGGATACTTGAAAACTACTTTGTGCTAACCAGAAAAAGACAATACTACTATAAAAGGAAGTCATAACAATATTCCCAGAGGAATAGTGTTAAGAGTGTTCTAGGTATTCAACACATTAAAATGAAAAAGAGAATACATGTACAGCTTATACAACTATTATAAATTATAAGATACAATTGAAAGAGATCCAGGTCATTTCTGAGAATTAGGAGATTGCATTGTTGCATCATGTTATTGAAGTAGTTTCCGAGAAACAGACAGCGAGGTCATTTTGGGCTCTGATTAGTTTATTTCACTCTTATATCGAATCGATGGCTTTATGCGCTGGATCGCTCTCTCCGGCTTTCCCCTCCACACGGCACGTCGAACGGTCCCGGAAGAACCTCCACTGCTCCTATGAATAAATATGATAAATGATTGTGGAAAACAAATTCTGCTGGTTCCTATGGACAATATGACTCTTGCTCTGTGCAGTCGTCAAGGTCTCGTTGCTTCATATAAACAAACGAATGCAGGGGAAACTAAATGATAAAAAGTGTTATCTTGGCTCCTTATTATCGTGGAACGAAAGTAAGGTTGTCAAAATTCGTAGAAAAATAGCAGCTTTCCCATGCATTTTCTCTCATTTTGATACGACCATTTTTTCCCAATTGTTTTTTACTTTGAGAAACGTTGTTTTTTTGACGCCATTTTTTAAGGTATCACATTGAAAAAATCGATTTTCCAAAAACGATAATTTGTAGTTCATCTCTTTGACTATCCAAAACTGTTTCGTTCATTGCTCTACGATTATCCGTAGGGCAAGAAATAACAATCTAGTGGGACACTTTTTTTAGTAACAAATTAGATTGTTGCTAACCTATCAATTGGTTTTCAACCAAATTGAAACTGTGGTTTCTACTAGTTGAAAGCTTCCCAATTCACTGTTGCAACCCCCAAATGCATTTCAACATTTTTTAATAGAGTAATGGAAAAAACGCCGTTTTTCAAATTCCGAGCGCAATAGTTAAGCAACAAATCGGAATATCGAAATCGGTCGATCCGATCAATAGTTTTCATTATATAAGCAAAAAACAAAAAAAATAATGATTTCCGGCATTCAACCGCCAATTGTTGCTAGACGCACGGACAGAATCTGGCGCAAACTTTAGGGGATAATAAGGACACATGTGTCTGCCGGAATCCACAGCTACTTTTCGGGTAGGCAGAAATTTGACGAAAAAAGTTTATTTTATTGGACTATTATGCAATATTGCATAATCACTTATGTAGAAGCGTTATACTCATTTCATAATCGACACCATATAGTTCAAATTCCACCATTCCTTCTTGTCAATACTCTTTAATTCACGAACCTGAAATATATGCATCTCTGGTGGGTGCGATTGACTTGAGTTCGTCACGATGAAAACCAGAATGTTGTTATACATCTCCATAGGATCTTGACTCATGAATGCTGTGGGTTCTTGAATAGAATTGGCTGGAAACCGTTCCATTATGCTCTGAAAAAAAAAAACTGAATAATCATATAAGTTTTTGATAATTTTACAAACAGCTTATATAAATTTTTTTTTCGAAATTACACGTGATTTATTGATATTCCTCATTATTTCAGTCAAATGTGAATGCAGTCTTAGCGATCACGCGGGCTCATTAGCAACTGAATGGTACAATTATTGTGGTTACATTAAAGTATCATCATAATACCCAGAAACAATTCAATTCAGATTCGGTCACTGATTTGAATTTTGGCCAGTACAGCAATCAAATAACATATATTACTGTGTTCTTTCAGAATTACGATTTCCAATAACTTCTGCTGAAGATTTTCGAGCAAGTTCTGGAATATACAATAACACCAATAAAACTATTGCAGTAACACTTTTTGCACCTTTTCCTTGCAACCCAATAAAGTAAGAAAACTTCGAATTTTGCCATACAGAAGACTTATTACAAGAAATAAGCCCCTGTCGATAAAATGAAATCTCTGAAAAATACGAACAGATTATATGAATGAAGAAGAGAGAGATTCAATACTAATGCTATGTAACAAATATAGTGACATTCTTAATGACGAAAAAAACCTTGAATTCACTAATTTTATTAAACATGAAATCAAAACGTCAGATGAAATTCCTATCAACACCAAATCCTATAGATTTCCACATTGCCTTAAGGTACAAACCCAAATTGATAAAATGTTGAAAGATGGAATCATTAGACCTTCAATATCCCCATGGGGCTCACCTATTTGGATAGTTCCTGAGAATTGTAGTAGATTATCGAGGATTGAATGAGAAAACTATTGATGATAGGTACTCCATACGAAATATTATTCTTGATAAATTAGGCAAATGTCAATATATTTTTACCCTAGATTTGGGATCTGGATTTCATCAAATTGAAATGTACCCAAACTCAATTCAAAAACAGACTTCAATGTTGAAGATGGACATTACGAATACCTTTGTATGCCATTTGGTTCAAAGAATGCTCATGCAACATTCTAGAGAGTAATGGACTATGTATTACCAGATTTACAATAAAATCTGTCTTGTATACATTGACGACATTATAATTTCATCTACGTCACTTCAGAAACATATTTCTAATCTAAGTAAAGATTTTCGAGAGCTAAGTGACGCTAAGCTGATATATATATATATATATATATATATATATATATATATATATATATATATATATATATATATAAATTCAGAAGGACTAATTTTTAATAGAATAAAAGCAATACAAAATTTCCATTTATCATCAACAGCTTAGAAAATTGAATCATTTCTAGGAGTGTTAGGCTATTACAGAAAGTTTATTAAAAATTTCGCAAATATAACCAAACCTTTTACGAAATGTTCGAAAAAAGGAGAAAAAATCATACACTATGACGTTAAAATAATGCAAAGATTTTTTAACTAATGAACCGATTTTACATTTTCCTGATTTTTCAAAACCATTTATATTAACAACAGGTGCTTCAAATATAGCCATTGGCGCTGTTCTTTCTCAAGGAATCCTAGGCATTGATAAACCCATCGCCTACGCCTCCAGAACCTTAAATGATTCAGGACAAGATCATTCAACAATTGAAAATGAACTTCAAGCAATTTTTGATTTCACAAAATACTTCAGACCTCATTTATTTGGACGTGAATTTACTGTGATAACAAATCATGAATCACTTGAATGGTCATTTTAACATAAAAGACCCAAGTTCAAACTTGTAATGTGGAGACTCAGACTATAGGAATTTGATTATGAAATCCTGTATAGAAAAGGCAAACGAACGATGCTTTATTTCGTATAGAAATCAATCCTACCGAAACACAGTCATTAGCAGTAAACATTGACCCACAAGAATATAGAATCGAGGATGACTTTCCAGAAATATTTGGTTCGAATTATGAAATTCCTCAACTCACAGAAACTGATCTGAATGATATTGACGAATTTATCGAAAAAGAAAAAAAGACGAGTATATGACTTTCGAATTCGTCCACCTACAAAGAAGCAAAATACCGATTTCAGAACAAGAATCAAATAAAATCCAAATTCAAATTTTTCTGCGTGGTAGCCAAGATGCTATCAAACCACGTGTAACAATACAAAGAATATTCGATAAAACCAGATGAAATATAGTTCCACCCTACTAAAACTCTCGACAAAACCTGGTGAAAACAATAAAAAACTATTCACAAACCAATAAGAATTATAACCTATCGTGGTTTCAACTATTGAAAAATTCTTTTACAAACGCTGCATTCAAATTCATCCAAAGTAACATCTTACTCAAAGACATTACAAATGAAGAGGACCAACAAAAGAAAAGAAAATATCACCATGGAACTAGAACTATACGTAGAGGAATTAATGAAATGAAATTAGCCCTTCCCTGGAAATATTATTGGCCTTATATGATAACTGATATACGTGATTATATCAATACATGTGAAGATTGTCATAAAATAGACACCTCAATGAAATAAAATTCAAACCAACCCCTATCGAAGAATATCGTTACAATATCTCCTAGCGCCGGCCCTGTCGCTCGTAAGAGAGAATGTCATATTCCAAGAAATCCTGATTCGCGTAGAAAATTCATCATCATCGACACCTCTCTGAAAGATTCTACATAGGTGTATGCAAGTATAAATACGGAGACGATTCGGGGTTTCACCAGAATTTTAGTGAAGAGCGATGGATAGTTTGAGTGATTGTATTGTATGGTGATAAAGAGTTGTAATGAAAGTAGCTGAGTGTTGTTTGGAGTTTCAATAAACGAGCCCTTGGAAATATTGTAACAGTGGTGTTGACATTTATCCAAAGAAAAAACGACGACAGGAAGATGAAAAGTGACGGTTGAAGAAGAAATAACTGAAGGAAAATCGACGGCTGGAGAAAAAAGAAATGGAAGAAATGCGACGGCTGGAGAAGAGAGAACTAGAGGAAAAGCGATGGCAGAAGGAAAAAGAAGAACGAGAAGATGCGCACCAGAAAATTCTCGAAAATGAAAGGAAAGAACGAGAATAAGAACGAGAAAATGAAAAGGAAGAACGAGAAGAGGCGCTTCAGAAAATTCTCGAAGAAAAAGAAAAGAGCGAGAAGATGAAAAGGAATCTCGAAAGAAGCACCTCAGATAATTCCCGAAAATGAAAAGAAAGAACGACAAGAAGCTCTACAGAAAATTCTAGACGAACGAAACAAATTGAGAGAAGAACAGCAGAATGAATTAGAACAAGTAGAAAGAAAACGAAAATCAAACTTCCAGAAGGTCCTAAAACACCAAGAAAGGTTCTTGGAACATGTGTTAAATGAAACCGAGGTACGAATTGACGAAATGAAAAAAGACCTGAAAGGAGAACTGAAGGAAGACGTAACGACGATCGATTCAATAAGGAAGTGGATGCAGTGCGGGAGGTGAAAGCTCTTCTTAAGAACCAAAATTGCCGAGACAGGGTTGCCACAGCAGGTATTTCAGTGAAACCACCAAGATTTGATGAATAGTCTTCTTGGTCCATGTATCATCGACAATTTGAGGCTGCGGCAGAGACTACAGGATGAGGCGAAAAAAAAAGCTACAGCACTCATAGTAGCTTTGGGCTATATTGCAGTCGATACCCATAGAACAGCAAAAGGAATATGATGACCTAATTTCTGCATTAGAGTTGAGGTATGGCGATCAACACCGAGAACAGCTGTACCGGGCTCAAATGAAGACTCGCACACAAAACTCAGGTGAGAGTCTGACTAATTCAGCTGGCTTATCCGGAAGCACCTGGAGATTTCAAGGAGCAACTAGCAGTGGAGATATTTATAGATGGACTAGGAGACCCAGAAATCCAAAGAACTCTGCGATTGTCAAACTTCAAGGGAAGTAGCGATGTTTTGGTTCGCTCTCTGGAAGTGGAGGCAGCTTTCAACACGTCGAAACCGAAAGTGCGTGCAGTTTCAATAGAAGAACTGGAACAACGAGTCGGCACAGTGAATAGTTCAGGATCAGGTTCTGGAAGAAATCAAATCAATGATTAGTGGAATGAGCACTGAGAAGAAGAGGGCATGTTATAGATATGGAAAACTCGGACATCATCAAAGACTGCAAGGTGAGAATGCCACCAAGATCTAACCCACCTGCAAGTGCCATCACGTACACAATTACCTGTGAGGACAAGGTCATATAGCGAGTCCTCAAATTGGTGGCAGTAAAACTAGAGTTAGCCAGCATAACAGGGGGCATGCTGGCAATAACATGGCCCCCAGGGTCATGTTAACAGGCTAAAAAGGACAACTGAGAGCCCAACCATTCCAGGAAAATTGAATAAAATTGATGTTATATGCACCATAGACACCGGTGCTGCAGTTTGCTTGGTACGCTGCGATATCCTTCGGACTGGAAGCGTGAAGTCTATTTCTTTCAACATCGTGCTTCGGACAGCCACTGGTGGAAACGCGCCTATTCGAGGAGAGGCTGAAATTACATTAATTCTTGGGCGACTCTCCATCATAGCTACAGTTCACGTCGCAGATATATAGAACATAAATTTACACTCGGAACGGACTTGATCAGTGACTATGGATTTTCATTCGACAATGAGAAAGATTATGAGATTTGAAGGAGAAGAATTTGTCATTGAAACTCCAGCAGAAAGGACGATACCTACGGAACTGAGATTATTGAAAACTGAGAGAATTCCTAGATTTTCAGAGAAGGTAGTTTGCGCTGCATTAGATGAAGACCCTGGGTGCTGCGTTAGAATGGTACAGCCATGTGATGAATCTCACAACAACTTGGTTCTCGCACGAGCCTTGGTAAAACGAAACAAACCATTCCTGTAAGAGTTCCAACGTGTATCCTGAAAAAGTAACAGTTGAAGAAGGTGATGTCATTGGAACCTGTGAACCAGCTACGTGGGTAGGAAGCTGCCAAGAGTTTCATCAGGAGTGAAAGAGACATCTTTGATTCGACAACAGCAGGAATAACTAACTTGGTCAAATAAAGAGTAAATACTGGCCAAGCCCACCCGAATTTGACAATCTTCAAGGAGAGTTCCATTTGCCAAACAACAAGAAGTGGGAGAGCTTGTTGACAAGATGATGATAGAAGGTGTGATTGGAGAATCATCGAGCCGTTGGTCTGCACCTGTTGTGTTTCCAATAACGATGGATCCACGAGATTCTGTGTCGATTACAGGAAATTGAATTATGTCACTCAGAAGGACAGCTACCCTCTAACAAGAATAGATGACACATTAACGACTCTGGAATGTTCTTGTTGGTTCCCAACACTAGATCTGAAGAGTGGATTTCGGAAAGTGGGCATACATGAAGATGATAAGGAGAAGACTGCATTCTCGACTAGGAGCGGACTCTATGAGTTTACTGTTATGCCGTTTGGATTGTGTGATGCTTCAGCAACATTTGAGAGAATCATGGAGCTGGTCCTGCGTGGGCTCACTTGGAAGACTTGTCTTATATACCTCGACGACGTTTTTTTTTATGGGGAAGACATTCGCAGAAAATCTGCATAATTTGCAAGAAGTCTTCCAACGATTCAGGAATGCCAACCTCGAACTCAATCTCTGAAAATGCTCATTGTTCCAGAAAGAGGTGGATTTTCTGGGCCATAGTGTCATCAGAGGGTATCCGAACAGATGAAAGGGAGATACAGGCACTAAAATACTGGCTGATACCAAGAGACAAACATGAAGTGAGGAGTTTCCTAGGTCTCTGCACATACTACCATCGGTTCGTAGAAGGATTTGCTGATATTGCGGCACCCCTACATGGGTTGACAGAAGATCGAGTCAAATTCATTTGGTCCAACGAAAGTGAACGAGCATTTGGAAAACTGAAAGTTGGTCTATGTTCCAGTCCCATTTTCAGTTTTCCAGGAGTATACAGACTGTGCAGCACTGAGCAGCCATGAAGTATACAGGGACGTCTCAAAATGATTATGGTTGCGCTAACCCCTAGGCGATGTCTCCAAGAAAAGAAATTATCTCTATTCGAAATGAAATATGAGAGCGACAGAAACACAAAAATTGAGAATATTATAGTTTAAGGTGAATTCATAGAAAATATTGCAGACATCGCGAATATTTCAGCGTTCACCGGATGAAACCTTCTTATGAAAATGTAACAAAAGTAGATTATTAACCGCAGTTAACCGTTGTTTATTATTATTTCAGTATTGAAATGATGTTTGATAGCGTTACTGAAATCCACAGAATGCGAGACATTGGTTCATTTTTTTCACTGGGACCATACCTCTCCTTTCAAGACGTTTTTCAGAATACTGTCAACCATTTTTCTGACGTCTCATTAGATATCATTCTTTTTCAGGGTCCACTCCGTTGAAACCGACACTCCTCTATTTTCTTTGAATAATCGGAGGAGTCAATCTGGTGCAATTTATTCCACCCAAATTGAAATATTTCCCTCAATTTGCGTATTGAGCTTTTGACAGCTAACTTAGGCTCTTTGTCGCTCCAATTCAGCTGATTTCCTTTCGGTTTGCTCTTCTGCAAATCTCTGGGGACTCAACTTCCCATTCAAATCAGATTTTCGCGCTTCAAATGATGAAAATTCGGCTCGATGCTCTTCAAAGTACTCCTCATACTCCCAATAATTTATGAGAATGAATTTCATCAGGGAAGATAGTTCACGTAATCCGATGGCTCTCGGTGATCGCATTTACATGAGAAGTCCTTCGAAATCTAAAACATCCAAAACTGTTCTGTTCTGGATTCAATATGTGCATTTTTCTTCAATAATCGGATCACATGCCCCTTTCTCTTATATCCCAGAATATCCAAGCCAATCTAACAAATTTTCCCTTGATTGCGCATGAATGGTCACATTAATATTCTAAAAGGCATTATGTTTATCATATCAATGTTGAATTGTCGGCAAATATCTTGATCTTCACTTAACCTTGAGACAACTGTTTCATATCAAAATCACGAATCAGTTTCATGAGAGAAGACATTGTTGGGCGCTCGACTTCAAAGCAGTTACTCAACAAGTTTATCGCAAATATATGGTATGAAAGTTTCCAAATATGGTGGGGAGATCACCTGATAACCGAAAACTGGCTAATATTTTGTCATTTGTGAGATGGTGGCGCCAACTTAAGATTTGTCGACTATTGAGGTCTAGAGTAACCTCAATTCTGTCGTCTATCCCATTTGCAGGACGGTGACGTCATGAGGCTCCAAATTCGATTGTTTCAAGTGTAAATTGACTGAATTAACTTCACATCTGTCAAGTGTTACTTCATAACATTCACTTATTAGCTCATTTGCGAGATGGTAACGTTATGAGGCGCCAAATTCAAAATCGTCAACTGTCAATTGACAGATGACACAATGTCAAATTCAAATTCGACGAGTGTCACCCCAAATTTGTCGTATATCATCTCATTACTATCAAGTGTAATCTCAAATTTACCGTATATCATATCCTTTGCGAAATTGTCATCAAGGTTCCAAATTCGATTAAGATAATTTGAATATTACGATGAAAATTATTGATGAGCGAATTTATGATACGGATGTTCTACATATCGGACAATTGTCGAGAAGTGGCTGAGCAATCAACACAGCATACTGAATGCTTGAGACTACAATGATTCCATTTTCCAAACAAATTTTGCAAGTGTAACCTTATCAGAGTCTAATGCTCATTCTTGAGGGTTTTCATTTCCAGATTTGAGTTTTTGAGTTTCCGAAATTCACATTCATTACAGTGAATCTGATGCTGAGTCCATACTTCATCTCCAGGCAGCCAATCTTTCACCCCAAGGCCGCAGTAAAAGAACTTGACTCGATCACTTCTGTCGGTATGAAAGAATCCTGCCTCGGATAGATCGTGTGGTTTTTGTTGAAGAGCCACCGGCCAATCATCAAACTTCCTCAATCGAGCTCCTATACGGGCATGATCTTCGTGGATTGATCGTCTTTTTTGTCCCACATACAAAAAAATCTGTTTTCTCATCTGAAAATGTGCAATCAGTTTGTCATCTGAAATGATTCATCGGAGGACCATTTTCAATTTCCCATCTTAATCCCTCGAAGTCACATTTCGGAGACACACTATATGTTATTTACCGGTATAAATAAACCCAGCATCAGCAAGTTTATATTTTGATAATTCAGATGTCTAATCACGAAAAATTTCGAGCCTATCTGAATAGGTGTAAAAATTTCTTTTCAGTAGTTATCGTTTTCGCTAACACCTCCATTCTCAATGCAACATATATCTCAACTGAAATGGAACTCGAAATACTCCATAATATATTTATTCAGAAAATGTTACAATCCGAATCTTTTTTTTTACTTGATAATACACAATTATGACAAAAATAATATAGAATTCACAATCGATTAGTTGCATCTGTCTAGCTGTTGTGAGTGCTATCGAGAACAAGCCACTCGACATACATCTCATTGCCTTTCTTCATAAGGACTTTTTCCACCAAAAAAAAACATCAGGGTCCATTGTTTTTGTGATTCTTTTTCGTGAAACACCACACTGCTTGTACGTCCCACCATATCTGCCAACAAGTAGGTAGTGGGTTTGGTGGTTTTCACTTCGACTACCTGAAACAATTCTGTCGTCCAATGGAGCTTGTATCTCTTTTCAGAAACATGTTTGGCTTTTGATATGCGAACAATATTGCTGGCTTTGAATTCCCTAGGCCCTGCTATTTCCGTGTGAGAATACGTTCATTTGATAATTCAATTTTCGTTGGCTTTCGTTCTATCACAGGGCTTCATATTGATGGTTCGATGCTTGCGATTGCTGTGATTTCCCACGATTTCAGGTGGAATATCCAACTATTCGTAGGAACCGTTCAAACTGAATTTGTTTTCAATGTTTGAATGACTCACTTAGCATTTACAAATGTTTTCAAAGTGTACGTCCTATAATAATTGCTGTTGTGACCTATCGGAGACGCAACTAGCTCATTGAAGGGGCTTCCACCTTCCAATGCAGTTTGCATATTCTGAATGTTCGCAAGATACCCCTTGTGGCGTGCTGTATTGAATGTTTGCAACATACCCCTTATGGCGTGCTGTATTTTTGCGCCATCTCCACAAAATCTCCATATAGGGTTTCAATTCGTTTGTTCAGTTCATTGTTCTCTTGGGTAATTTGTCTCATATGTTCGGCGATTTCAGCATCGGATTATTCGTTCATCTAAAAGCAACATAGTTCCCTGAAGATTTTCAGCTCCCATTTCGAGATCATTCTCTACACATTGTTTTCGCGTAGCACAATGTGATGAAAGATTTTCCGTTCAAGTTTTCCTTTTTCTATTCGTGTCATATAGTTATGCGTAGTGTTATCCATATATTGTTCATTGGCCACATCTTCAGCATCTGTTGGTATCTTCACATAACCCATCTTCAGATAGTCTGCATCAATATTTCCATCGTGAGTATAATTGAGGGCTATACCTGAACAATCACAAGACCCTTACGGCTCTTCATCGGAGTCTGATGTTGATTTGGCAGCGTAACCGAACTTGTTGATGCTCATTATGAGACTGATGCAGAAGAGGTGGAACATTTATATTTATTGAACGACTCTTGTCTCCTTCAATTCCTCAGGAATTGCCACAATTTCATTGTGTACAGATGGATTGTATTACCAGCCTCTCGAGACGCAATGAGAAGTTATAGCCTGTCGACCACTTCATCAAAATCATCCCAATAAACATATTCGAATGGTTTTTCGTTAAATGTTAAACTATTGATGGAAATGCCACCACAGTTACAGTACTGTTTAGATGTGCGGCGTTGTCAACTCCAATATCTGCTTACAATTTTCGAAATATTCATTTTCATATTCATCAGGGTTATCATAGAAGGGTAATTGATAGAGGCCTGAGGATTCCTCAAAGTGATGCTCCTCTGTTGAGATTTTTCCTTCGCGAAAATCAAATCCCTTTTTCCCCAGGAACAATTTTGAAGTAACCAAGTCATGTCTGTCATCGTATATCAGTTTGCTCATTTTCACCCAAATTTTCCTCAATATATTTCCGTGACATTTGTGGACATTGTTCTAGATGATCATTCTCAAGCTTTCGCTTCACCAACATCTCTCAGCTGCCGAAATTTGGTAGGCCCTGAAGGAGGCGGCTTTCTTCCACATTTTTTTTGTTTGTTTCATCAGTTTTGGCGTATTTTGGTTCGAATAATGGTCGCAGTCAAATTTACGTTCCATTGGTGATAATGCAGCAATTTGTTTCCATGTTTCAGTAGAGGGCAGTGGTCTCGGTAGTGAAGTGGTTAGCATATCTGCCTATCAAGCGGAAGGCCGGGGTTCGAATCCTCGCCGAGCCACCGTGCTGGGTAATCGCACGTTAAAAAAATAAGGCCTCGTTGATCCATTCCTCGCACAAGTTTCGACTTCTGAGGGTTGACGTTCGTCAGCTGGTTAACGGAACGAACAATTTTAGAACAATTTAGAACAATTTACGGCTTGAATAATTTTCAAATAGCTCCATTTTCTTCTGACTTGTAGTCCAAGTATTCCCCTGCACTCCTCTTGAGTTGTCTAATATCAATTGCTATCGCGGTTCAGCTCTAGTTAAAAAACTGACGCAACTCATGAACGATACCATAAATAGTTGTAGGGAAGCTATGGATAATATACGGATGGATAATATTATAAGATCGTCCATAAACGCAAAATAGATTCCAAATCTTCCATATGGGCCTGACGTCCTCTTCCTAATTTTATCCCACGATTCTTGTTCGTAATGGAAGGGTTGGAACTCTTTCCTCATCAAATTCATTCATTTGCTGTAGTCCACATGGAGTAGACGTGTGTAGCGAGCTCCTAGCAAAATAAGTTAAAAGTGTTCGATACCGCACTCAAAAAGTGAAATATAGCACATTGAAGGCCTGGACCAGAAGGAATTTCTACGAGTATATAAGAAATAAATAGTGTCAGTTATTACTATAAAATGCCGCTAACACGGGAACAAACCGATGAGCTGAAAACAATAGTGAACGTGACGATAAAACAATTGTGGATGGACCAAGAGTTCTTAAAAACAATTGCAGATAAGGTTTCGGCAGAAATCACAAAAAACCTCAACGATAAGCTGAAAAAGTACGATAAACACCTGAGTGAATTAACGCAAGAATTTAGCGTGCAGAAGAATGAAAATAAAAAGAAGTTTGAAGAAATGGATACGAAATTGGAACATCTACAAAATGAAAACGTCAACCTTATAAAAAAACTTGATGCTATTGAACAGGAATCCAAAAAATGTAATCTGCGTATATACAGCCTAAAAGAGGAGGTAAACGAAAATATCAAGGAAATCGTTTTGTCCCTTCTGAACTCAAAAATGGGTCTGAATATCACGCCTATCGAAATTGAAGCATGCTACAGGATTGGGAAAAAAAACAATGGGAAAAGCAGGGGTGTATTCCTGAAGATGAAAGACTGGCATACAAAAAATACAATATTTCTCAACAAGAAGTTGCTCAAGGGAACAAATATCGTGATTAAAGAAGACTTAACAGCCACTAGACTCAGACTCATGGATGAGGCAATTAGGAAACTGGACTTCAAAAGTGTATGGACGGATAATGGCAAAATAATTATTAAGAAAAATAATCAAATCAAAACCATACACTCTCTACAAGATCTGAATTTATCATAATATCCAATAGGTACCAGAATAATATTTGTTTGTTGGTTTAAAATGCGAATTTATAAAACTGCTAAGGAAACCTCGTGCATCCACTTCTATTTTCTTGTTATTTAGATTCTCTACATACCATACACAAGTATTCTCCTTAATATTATATTATTTTTAAACATGTTAGATTTGATGGATTTGTTGGATCAACAAGGTGGGATCGAAACAAAAATATACAAGCACTTTGATGAATGTCTCAGTGGAGAAATAAATAATGAATTAATCATAGTTACATTCAATATACGGAGTATATTGAATGTATTGTATATTGTGTATTGAATGAATCACGAACTCAATAGAATATTGCCAAAACAGAACGTGCAATCCTCCATATTTCTCAAACCAGTCACAAACAACGAATTGATTACAGTAATAGGAACTTTAAAAAACAACACTGCACCAGGTCATGATGGTATTTCAGTCAAATTAATAAAGCTCATTCATTCTGATATCATTCAACCCATGACTCACATTATTAACCTAACATTCGCAAGCGGTGTAATCCCAAGCCAATGGAAATTAGCTATAATTACCCCCATCTACAAAGCAGGAGATTATAAAAACACTTGCAATTATAGGCCTATATCCTTAATCAGTAATTTAGCAAAAGTTTTTGAAAAATGCCTCAAAAATAGACTAGTGGAGTTTTTTGAAACTCATGACGTATTGACAGACAGACAATTTGGGTTCAGAAAAAATACTAGCACGGAATTCGCAGTGATAGATCTTATTCAGGAGATAGTGTTGGGTTTGGACGGGTCAAGAAAAAGCATGGCTGTGTTTCTTGATTTGGCCAAAGATTTCGACACTGTTTCTCACAATGTGCTACTGGATAGGCTCGATAGGGTTGGTATAAGAGGTCCAGCATTGAAACTGTTACAATCAAACTCAACAGAAAGAATCCAGAGAGTGAAAATTGATAATACCCTAAGTGATCCTCTCAAAATAAATTATGGTGTACCACAAGGGCCCCTTACTGTTTCTAGTTTACATGAATGAAATTGCAAATTTGAAAGGATTTGAAGGCCACCTAGTATCTTATGCAGATGACACGGCTATCGTTTTCAGTGGGGATAATTGGGATGGGCTGTACAGGAAAGCTGAGAAGAGTCTGACCTCTATATATCTATGGCTAAACCATAGTCTGCTCAGCCTTAATTTCCAGAAGAGCAAATTCATAACTTTCAGCATAAGTAACATAGACCTACCTAGAGAAAATCATTTAAGCTTTCATGAACCTTCTTGTGGAGGTCTGAATTGAAGCTGCCCCGTAATAGTGAAAACAGATAAAATTAAATATTTAGGTATACTAGTTGACCAATTTCTGAGGTGGGATGAACATGCCACCTACATTGCAAAAAAACTCCGGCAACTGATGCATAAATTTTACCTATTGCGAGACATTCTAAACCGAAAAAATATGCTATTAATTTATAATGCATTAGCAGAATCTCTCTTGAGATACTGCATCATAATTTGGGGGGGACTTAGCAATATTGCCCAAAAAAATTTACAAGTCACACAAAATAGTCTCATTAAAATATGTATGAAGAAAACCAGACTCTTTTCAACAACTTTACTTTATGAACAAGCTGGCATATTCAATGTAAAAAACTTATTCATTTACCATTCTCTATTATACATGCATTCAAAAATAGAACCAAAAATCAATATTAGCAAAAAATACCAAACTCGATCTATCGCAAACTTATCCATAAACATACCACTATTTTCGAAAAGCCATGCACAAAAATTTATTTTTTATATTGGACCGAAATTATATAATATGATGCCAATTGAAATAAAAAATATCAAAAGTAGGTTTATTTTCAGGAAAGAAATAAAAAAACTTATCAATGCAAACAAAATTAGTTTAGAAAAAATTGTATAGTGTCACCTTTTGATCCAGTAAATTAAATTGAAAAGTGAGTTGAGCTTACACTCACATTTGATATATTGTACACATCGATTGCTGACCCTCCATTTGATACTGGAAAACATAAGACAAGCACACCAGTGCTTAGATGGTTTCCGGTCAATTGGAGGATTCAGTATTACTAACATTGTTTTTTTTTTCTCTTCCATAAATTGTACTATTTCCTATGAGATAATTTATGTAATTATTATGTGTATATTGAAGCATCTGAATAAAACTGAAACTGAAATCTAGAGATTCTTGGCAGGTCCTAATGTTATTCCGGATAGAACGAAACCAAATTGCTGAAAGATCGCTGACCGAACTCAATAGCTCGCCTAGTGAAGTGTTGCTGGAACACATCTTCTCTTCAACAATTTCCAAAAACGCTGACACGCCTAATACTCCTTCGCCGGTGAAGTGTACCTCCCACTTCCTGGTTCCGAACTGATATTTATGAACGTTAGCTACTCAAGTATTACTACCAAAAATAGACCAAAAAAAAGGGCTGAGCTGGGATCGTGACGAGGGCATTACCTCCACTCCGAACGAACTTTCGGACTTGAATTGCCTCCTCAATCTCACCCATTTGCACTTCAATAGCTTTCAATCTGGTGGTAATATTTGACACGTAATTCAGAAGGGGTTTTTCCCGTTTTGTTTTCGATAGCAAGACGCTGTTAACGTCATCCTTCCCTCTTTCCTTGCCATCCGTTTGTCACGAGTTGACATATTGTTCGATGCTTTCTGTTTTCTATATGATAGCGTCGATATCTTTCAATGAGACCGAAGTGAAATCATCATGAGTCGCAATCTCTCCAAATGGATCTGTTCAGATGACACCTTGTGGTTGGCGTCTCATAAGAGGAAGCTGTTTCTCCCTGTAATTCTGAGAACCCCCTTACAAGAAGTTCATACTCTGATTCGTTTGTTCACGTCCATTTTGTATATATCTCCAACCAATAACAGCGAACTCCTGCCAAACCTCAGGTAATCAACCAGAAGAATTTATATATGTGGCTGAATCACTATCAAACCACAGTAGCGAATCTCAATAAACAGCAATCATTCATATATACAAAGGGAAATATATACATATATGGCAGAAAAAAGAATGCAACCGGTACTCGACTCAACGTCAACAGTACGAATTCAAATATCAACAGAATATAAGAATATGAAGACCACAATACTAAATTCACACGTATATAGACATATTATATACCGAGAAAAAAATCTATAACCCCACTGATTATAATGACTTTATTCCGACAAAATCACAACCACATAGCCTCTGAAATCAGGACCCTAAGTTTGAGGCGCCAAAGTTTTGTCACGCTTTTGGTTTGTCCGTCGATATGCTCGAGGTGCGCAAACCCTCCCGACCAAGCTCAGTGAAGATGGGGTCGATTGCATACAGAAATATGTCTAATTTTTTTGAAGTAAGCGCCTTTAGCTGATTTGCATATGAGCCAGCCCTGACAAGGAGACTGCCAATATAATATAGATAGACAAATGAATGAAAAAATGCGCAAATAACTTGGAATATATATCAAAACAGAACATAATGATACAGGTAATGAATCGAGAGTAGTACGTACAAAAGTGGTTGAGTGTATTAACGAACTAAGAGATGACACGCCGCTGTGACGTCACGAGCCGCTTATAAAAGACAATTACTAATAGTATCAGAAATAGTGTCGCTGCTTTTTCGACACTGAGGGCTGAAAGACCTGAATGATCCGAAGACAGACTCTGACAACGCGATACTAAATGACAACAAAGTGAATAGATGTTATATCTCAATTTGTTATGAGATGTTTTTAAAAAAAAATTAAAGATGATTAATACATTTATTTCAAAATTGGATACATTTATTTTTGTCAAAATCAAATGAACACTGGAGCTCTGGAATCCTCTTCTTTTATAGATTCTCCCCACTTAGCTTTCTTTGTTCTGAGTTCCTGGAATGGTGGTCCAAGGTCTGCTGGATATGCTGAATCCAAGGTTAAAAGTAGGACATGCGGTATAACTGCGCAATTCCTACGACGTACTTCTGGATAAAGAGCCATTGTACTTTTTCATATAACAACTCCCCTTTTTATGAAAAAGTTGATGCTATATGCTGCAGCAACTTTTCAGGCATGGTTTTTATTGAAACTCGGGTTGAGTTCAATTTCTTCTTCTTCGACAGGTTCTTCAATTTGGTAACTGGGCCGTCTTCTTGGGAAGAATTTTGAAAGGGCTCGGAACTTGTTCCTATTTCTTGGCGGTGAGGGTGGATCATCGTTTCTTGATGTCACGATTGTCAATTTTCTCTTATTTTTACATTTGCAAAAACAATATAATAAGGCAATAGTACAATAAGTGAACCATGACATATGTTTTGTAACGAAAGGTTCATTAATTAATTTATCAAGTTGATCTGAATATTCATTCAATTTATATTGGGCTGTAGAACTTCTTTGCATGAACTCTTGTACTTCCAATGAATGCATAACAATTTTCATTCATTTTCAAAATAGTATTTGTTTCAATGATTTTGGTTTTTGCTTCTTTGTTACAATTCATAGTTACAGGTAAGGGATCTGAGAGAATTATAAGCCGTGCATTGAAATAAATTTCATATACATTATTATCTTTTGCGAATAGCAAATTCGTTTTGCAAGCTTTCGGTAGTTCCATCAGATGTCTGAATATTTGAGCCTCACAAATGGCATTATTGTCATACGATGAAAAAGGGTTTTACAATTTTCGAATTTTGGTATAATGACGTATGACAGTGAATCATCATCTTTTTCAATACACTTTATATCAGTAGGAAGTATATGATGTAATCCAGTTCTATTATCCAGAATAGGAATAGGATAAGGTCGATAGATTGTGTAAACTTCGGGTTCAACAAGTGATATTTTCAAAATAAAGACAACTTTCGAGTCAGTTTGAAATGCTGAAAGTTCAATTAAGTCGAGATACTTTGCGACTGAAGCTATTTTAGGTTGTATAGGAAGATAACTTTTTTCTAATGTTTGAGATATTTCTTGAAGGGCATTCACTAAGTCTGATGGTTTGATTATCGATGTATGAATAATTCTTAATCGAGCAAAGGTAATTGATTGTAAGATATTATTCACGTAATCTTCTAAATAGACATAACTTTTCATGAGAGATTCACAAATGTCTAGAGTTTTAAACTTAGCTTCAACTAATGCAAATTCGTCAGAGAGTTTGTATATTGTCTTTTCGATATTTTTGATATCTTCATTGAATGTGGCTTCATCGACTTGTAATTTTTGTATTGTTTCATTAAAATTTCTAATTACTGAAGTGGTTACTGAAATTTGGTTTTTCAGTAAGTTTTCAATTGGATGATCGTCTCTATATAGTTGGTTGATAGAGTTAGTAAAGTATTCTCCATCTGAAGCGTCAAGGTTGCCAGATATTGCTTTCCAAACGCTTCCGATACCATCTATTAATCCGCGTTTCGTTCTTCGCGAGTATTCTTCAGTATCATATTTAATTTGATAATATTTTGATTCAATTGAGTTTGCTATTTGATTCAACATAGTAAGATGTGGTTTTATATCAGCGTAAAAATGATTCATTCTAGGGTTGTCGGTTTCGAACAAAAGGATTAAATCATTTAAAATGTCTTGGTTATGATCTAATGTATGTCTTACGGGGCTTAGATCTTTATACACTAATAGTGTCCAGTGGTCGTTGGAGGTTTTGGAATAGCCTTCTTCGTTGTAGTATATTCCAATTGTATTATTTATGGGTCGAAGTGTGTATTGTGCTGCGCACAGGGGCAAAAGGATGAGTAGTATCATCTGAAAAGAAATTATTCATGATAGGGTTTTAATTTATCGAAATTGAATTTACTTCGTTGTTTAGTAGTAAGATTTTCAACAAGGGCTGAATTTTGATACACTTCAATAATTCTGAAGGGACCATTGAGTTTATTTTGTAACTTAGAGCCTATTTGACTCTCTTTTACATATACTTTGTCTCCAATTTTGAACTCGTATGGTTCTTGTTTTGGAAGTTCATCAAAGCGAACTTTTGCTTTTTCTTTGCTACGCTTTATACGTTCTCTAGCTATTTTATAATAATACGATATTCGATTATTTAAATCTCTTACATATTTACTAATTAATTGTTCTTGGTTATAAGTTTTCTCTGGTGGTCTACTTGAAGTATGACCGAAAATTAATTCGTATGGTGTGAAACCATGAGATTTGTTAGTACAGTTATTATAGCATATTACTGCATATGGTAATATATTTAAAGGGTGTTCATTGGGGTATTCTGAAAGATATGCTCTGATCATTTCAGTCAGAGTTGCATGGAAACGTTCGAGGGATCCATTTGATTGGGGATTATCAGTACTTGAAAATGTTAATTTCATGTCATAAAGTTGACAAAGGTCTTTCATTAGAGTATTATTAAATTCTCTTCCTGAATCACAGTGGATTCGAAGTGGTGTTCCATAATGTTGGAAGAGAAGCATAAGGGTGTGTATGACTGATTTGGCTGACTTGTTTTCTAGTGGGTAGGCTTGAGTGAATTTTGTGAGTTCATCTCGGATAGTCAAGATATAATTGTCACTTGGGATTTGTAATATGTCAATATTGATTTGTTCGAAAAGTGTTTTCGGTGTTCCCGTTATTACGAAAGGGTTTTGTAGGTTTTTTCTACAAATTTTTGTCTTTTGACAAATTTCACATTTGTTAATAAAGTTTTCAACATCTATAGTTATACCTTGCCAGTCATATTTTTCTTTGATTCTTCGAAGTGTTTCGTTAATACCTCGGTGTAGATTTGATTTACCGTTGTGATATTGATCGAGGATTATTGGAATTTGGTCACGATCTGGAGTTTTAGTTATGTTTTGACATATGATAAGTTTTATGTCTTCTTTATCTGGAAGAATATACGAAAGTAATTCTTGAAGTGGTAGTTCAGGACTGTTTTCAATGTAGTACGTTTCATTAGCTTTTAGTTCATGTTGGTCTTTATAAAGCGAAATGAACATATGTGCAAGTGCTTCTTCTGGATGGAACGGAGTTGCAATGATGTAGTATTTCCGATTTCTAACACTTTGCTTGAGAGAATATTTAGTTTTTTGTCTGCGAAGTCATAGTGTTCTTCAAATATGTCTTCTATAATTGCTTCGTGTAATTGGTTAAGTTTCTTTTGTTGCATGACAGTTATGATGTTTTTATGACTTTTGTCTAACAGTTGGGAATTTGAAAATTGTATTTTCGAATAATCAATTATTGATTTTGTTTGACATAGTTTAAGAAAATATTTGAATTCTTCTTCAAGAGTTTCAGATGATATTTCGGTTTGTTCAGATGTTTCAGATTCGTTTTCAGATTCGTTAAACAGTAAGCATTGGACAAATCATATATTGTTTGAAATCAAATGTGCTCTAAGGCTATAGTGCATATATATATAAAAAAACGGATGTGAGCTATTTGATTGTTGTTTCGAGCTTCTTTCAGATATTTATTGAGTAATTTTCTTTCTTCTTGGTCTTCCGGCGAGAGGTCCTCGACAATAACCAACGGTTTTCCCTTCAATACTTTGCAGTTAGCTAGGATGACCTTTTTTGTTGGTTACCTAGTGAATTTCACGAATATTATTTTATTTTCTCTTTCTTTTCCTCTAGCATGTATATCATCTATTAGATCGGCAGTGAGTTGTAAATTGAGATTGGATTCGAGTGGGTCGATTGTGAAGTCTTATAGATCCCCCTCTTCGAAATCGGACTTGAAGATGACTATACAATTCTTTCTTACTTCCCTATCTAGGTATTTATTTTTCATTAAATTTTGACAAACAACTCTGATAACGAATCTGAAAACGAATCTGAAACATCTGAACAAACCGAAATATCATCTGAAACTCTTGAAGAAGAATTCAAAAATTTTCTTAAACTATGTCAAACAAAATCAATAATTGATTATTCGAAAATACAATTTTCAAATTCCCAACTGTTAGACAAAAGTCATAAAAACATCATAACTGTCATGCAACAAAAGAAACTTAACCAATTACACGAAGCAATTATAGAAGACATATTTGAAGAACACTATGACTTCGCAGACAAAAAACTAAATATTCTCTCAAGCAAAGTGTTAGAAATCGGAAATACTACATCATTGCAACTCCGTTCCATCCAGAAGAAGCACTTGCACATATGTTCATTTCGCTTTATAAAGACCAACATGAACTAAAAGCTAATGAAACGTACTACATTGAAAACAGTCCTGAACTACCACTCCAAGAATTACTTTCGTATATTCTTCCAGATAAAGAAGACATAAAACTTATCATATGTCAAAACATAACTAAAACTCCAGATCGTGACCAAATTCCAATAATCCTCGATCAATATCACAACGGTAAATCAAATCTACACCGAGGTATTAACGAAACACTTCGAAGAATCAAAGAAAAATATGACTGGCAAGGTATAACTATAGATGTTGAAAACTTTATTAACAAATGTGAAATTTGTCAAAAGACAAAAATTTGTAGAAAAAACCTACAAAACCCTTTCGTAATAACGGAAACACCGAAAACACTTTTCGAACAAATCAATATTGACATATTACAAATCCCAAGTGACAATTATATCTTGACTATCCGAGATGAACTCACAAAATTCACTCAAGCCTACCCACTAGAAAACAAGTCAGCCAAATCAGTCATACACACCCTTATGCTTCTCTTCCTACCAAATCACAAATAATGCTTTTTGGTAGAGAAAATACCAGACTGAGATTCAAAGATGAATTCAAAATTAGTAATGATGACGTAGAGTTAACACACACTGGAGTTGCAAAAAATTCAGGGGTTAGTATAACTACTGCTCTTCGGGCTTGAAGGCCGTCGTATTTTGGAATTTCTTCCTGACGTTTCGCTAGCGCGAGTGGCCAGCTTCTTCAGAGGCTTATTCATCTCCGATGACTGAGTCATCTCCGATGACTGAGTCATCGGAGATGACTCAGTCATCGGAGATGAATAAGCCTCTGAAGAAGCTGGCCACTCGCGCTAGCGAAACGTCAGGAAGAAATTCCAAAATACGACGGCCTTCAAGCCCGAAGAGCAGTAGTTATACTAATAACCTCGGCCGCGAAAGCCTCAACCATTTTGTCAAATTCAGGGGTGTTCATAGATGTAGAACTCCGATTCGACAAACACATCAACAGTATTAAAAGAAGATGCTATACTGAAATAAAGATAATTTATGCCAACAAATAGTTGTTGGATAATCATAACAAACGTATTTTGTGTGAATCGATTGTTCTTTTCCATATAAATTATTGTAACTCATTATATGGCCCGTGTTCAACTTACCACAATAATCAACGCTTGCAACGAATACAGAATACTTGTACAAGATCAATTTATAATCCAAAATGCAATCAACTTATATCTCATCACAGAAAAGAACTTAAATGGTTACACATCCATAAAATTCGCAACTCACACTATACCTATACCAAAAACGCCTGCCTATTTATATCATAAAATCAGATTCCGAAGTGATATACATAATGTTAACATTCGAAGAAGAAATAATATATCAATACCTAGACATAATGCAACATTTTTTGAAAGATCATTCTCATATATTGCTCCGAAAATTTATAACGCCTCACCACAAGAATTCAAACACATATCTGTCCATACACTTCGAAAAAAACTACGCAATCTCCTATTAGAGAATAAAATCAATATTTGCTACAAGGTCTGACTATCTATCACGGATCATACTAATAACGAATTTACGACTTACGTGTGTAAACCTTAGTCATGTTATCTCCCTCATCATGTGATTTTTGTAATTCACTCCAGCTCTGTTGCTTCCTTCCTCACAGCAAGCTATAATATTTGTTGTACAGAGAAGGCTGCACTTGTACCACGCCCATCTTTTCTTATAAATATGTTATTTTTAGTAGCTTTTGTTGGCTTCTCTTCTTCCTGGTCATATTGAAAATCATCAACACCACTTAATCGGGTGAAGATGAATATGGTCCATTTCAGTAAGACTATCCTTTCACTTATATTATTAAATTTTTTTTGTAAATTTCTTGCTGAATAAACATAATTATTATTATTTCGTTGTATGTAGAATTTGATACTTTTTAAAGATGTTGATCAATTGACAGAGATATCAATTTTGGGGAATAATGCGAAACTTCAAATTTATCGAGTCCAGATGATTGAAATGGTCTTATTGAATACTCCAACTGGGTGAATGAATTCGAGACATGACAAAATCACCAAAGTCAAGCCTGAATTCCATAATGAATCTAGTTGGAACAAACTGAATGACAGCCCAGTCAATCGAGTTCCGATGCTTGCTACATTCTAGATGAAATGCATGAGAATCTTATGTGTTTCGTAATTATAGGCTCAGAAATTGGTTTCGATTGAATGGACAGATGAAAAAATCTATCATTAGGAGTAAATATACGTTATCCAAAAAAAAACTGGCGAAAAAAAACTGTAGCAGAGGGATCGAGAACGAAAACATTGAGAGACTCACTTCGGTTCCTTGTTGTCTTTCGTGTGAGGAAAGGTACCTTTCTAAGTAGGTGCTCCTTCAGGAAACTACGTTGGGGATATCTTCGCTCTTGATGACGAAGTTCACAACAAATAACACTTCGGAAGTCCCCAGAGAAGGGAATATATTCATAAATGACAGTGTCACTAGTTGACAGTTCCATGAAAAGTTTATAATTAGTTGGATGGAGATTGAGATTTATCTTGTTTTTATTTCGTTCATTTTCAACCGTACTCATCGTAGAATCACTTTTCCGCTGATATCGCAGTAGGTGTTTGTGTCTTCCAGAGGACATAAACGTCTCGTGTAGTGGGGACGTCTATTTGAGACGAATGTAAAAAAAAGCAAAGTAACCAATTGAGAGCTTGCCCGAACATTATGGAAAGTTGAGTTCGGAAGTAATATTCCCAATAGGCCAGTTGAGTACATACCAAACGGTGTGAATATCAGGTGTAAGTGAATAGCAGAGTCTATAACAATCAACTGACTCATTGAATTTGAATGGTCGCAACAGCCCAGTCGGATTATCGAAAAACTCTGATCGAAACAAGTCTACATAGTGGCAGTAATAGTTCTGTTGAATTCCTTGTCACCAGAATCAAGTTTGAGAGAATGCAAAAATTCATACTAACCAATTGGAAACAAATACAGAAATTTGATGAAGCGCACATCGGAGTCATCAAAATCAAGTTTGCGCAAATGCATCGATTTAACTGGGGGTGAAAAGCAAACATATCAAATTTCGAGTTCAAATAAATAAGACCAGGAGAATGGAGTGGTCCAGGTGAATACATCGAACCATTTTTTTTTGTTTCAATGCAATTATATCAAAAATGCTTGGAAAATAGAGTCTTGATGAATGCAAGAATCCAACTGAATGAGCCAAGTTCTGATCATTGCCATTACTGATATAAAAAAAGAAATTTATTTCCAACAGGGGTACCCAGTTACAGAAAATGCTATTAATACAAAGTATATGTAAAAAGTATTGAGAATAGTAAATATATTTCAAAGTAAATGCTAGGACGAAATGAACTTTATATCACAAAGTTACAAATTTTGCAATGTAGCAGTATTAAAAGTGATTGTTGATACATGTTACAACGGCATTCAGGGAGTCGAAATGAATGTCGCAATTTTCACAGATTTCATTGAAGCTACTGCCCATGAAGTTCAATGGTGATCGTAGCATAACGTTTGTGCGTGGCGCTTCGCAATAAAACTTCAGATTGTGTCGACCTCCAAATCTTGGTACTAATAAATTGATCTCGGTTGAAAGAACAGTACTGTCGATATTGTTGTTAATCAATTTATACAAAAATTTTATACCAAGAATACCTAACTCTCCTTTTTTCCAAAGATGTCATATCAAATCGTGACAACAAGACATTGTGATCAGTACCTCTTGTAGGATACTGTCCATCAACTTTCAGACTTGAATATTTCAAGAACTTTCTCTTCACGCTTTCAATCGATGTTTTTTGGTAGTCTTAAACTGGATTCCATAACACAGAGCCATACTCCAACTTAGATCTAGCATACGAAAAATACAGCAATTTTAAAGTGGCAACCCTTTTGAAGTTTTTGCTGTTCCTGTAAATGAATCCAAGCATTCTATTTGCATCGGCAGTCATATTCCTGATATGTGATGTAAATGTCAATTTACTGTCATATGTTATGCCAAGGTCTTTTATCTCGTGTACACGGTTGATTGTATTATTATCGATCGAATAATCGTACATCAAAGTTCGCAACTTTTATTTGAAAGATATCATTTTACATTTGGACACATTCCGTTGTAGATGATTATCGTTGCAGCAAAGTTTCATTATATCTAATTCAAATTGGACTCGTTGGCAGTCTGTAATATCGTCGATTTTGTAATAGAGTTTTAGGTCGTCTGCGAAGAATAGGCAAGGAATATTCAAAGAGGTTGCCAAATCATAAATGAAGATTAAAAACAAAAGAGGTTTAAGATTCGAACCTTGTTGCACTCCTGACGTAACTACGTACGGAGCCGATTTGAAAGATTCGTATTCCACGAATTGTTTTCTGTTGACTAGATATGAATCAATCAGAGTAACCAGTTGGTGAGATAATCCCAACTTTGTTAATTCATTAAGAAGTACATGAGGGTCTATTTGATCAAAGGCTTTTTGAAAGTCTAAATGAATAACATCGACTTGTTTTTGTTTGTCCAGATAAGTACAGAGATATTGATTCAAACATGCAAGATTCGTCATACATGATCTCTGTTGTACGAAACCATGCTGAGTAGAAGAAATGACTTTTTGGACATGAGAGTACATAACATTTGCACACATATCTCGAAGTTACATGAAATTGAAACTGTCCTGTAGTTTGCAATATCGCTAGAGTCACCTTTTTTCAATATCGGACAAATTCGTGCAGTCTTCCACTGCTCAGGAAACGCACACGTTGTTAAAATCAAGTTGAATATGCTCATCAGAGGCATAGAGAGAATGTCGATACAGTCCTTTACCACAAGACTAGGAATACCATCCACGCCTGCGGCGAGTTTGTTTTTTAATTTTTTTGAAGCAGCTACAATATCGGTATTGTAGAAGGTAGAGATGTTCAAAATATCTAATTCAGAATTATGAGAATTTTCACGAGACAAGTTCTCGTCAGAAACCAAATGAACACTCCTGAAATACTCTGCGAATCCATTGACAATATCCCCGGGCTTGTAAAACACCGCATCATCAAGTTTCATAATACCTGGAATACGCGAATGCCCTTTTTTACTGTGTATGAATGACCAAAAAGGTCGAACTGTCATATAAAAAATTGTTTTCAGCTGTATTTGTAAGTTCATTATATGCTGCATTTATTTTAGTTTTGACAGTTTTTCTCAGATCCGAATATTGATTCTGATAAAAAGCTTATTTGTATTTCTTGAAGTTTTCATAAACTGATTTTTTTAATATGATTAATAATATCGGCATCGAACCATGGAGGAAATTTACGTGTTTTTACTGTTCTCAGTGGAGCTGTTCGAATGAAAATGCTATGTATTTTTGATATAATAAAGTACATGCCGTCTCGATATCAGTCCATTCAGAGACATCACGCCAATCGGTTGTTTGGATCAGTTCATACATAGCTGGAAAATTTGCTTTACGAAAATTAAGTTGTTCATTGGCATCTGTTGTATTAATAGCAGAGTCATTGATGTGAGGGGTACGACAGTTCAACGTAATAGAAAGTGCAGGATGATGAGCGTCTATGTCAACAAAAGGTTGATCACATTTCGAGACTATACAATCTTCACAGTTGGTCATGAATAGATCCAGTTTGCGATTATTGATATTCGTTATCGAGTTATACTGTTGAGATTCAGTTGCTTGCATGAAGTTGAGAATGTATTGAAATTCAGTGTCATTTAAGTCTGCATCATATTTTGGGATATTGAAATCTCCAACTAATAGAAACTTCCCGTTAGTTACACAATCTGAACTTTCCAGAAAATCGAACAATGTTTCGTAGTGAATATTAGAGCAATTAGGGGGTATATAAACTACAATGATACCCAAAGTAAAGTTGCCAAGAACCAATTTGGAGCCAACAATTTCAACTTCAGGGAGTGCGTCCCTCAAACCCAAAAACGGAATCGGTAGCAACCTAAAATTAACCTTGGACGCCAAGAGGACACCACCTCCTTTGCTAATAATGTTGGTTTCCATATAACGATCACATCGAGATACATCATACATTGATGGGAAGATTTCTTGATTGAACACATCATCTTGAAGATTAGTCTCTGATAGGCAGACCATATCCATTTCACCACTGGAGGCAGAGTTATAAAGGGCAGTTTTTTATTTCAATCCTCTGACGTTCTGGTAGTAAATGGAGATACAATGTGAGTTGTAGCTGGGTACCAGATCTAGTTTAAATTACAATTTTTGGAAATCCATCAAAGTATTTGATAATAAGGTTATTTTCACCATTGTTTTTTTTTTTTCATTTAGTTGCTGGCGAAGCCCTCTATAGTGCTGAATTTGACGAGGTGTCTTATCGAAGGATATGAAAATATGCATGGAGTTATCATTTTCTTATTTTTTTGAGTTTCTAATGCATGCCAATACTGAAGCTTCATTCTCTAGGGTTACTTTGATAAGTCGAGGAGTGGTTCTGTTGGCATCGTATTTTCCTAGACGCATAGGTTGAATTTAGTATTTATATGCGGGTTCACGGTCTTGATGACCTTGAATACTTCGTTTAATTCGGCAGTGAATCGATCCTCCTTGGGTTGAGCAGATTCTTCTTTCGGAAATGCCAAAAATAACAAGGTTGTATTTCCTAGCATTTCTTTCTTGGATTTCTTGGACAATGTCTTCAAACACGCTCGTTGGAATGGGGGTAAGTGGTGCTTTGGCAATTTTTTTCAACTCCTTTACCTCATCTTGCAAGGATATAATCACTGCTTTCAAAGAATCGATATCAGTGCCAATGCTTTCGCATTGAACGCAAGTCCAAGGGAATGACTTTTTGGCTTTGATTGTGCGGGTTTCTGAAGAAGAAAGACCGGCACATATAGACCAAGAGCTAGCTACACAAAACGACTCGAAACCAGTCCCAAGATCAGAGCCCGAAAGTTGTGAATAAAACCCTAGTACATCAGTAAATGGCTACTCTGCCGGTGCGAAACGTTTGCGGATGAAAATGCCAGCCGGTTTTCCACGTTGAAAAACTTGCGGAAAAGCTCGAAATGAGTCCCACGTGAAAATTGTTCAGAGACATTCTTAAGGTCTCAACTAACAGCGGTAAAGCAATGGCAGAGGTTTAATCGTACAAAAAACCATTGGCAGAGGCGATTGAAAAGTGTCGGAAAACCCTCCCGAAAAATCGATACGAGTCCCGCGCCCAACTTTTTTCCCAACATTCTTTAGGCCTTAACTAAGATCTGTGCGTAATGGCAGAAGTTTTGAATGACAATAAACCATCGGCAGAGATTAATTAATCGGAAAATGTCAACAAATTTGTTAATACATGATTGTTCGCTAAGTTGCAAGTTGAGGCTAATTTCATGTATGCCATTACAATTATTTTCAAATTCTACCCCAAGTAAAAAAAAAATTATCACGATATGATTAAAACTCGCCGAGAAACTCGAATTTTTATCGCGCGTTCAATTTGAGCGCGCTTGTTCGCAGGTATAAAACGAAGGCAGCGTACGCTGCGGGAGACGCTGTATCCTGGCCTACGAAAAGCGAGAGAGTGGCTTCGAATACACCAAGTTCGAATGACTGCAAAACTTAAAAAGTCAAGTCCAGATGGAACCAATTATAAGTAAAGTCAGTTTTATTGAAACAATCTAATTGATTATACTTCAATTAAACAATCCAATGAATAATAAACAACATGATTCAATCCAGAAGTCTATACCTCGGTAGAATACATGTCAAAATATCGAGAATAATATTCGAAGGAATACAGCGCAAACCAACCTAACCAACCCAAACAACTCCTGACAGATGGAATATTCCAGCTGAATACGTGGTAAAAGTCCGAACGGATGTAATGATCTGACTATTTACATACCAATCATATTGAAAATCAAATATAAAAGACGGTATTAGTCAAACAGAACACCCCTAAGAACTGAACAGTGAAATAATTTACACTCAGCGCATTGAAGTCTCGAGAGTCGAAAAGTAAAAAGCTTCTCGGCGAGATTGAGCTTCGGAACGATATATTCATTTCTTTTTTCAACACAGTATAGATCCATCGCATTTGCAAGTTGTTAGACGTCGAATCTGTCAAAAGCCAATTCAGTTTGACGCTTCGTCTAATGCGTTGCAACGTGCGTTAACGCTTTGTCTAATGCGTTGAAACTTCCGTTAACACTTCGTCTAATGCGTTGAAAAGCCCGTTAAAGCTTCGTGTAATGCGTTGAAACGTCCGTTAACGCTGCGTCTGAAGCGTTGAAACGTCCGTTATTCAACGCATTAGACAAAGCGTTAATGGATGTTTCGCGAAAGATTCAGTTTTGGAGACAAAGGAAATTTGAATGTTGAAGTAGGATTTCAGCAAAATCGATTTCAATGAATTGAAATATCCAGAAATTATGCTGAATTGTCTTTGAAAACGTTAATACGTGGTTTGAGAGGTAGAATACAAAATATGATTAGACTCAGAAATCCAGATTCTTTGGGACTTGCAATTTTATATGTGATAGGGAAAGAAAATACTTTTCATAATCGAAAACGAAACGTTTTTTTTTTCAAATGTGTATCAACAAAACATAATGATGTCTCTACGGCAAGATTCTAGAAACCTCAAACAATTCAGACCAACAGAAGAAGTCAATCTCCTACACGAAATCCAAGAAAACAATTTCCATCTCAACCTAGCAATATCCAAAGACAAAATTCACTTTCACAAAAATAACTTTCTGAACCTACTGGGCAAATACCAAAAATCAAACCAGAACCAATGTCCATAAATCCTCGTAATCCAACAGTGCAACATAAGAATCAAAACGCGAACAGAATTTTTTTCAAATTCCAATTTCAATATTCTGGACCGCGTAATTTCACTCCGCAAGAACTCCACAGTATAAAATCAAATTATTGTCATGACGTTTATATGTTCGTCTGAAAATCTATCAGTAAACGATAACAATAAAAATTATGCTTCAGGTTTCACTCATGAGTGAGCTATCATACTATCATAGCGATTTTCAATACAATCAAAACTTTTCAGTTAATTTTGATAATAGTTAACAACCTATTCATGGAAGTGTGACTGAAACTAAAAACTTCATTTCCGCTGGAAATTTTCTCCAAACTTTGACTCAAAACAACACAACATGATCAGAAAAATCACTCGGTTTCATGTTGATAGTGCGATATTTGCGATTGTTGTTATCCTCCACGAGTTGAGGCAAAATATCCAACCATTTGTAGAAGCCACTCAAACTGAAATGTTGACAAGTTTCTCTTCCAAAGTTCGAATCATACGTTCGGCTATGACGGTCTTTTCCACAGTATACGTACTAAAATCATTCATGTGGTATTTCTTCATTAGATTCTGAAAAATGAAATTGTAAAACTGTTTTCCCAAACCAGACTGTAGATTTCTGGGACATCGTCCCACACTCCTTTTCAAAATATGCGTCATTGCATTGGTGACGTCTGCAGCATTTTTACTTTTGATCGGTTCATTCTATAGGTATTTGGAAACTGTTTCGATAACAACCAAAATGTACTTGTAGTTTGGGTTAACTTTGGCATAATTTTGAAGATCAGCAAGGTCCATTTTCCACAAGTCATCCAACCCCTTGATTATGGTTCGACGTCGTGGAAATTTCTTGTGAGCCGGTCTGTGTAACTCATTCTCCATCTGACAGATTATATCTTTGTCATGTTCAATCACTGGATCATCAATCAGCTTTGAACCTTGATTGAATTGTTGCTCAATACTTTCACCGATTAACCAAGAGACCTCCTCCATTTGCTAGTGTTTCATTATCATTTGTGTGTCGTTTCAATGCAGCTGGAATATTTTGCATGTTTGAAACTGAATCGTTTTGGAGATTATCCAATTTATCTGTTATTTTCATATTTTTGAGCGAGTTGTTCATTGGTACTCATTATTCTTGTTTTGACAGTCAACATGACTGATCAGAAGTTATTTCTCACGTTGAGACAATTTTCTACAAACTGTTTCCCTGTTTCCAACATGAGCAAAGTGATGCAAGCTTCTCCCCAACTTCTCTTTTGATTTGTTCAATCAAGTTATTGGTAGCGTTATCCACATATTGCTAATTGGAAACATCTTCAGCATCTGTTGGCATCTTCACATGATTTATTTTTAAAAAGTCTGCATCAATATTTCCATCATGAGTATTATTGAGGGTTATACTTGAACAATCATGAGTCCCTTGCGGCTCTTTATCATAGTCCGATGTCGATGGCAGAGTACCCGAACTTTTGATGCTCATAATGAGACTGACGTACTAGAGCTGGAACATTTATAGTTATTGGGTGACTCCAGCATCCTTCAAACCTTCAAAAATTACCACGATCTGATTATGTATTGTCAGCCGATTAAGATACAATGAAAAGTGTCAGCTTGTCAAACAGTTCATTGAGATCATCCCATTACACATATTCGAAAAGTTTTCCGTTGAGTGACAAACTATTGATGGTAATGCTGCTACCTGTGGTGTGGTGTTGGAAGAGGGGTTTTATAATATGCTTATATTTATTTCTTGTTATACCTTCCATACGTCCAAGACTATTGAGATGAGGTGTTGTCCACCCCAGAATCTGTTTAGAATTTTCCAAATCTTAATTTTCATATTTAGTGGGGTAATTATAGAAGATATTTTTCCTAAGCAATAATAATTTTCCCCAGGAACCATTTTAAAATAACATCGTTATATATGGGACCGTAAACGATATCAATTTGCTCATCTTTACATACATAAACGATGAGATTGGAACCCCTATGGTGTAAAAGTTGAAACTTCTCCTAGAGATCAATAACTCTAACACCAAACTGAAAAAAAAATACTCAGTATCAATTTTCCCATCTTCACATATACAGGGTGTCCCTGGACTTCCTCTTTTCCTTTCGGAAATGTATAGATGGGGTGAAAATATCACCAGTATTTCATATAACTTTTTTCCTAAAATCCTTCGTTACCAAGTTACGGGCCCTCGAAGTTACAAAATGAAAAATGTTTTTCTTTGATAACTTTTCCAGTGAATATTCAAAATCATCCAAATCTTGGTAATTTACTAAACAAATGAATTCCTTCGATGAGCTTTCATGCAGGAGTCAGTTGTTTTGCTACAAAGTCAGGAACGGACTACCCCCGATGGTCCACACCCCAAAACTTTGAAATGACAGATATTTTTCAATATTTTTCAACAAAATAAGGTTACTTGGACAATTTTATGAATAAAAGTACTCGTGTGGAAAGTCGATCAGAGCAACGAGTCTTGATAAAAATGTAGTTTTACTCGACGACATCAAACCCGCTCGTCCACCATTATTTGAAATGAATAATTATCGAAGCAGAAATAATAATGATAACGTTTATTCAACAACATTTATCCTGAGATGTCTACCATTATTCGAAAATATTAGTTTTTAAGGAAAATGGAAATGATAGGTAAAATGTTCATAACGAATTTTTATAATGCAAACACGTTTAACTAACGAAACTCAAGAGCCTCAAGAGCAAACAGAAATGAGAAATCCGCTACAGAAACTGCTCGATATGACCACCTTCTCTCTCTATACATTTTCTTAGTCTGCGAAGACACCCTCTCTGTACTTGAAATAGCATTCCAGGGTCGTTTCGTATGGCTTTACAATGTAATGTTATTCTATTCAACAATGCATCTCTTGTGTGAATAGGTGTAGCGTAAAAAGGCTTTTTAGATGCCCCCACAGAAAGAAATCCAATGGATTTAAATCCGGAGACCACGATGGCCATGAATATGGCCCACCTCTACCAATCCATCTATTGTGGAAAATATGGTTCAGATGGTCACGCACAATCAAACTAAAATGAGGAGGAGCGCCATCATGCATAAACCACATATCTCTTCGGGTTTGCAATGGAACATGTTCCAAAAGTCCATTCAAATCGTTCTGAATGAACTCCAAATAACGTTCTCCATCCAATCGGTCCTGTAGAACGAATGGTCCTATAAGATGGTTTCCTATGATACCAGCCCAAACATTCACGTTGAATTTCCGTTGGTGTTTGGTTTGCAATATCCCATGGGGATTTTCTTCGGCCCATATATGGAGATTATGAGAGTTGATAACTCCATGTCTACTGAAACCTGCTTCATCAGTGAATAAAACTCGATTAATAAAAGTCATATCCTCTCTTTGCCTATTCATGAATCAATTGGCATATTCCAGTCGTGCTGGAAAATCTTGAGGTGTCATGGCATGTACCTTCTGGATGTGAAATGGGTGGAGCAGTTGTTCCCTAATTATTCTATGAATAGTGGACTTGGATGTATGGAACTGTTCTGATAGATTTCTGATGCTCATTGAAGGATCATCAGCGACGGCTTTCAAAATATTTTCCTCCAATACAACTGTACGTACAGTCCTAGAAGCGCCCTCACCACCCCGTTTTGGCAAAACTGTACCTACAATAATATCGGAATGAAACAACGTGCTCAAATTAATTATCAATTATTACATACCTGTCTCCCTCAAGCTGCGATCGACATGCTCGAATGTTTCTCTTGACGGTACCGTTCGATTGGGAAAATGCTCGGAATACAGACGACGAGCTTCTGCAGCATTACAAAATGCTCGTCCATAAAATACATGCATATCTGCATATTCATTGAATGTAAACTGTTCGGCCATATCAAAAAAATTCAAAATATCCTATAGAATATTGACAATACAATGATAGTCATATGACAACGCACCACTCAACAAAACAAAATCGCATTCCAGTTTCTCATTTTTTATCAAAACTTTCTAAAATGTTTTTTTGTCAACATCTGTGAGAGAAATTGAACATAATTATTCCCTGGATATTTTTCACCTGATCATGTGCAGCCGTTTTTGTAGTTCATTCGTTTGCTTTTCATTAGTATAGGTAAATATTTTTTCCGATGTGCGTTTTTTCAGCTAAATTCAGATTCGTGTTAAAGAATTTTTCCCATAAAATTATAATTATCAGTGAAACTCCCCAACAGTTTAGCTGTGAAGAAGAATTTGAAACACTCAAATGTTGAGTTTCATGAGATTCAGATAACTGATCAACACGAAACGTGATTATTCCACACGTATACATACAAAATATGGAATGAATTCGATATTTCATAGTAGAGTAGCTTGTTAGTTTACAAACACCACGAATCTACAGAACTTGATATTTCTTTTGAAAAAATATCTGCTTTCACAATTGTGAATTAAACTTCCATTTGGTACTGTACTTTTTGTTTACGACTTCATTTTAGCATACTTTGTATTATTCCTGTTATAAATGTTGTTGAATTAACGTTATCATCATTATTTCTGCTTTGATAATTATTCATTTCAAATAATGGTGGACGAGCGGGTTTGATGTCGTCGAGTAAAACTACATTTTTATCAAGACTCGTTGCTCCGATCGACTTTCCACACGAGTACTTTTATTCATAAAATTGTCCAAGTAACCTTAATTTGTTGAAAAATATTGAAAAATATCTGTCATTTCAAAGTTTTGGGGTGTGGACCATCGGGGGTATTCCGTTCCTGCTTTGTAGCAAAACAACTGACTCCTGCATGAAAGCTCATCGAAGGAATTCATTTGTTTAGTCAATTACCAAAATTTGGATGATTTTGAATATTCACTTGAAAAGTTATTAAAGAAAAACATTTTTCATTTTGTAACTTCAGGGGCCCGTAACTTGGTTACGAAGACTTTTAGAAAAAAAAGTTATATGAAGTACTGGTGATATTTTGACCCCATCTATACATTCCCGAGAGGAAAAGAGGAAGTCCAGGGACACCCTGTATAATACTCAATATATTTTCGTGACATTGTTGAATATTGTTATAGATAAGTTTTCAATACATCTTCTGGAAATTGCTGTTTTGAATCCAAACTATCGAAGACCTCATCTTCATAATTTTTTTCTTCAGCTCCCGCATCAGCAACATCTTCCAGCTGTAGAAATTTGGTAGGTTCTGAAGAAGGCTGCGTTTCTCCAACCAATTTTCCTTGATGTGTTTCGATTTGGGCATATTTCGGTTTGAATAATGGCCTCAATGACGGTGATTTCAATTTACGCTTGGATGATGCCACCATTTGCTTCAACGGTTCAGTAATGGGATTGAATAATTTTCGGATAGCTTCATCTTCTACAGACTTGTCCAATTTAAGCGCCAACTATTTTCTGCGCAATTTCTGCGTATTTGATGCCCACTGAGGAATCACTTTATATTTCACTTTTATGAATTTGTCAAACCCTATGCGATACCTGTCGTTTTTCATATCTAAATTCTTGACAATGACCTAACTTCCGAATTTTTCAAAATTCAAAATTTTGGGCATATGTCCTTGAACTCTTTGTATGGTCAGTATGGAGATACATGTTCATAAAAATGTATTTCACATACATGTCATCCTTTTCGAAAATGAAGATTATGTTACAGTTGTCCCGAATCATTTGTGTGAGAATCCTCGAGGAAGTTTGATACAGGTTGGCAGCATCGATTGTCTTGTGTCGGCGCATTGCATAAAAATCTCTGTTTTCATTCTGTTTATCACAGGCCACATCATTGAGAAATGATGATCGAATTTCTAGTGCTTCAGCCGGGTCGATTATTACAACACTGCCTCTGAATGGAAAGTAGCCCATACCTCTTATCTTCTACATAACCTCATCCACATTTCATTCCTTGGTTCTCTCATTTTCTTTCTTGGGGGTCTGTGTTCACATCACAAGTTTTTCGATAGATTTGTGAACCTTAGTGACACTCAGTTTTCAAAAAATGAAACTAATTTGTTGGAAAAAGGTTTTGACTATAACATCAAACCTGCAATGAATTCTAAGAATCTAGAAATTTTGGGCATAGATACAGAAATTGCACTCACGGGAAAAACTAATGGTTATAAACAACTGGCTGCGGACATTCTGAAAGCAGAATCAAGGGATGATGACAGGTTCAATCCGGAATTGAAACTTGTTAAATCCATCAAAGGAAAATCCAAAGCAAACAATCTAACCTCTACGTGGGCTGATAAGGGAAAAACAGTTATTGCCATTAATACAGAAGAATATGTAAGAAAAACTCTAGATTTCCTGGACACGGAAACTCACCAAATTCTCAAAAACGATCCCACTAAATTCTACCAAAGAGAAGTGAAAGATACTCTGAAGTCGATTCAGCATATCATGAACGAAGGAGAAAAAGCGAGAACAGCGATTATGAATCCGCAACCTCCTAAATTGTATTCTTTAATTAAGTTGCACAAAAGTAATTATCCTATTAGGCCAGTAGTTCCTTTGTGACAGCACCGTCAGTAAGATTATCGGAAAAATTGATCACGATATTACAAAAATACTGTAATTTTGTTCCAAAATTCAGTTTAAAGAATTCTTATCAACTGATAGACAATATTAAAGATATAACCCTTCCTGTTAATTCGAAATTGATTTCGTTTGATGTGCAGAATCTATTTCCGAGTATCCCGCCAATTGATACGATCAACTTGGTCGAGACATTGCTCGAAAGAAACAATACCAACCCAATAGTAAAACAGGAAATTCTGGAACTACTTACAGTGTGTTTGTCACAGAATTACTTTCAATTCAATGACACGTACTACTCATCCTGTAATGGACTGATAATGGGGAACCCTCTAAGTCCCCTATTAGCAGAGATTTTCATGGATACGTTGGAGCGTAAAATTCACTGTAATCCGTTGATAGGAAATTTTGTTTATTGGTATAGGTATGTTGATGACATTTTGGTATGTTTCAAAGGTACAAACAGACAGCTAACCAAGTTTCTCGAATTCATGAATGGTCTTCACTCTTCCATTATTTTTACGATGGAGATGGAAGAAAATAGTGCAATTAACTATTTGGATTTGACTATCACAAGAATAAATCACAAACATGATTTTTCGGTTTACCGTAAACCGTCCCACACGGACATTGTTATTCATAATACTTCGTGTCATCCATATCAGCATAAGGTGGCCGCATTCAATAGTATGATTCATAGACTGTTGAATGTCCCTTTATCTGATGTGAATTATGTTAATGAACTTAATATAAAAAACAGATTGCGATTAACAATGGATATGAGGGTCAGTTAATAGACTCACTTATGAGGAAGAAATTACATAGTCAAGCCCTCAAGTTGGTGTATCCAGTAGTCAATACCGAGCCGGATACTTACAGAACCATAACTTATTTAGGCCAACCAAGCGTAAATATTTCTAGATTCTTGAAAAATAATGATATCAATACAGCTTTTCGTACTAATAATAAATTGGGGATATATATCAAAAATAATAAAGACAAAAATGAATCGTCACAAAGATCAGGAGTTTATGAATTAACATGTGGGTCATGTCCGATGTACTACGTAGGCCAAACGGGAAGATCTTTCAACACTCGCCTAGGAGAACACAGAGCTAGTTTTTTGAATGGAAAAACAAATTCTACTTATGCAAGTCACCTCATTCTGGAAGGTCATGAGTTCAACCACGAGTTCAAAATAAGGCATTTTGAGCAGAAAGGTTGGAAACTTAACCTTCTAGAAAGCTTGGAAATCAATAGAGGGAAAAATTCAGAATATTTATCGAATGATCAGGTTGAATTAAATAACTCCCCATTGTTGAATATGTTCCCGGCCAATAATTATATTTCTAGGAATAATCTTCGTATGTAACTAATTAGTATTTGGACAAATTATGGGTCGGATATCGGACCTAAGTCGGACCTTTATTGTAAGAGACGTTCGACCTACTTGTATATAAATAGCGTATTATAGAATAGTGATTTATTTATCTTGCTTGAAGAAGCTATTGTAATAGCGAAACACGTGTCGCGGTTTTGTAAACCCATTGTGAGTGAAAATCATACAGGAAACTGTAATATATTTTTGCATTTATTTATCTCCATCTTCAGCGTTAGAGAATCTTAAATCAAAAAACACAACTGTAAGATATTACCTACAGAGGGTTTTGCAAAACACATCATTCACTTTGATAGAGTGAGTTCTCAATAAGAAATATACCCAATAAGGACTGGTTTGTGCTCGGAACACTGCCCTGTACAGGTTACAAATATTATCAGTTACTGGAATGCCTTGGAAGTAGTTTTCATTCATTTATTTTTTTATGTTAGTATGATAATCTGGAAATATTTTGAGGAGACTGAACATTTTCATTTCATATTTGATTTCGAATCCTATTGCAAAATGAGTATTTTTATTCCAGATGTAACAATTGGATAGAATCATGCGGTCGGGAACTTCTGGAAGATATCCCAATTATTGAATGCGGGGACACATCGAGAGTTTGTAGCAAGCACCTCGAAGATACCATGTTCAATGACCCTTATGAAAAAGAACATTAGCTTTCTATGCAGAGCCAATGAAATTTGTGAAGAAGATATCAGACATAAAATATCAGCTCCAGTAGCCACGATGTTTAGATGATTAATATGACATTTATTAACTGTTGGATGGTCTCCATCAATTCACTCATTGGTTCATGGAATTCCTAACAGAACGAAAACTTCAACTTCATTTTTACCCGATAAATAACTCGATTCTGTAGATGATTTTTTGGAAGTGTCAAGCAGCGTAGTGGATATTTTACAAATCCTACACCTATTAAGTTTGTAAGTGCCTTCAGAAAATTGTTCATTTTGAATTCAATTCATTAAAAAACAGTGAATCGTAATGAAGATATCAGATCACTTTAAATCAATCTGTCTGTCTTTGAATTTTAAAGTGTCAGTGAAACATTGTTCATAAATCGATACTATGGTACTCGTTTTCTTGAAGATATCACAATTCCTAATTGTGATTTACATGAAGAAATATCACCAGAACAAAATGATTTCGATTAAGTCATAGGCTACTCAGTTGATAAGTGTCTTGAAGTACATTCGTGTGAACAATGAAGAGTTTTAAAAACAAAATTAAGTATTAGATTCCTCCAATCTTTATATTCACTCTGAGGCTCATGACTATAACAAAAGTCTGTTTGGTGGATCAAACATTTGAATTCCAAATTTTTGTACAAGCTAGATAAAATATTTTTTGAAAATATTGAATATGTTATTATAAATCATCCTGTCGATAGTACATATAGTATAATAAATGCAGATTTTTCAAAATTCATTTATCCTTGTAAAGATTTCCCCCACAACTATTTGAATAATAATGTTACTTTTCACAGATATTTTTGTCCTAAAATGATATTCGAATGAAATAATTGCTTTAATAAAACAAATATTCATTGGGATGCTTGAAGACTGGCTTTAAATCAAATATTCAAAAAATGAACAATTTGTTCAGGCCAGCCTCAACTCACCTACACTGTAGGTTGACGGACTAACACCTATTAGAAAACAACTACTCCCCTGGCTAATACCACTAAGGGCATTGGATTACATCCAACAGGTGTTAGTGTGGGATTCTTCACAGAAGAAATTCCACATATACTCTTGGCGATACACCACCAGAATTGATTTTCAATTATTGGGACGGGACACACTTGCAGACCGGTTTCGGGCTATTTGGCCTCTCGTCAGTGCAAGGCAGTGCCATCATCAACATAAGTTGATGACTTCCCATAATTAAAAATCATACTCGAGTAGAGTATCTTCCCTAGACCTAGGCTGATACAAACAACTAGCAAAATAGCCGTTGCTGCGCCATCTGCCCATAGACTAGGTACTAACCAAGAGCATATCCGCATGGCCCCAATTCCTCGTACGAGGAAAATACGAATAAAACAAATATTCATTGGGATGCTTGAAGACTAGCTTCAAATCAAATATTCAAAAAATGAACAATTTGTTCAGGCCAGCCTCAACTCACCTACACTGTAGGTTGACGGACTAACACCTATTAGAAAACAACTACTCCCCTGGCTAATACCACGAAGGGCATTGGATTACATCCAACAGGTGTTAGTGTGGGATTCTTCACAGAAGAAATTCCACATATACTCTTGGCGATACACCACCAGAATTGATTTTCAATTATTGGGACGGGACACACTTGCAGACCGGTTTCGGGCTATTTGGCCTCTCGTCAGTGCAAGGCAGTGCCATCATCAACATAAGTTGATGACTTCCCATGATTAAAAATCATACTCGAGTAGAGTATCTTCCCTAGACCTAGGCTGATACAAACAACTAGCAAAATAGCCGTTGCTGCGCCATCTGCCCATAGACTAGGTACTAACCAAGAGCATATCCGCATGGCCCCAATTCCTCGTACGAGGAAACTACGAATAAAACAAATATTCATTGGGATGCTTGAAGACCGGCTTTAAATCAAATATTCAAAAAATGAACAATTTGTTCAGGCCAGCCTCAACTCACCTACACTGTAGGTTGACGGACTAACACCTATTAGAAAACAAATACTCCCCTGGCTAATACCACGAAGGGCAATGGATTACATCCAACAGGTGTTAGTGTGGGATTCTTCACAGAAGAAATTCCACATATATCCTGTTGGATGTAATCCAATGCCCTTCGTGGTATTAGCCAGGGGAGTAGTTGTTTTCTAATAGGTGTTAGTCCGTCAACCTACAGTGTAGGTGAGTTGAGGCTGGCCTGAACAAATTGTTCATTTTTTGAATATTTGATTTAAAGCCAGTCTTCAAGCATCCCAATGAATATTTGTTTTATTCGTATTTTCCTCGTACGAGGAATTGGGGCCATGCGGATATGCTCTTGGTTAGTACCTAGTCTATGGGCAGATGGCGCAGCAACGGCTATTTTGCTAGTTGTTTGTATCAGCCTAGGTCTAGGGAAGATACTCTACTCGAGTATGATTTTTAATTATGGGAAGTCATCAACTTATGTTGATGATGGCACTGCCTTGCACTGACGAGAGGCCAAATAGCCCGAAACCGGTCTGCAAGTGTGTCCCGTCCCAATAATTGAAAATCAATTCTGGTGGTGTATCGCCAAGAGTATATGTGGAATTTCTTCTGTGAAGAATCCCACACTAACACCTGTTGGATGTAATCCAATGCCCTTCGTGGTATTAGCCAGGGGAGTAGTTGTTTTCTAATAGGTGTTAGTCCGTCAACCTACAGTGTAGGTGAGTTGAGGCTGGCCTGAACAAATTGTTCATTTTTTGAATATTTGATTTAAAGCCAGTCTTCAAGCATCCCAATGAATATTTGTTTCATTCGTATTTTCCTCGTACGAGGAATTGGGGCCATGCGGATATGCTCTTGGTTAGTACCTAGTCTATGGGCAGATGGCGCAGCAACGGCTATTTTGCTAGTTGTTTGTATCAGCCTAGGTCTAGGGAAGATACTCTACTCGAGTATGATTTTTAATTATGGGAAGTCATCAACTTATGTTGATGATGGCACTGCCTTGCACTGACGAGAGGCCAAATAGCCCGAAACCGGTCTGCAAGTGTGTCCCGTCCCAATAATTGAAAATCAATTCTGGTGGTGTATCGCCAAGAGTATATGTGGAATTTCTTCTGTGAAGAATCCCACACTAACACCTGTTGGATGTAATCCAATGCCCTTCGTGGTATTAGCCAGGGGAGTAGTTGTTTTCTAATAGGTGTTAGTCCGTCAACCTACAGTGTAGGGGAGTTGAGGCTGGCCTGAACAAATTGTTCATTTTTTGAATATTGCATTAATAGCAATATCGGTTTGTCATATTCGTAAATGTTTTTTCATTAATTTTGTTATTCTGGATTTGTGCTTCACTTCTGCTGTTTGAGAATGTATGCATATTGAAATAATGATTTATGTTTGTATGTCTATTGTGAGAAGATACATTTGTGTTAGTTTTGAATAAAAATATTTCAATAAGTATTGTTTTTCATTCACAAATATATTCCCGATTCTTTCTGAGAGTTAACGCATTTTCGAAAATGAAGATTAATTTCAAATCCATTAAAGAAAATTGTGATGGAATGTATCAATCTCCTCGAAAGTATTTTCAAATTTTTTGCATGTCATGTTTCCAAAAAAATACCTTCTGCTTAGTTGTATTGAATATTAATCATAATTATCATTTATATTGTGCTCGTTATGTCCAAACTTTATACTATTCCCCCAGTTTGTAAATGAGAATCTCCAGAAAATAAATTCTTATTTTGATATATTTCTTCAGTTTTCACTTTCATTTTTGCGATATACATAAATCAATTATACTTCATCATAGAAACCAATAATGTATGAATTATCAACGATAACTTAATTATTTCAAGCATCAGCATCACTTTTTGATCTCTATCGAATTGCACCATAATTGAATCTGTTTTTTTTCCTACTGGTTGAGTCACTGAACTTTTCTCATAAATAAAGTGTTGTGTCCTTCAAAGGAGTTGTACATTTCTTTTGAAAAATATGAACATCCTATGAAAAGTCAACACTGCATTCGGAAAACTATGAAACGAGCTGGCACAACGAGTTGAAGGGACGAGGTCATAGAGCGGCAAACTAAAACTTCAAAGGAAGTGGAGCTTCTTATTTGTCTGAAACTTGTGTTCTCTGTCGAATGACTGTGAAAAGATTCGATATTGTTCAGAAGTGATTGGAAAATAGATCAACTTGAAAAGGATACGATTGTGGGCGAATCTGAATTTAGCGTTCTTGTTGAATGACGCCGGATTAGAATTCGATGAAAGCGTCACGCAAGTAAGAAGAAAGCCGACAGATTTTGAATTTGATGACAGCGTGAACAAACAGCACGTGAGACAAAAGCCGAGTTATTTTGGCGTCTTTTCCTCTCGAAAAAAAAAAACAAAGTACATAAGATTTTCAGCTTTTTTTGTCATAAAACCTCAGTTTTTGTGTGCTTCTTTCTTGTAAAATTCGATGTATGAATTTGGCTGATAACTGAACCTGTTTGTGATGAAATATGTTTTGGTTGTGGGATGTGTTAAGTTTTTTGCAAACAAGTACACTCGACCTACTGCAGATATTCCAATGCTTGAGTCGTATAAAACTAAAATCCACTCCAATTATCAATATCTGGAAACACCTGTATGAATGTGTTGAATAACGGCTGTCTAGATGTATTTTTTTCACGATTTTTTGCGAAATTGTTGCATTGTAATTGATAAAGATGACATCATCTTTCAAGAATATCAAATTCTATATACAACGTATTGATAGGAATTTTTATTCAAATTTTCACCATGAAAATGCATGTTAATGTGTTGAATTTCTCTCTTGAAACATCCCTCCTGAATTAACAAAATATTTCAGATTTATAGCTCTTTGTCATTGAATACCTCTAGCATCTTCCTTGGGTGATTCAGTGTAGAAAAACAGTGGTTTTTGTATTGAAATATGTTTCTTTCACCAGTGAGGTTACATATAGAATGGGATGAGATTTCGAGCCTGTACGTATCAAAATTGCAGGTGCTTAATGCTTGTGTCTTAAAAGGTTTCAACCATGTTGGCATCATCAGGAGACACTACCTTTAGCGCAGTATGCTTTATTTTGGTACACCATATTGCAATTGCGCTACGTTTTTCTTTAATGCTGTATATTGAAACACCCTGTATAGCTTATTGCATTGTTGCCATTTTTCTAATACTATATTTTGAAACACCTTGTTCACTATTTTGCATCGTTGCCACGTTCTTCTTTGATGTTGCATTTTTGATACAACCTGTGTACTTTATTGCATCGTTACCATGTTTTTCATTCAATGCTATATTCTGAAACACCCTATATACTGTATTGCATTATGTTTTTTCTTCAACTTTGCCTTCATTGTTCATTCTTTGATACAAAAGTGAGTCATCGGCATGGAGCAGTAGCAGAACATCGTGGTAGCAATCTATATTCATTCCAGAGTAGCCTTTTGCCAGAAAAAAAGATTTGATATCTGATAGGAAAAAAGGGATAGTGAAATTGGACTCGAAGGTTCCGAGAATTTTTTCAGAAAAAATCCATTTACTTCCGTAGACATGGCTACGTCGTCGTATAGAGTTTTGATAATTCTGATACATCTAGTTCATTCCGATTCTGAGATTGTGCCATAGTAATTCATGGTTCATACAATCGGAAGCCCCTCTCGAAGAACACAAACCTCAAAAACATTCCATCCTCATCAACAATTCGACCGTCATTCGGTGAATACTGCGCGTTGGAATGAACTACTTTTATCATTGTAGCACTTCAAAATTCCACCGAAAGATTCACTTTTTAGATGATGATGGCCATTTTCGAACCAAAGTGTGGTAAGAAACAGTAAATATACAGTATGCGACAGCAGAGCTCCCATAAGCCATAGCTCGTCCCTATTATTATTATAGTAGGTGCCCCTATCTGGCGCATAATATTCACGTTGTTAGGTGACTTCACACGTCTCTGCGTTAGTGAGACAGATTGGCACATGACAGCGCCACAGTAGGTATGATAAGAATCCAAGCATCAGAGTTGGTGGGGTTATGTCACGGAATTAAGCATGCTCCACTACAGGGTGCCTCCATGCGGCAGGTGCCCGTCGCAACATCAGCAGCATATCCCTATTTCAGAGTACCCTCATGCAACAGTTGCCCCCTGAGACGCGGCATGTGACAGCTGACGCCATATAACCTTTTTCAGCAAGGTGCTCTCATAGCCGACCCCTACTCCAGATGACGTAACCAAAAGTGTGCTCAACCAACGCCATATATTCTCTTGTGTCGACTATGAATATTGTGTGATTGTGACTCGATCATTGATTCTGGACCTCTTCAACCCTTCACATTTTCCATAGGATATCAAAGAAAATGAACCTTACCTGGACAAGATTGACAAGTGATATATGATAACAACACATCGTTATCAAAAGACAATGAGAAAAATATTACGTGTGGGACTGCGGGGAAAGTACTTGGTAAATTCAGGTGTTTCCCAGAAACTTGGATTTCCAATTCGTGTGAAGAAATACTTCACTTCTCGTCAGCATCTAATGATCTACAAGGCTCAGATACGACTTTTCTTGAAATATAGTTCTCATGTATGTTCGATTCCAAAACATTCATTGAAGCTTCTCGATTCTATTCATTGAAGGGTATTCCGTGTTTTTGGCGATTCTTCGCTCAAGGACTCGCTCAATTCATTGAAGCCTCGTAGAAGGGTCGGAGACTAGTTTCTCTTCTGTAAATATTATCACGGTCAGTGGTCTTCTGAATTGTTATCAATCGTTCAACCATGGGCAATATCTACACGGATGACACGGAGTACATAATTCCCACCCCTTCGCTGGGAACTTGGAGACCTGTCGAACCTATCTTGCTCAGGGATTGTTTCTAATGTTACAGCTGACCTTAGGAACTCCTTGGCGAGAGATGTTTTTCTTGAGGCTTACAAACTTCAGAAATTCAAAGTAAATGTTAATTCGTATCTCCTGTCACTTCACTCACGCGGTGTTTTTTGAACATTACAAGGCTTCCCCTTCGTGTAAATCTGCATAAAAAAAATATGTTGAATGATGTATCAAAATTCCTACCAACTCTTGAGAAAGTTATAAAATAGAATTTCTTCACAACAAGAAACAAGTTATTCGTAACACATCATTCATACACTCTATCAAGATCATCTTGAAGGAGAATTTGGTCATTGTATGACTTAATCGCCATAAAAAGCTCAAAGTCATCCGCAAACACCAAAAATTCACTGTTCTCAAAACAGTATTTCATGTTCCATGTTCACAAAAATATTGAATTACAGGGGTGAACAATGTGACCCTTGTGGCACACCAGATAATACCACTCAAAAAAAATCCAAATCAATTCACCAAATGTTTTGTAGTGCTAAAATTCTCAATCTTCTTCAATAAAATATTGTGATTGACTCCATCAAATGTCTTGGAAAAGTCAGTGTATATGACATCTGAGCTCTACCCTCCAAGACATTAGATATTGTTGAAGTGATTGCAAAACGTAGACCTCAACGTACGAAATACAACGTTTAAGGGTTTTCATGATATTGAGTTGAAGTCGTTACCATAGACATCTATATGATAATTACCACTAATTACTCCATTGTGAGCATTTTCAACGCTGCGGAGTTGTGGTGTAATAGGACGTTTGATCGTCAGATTAGTACCTTTATTAGGATCAGGATATTTTTCTTTTCATTCTTTATTGAACAAAATATTGTTTTGTTATGAATAAAATACATGTTATATGATTTTATTTCAATGAAAACACTTGAGCTTTCCATCACTAGATGTCCAGTTTTACCATTGTGATTTACCATGCGGAAGTTATTGTAATAACATCGCCATGGATTGAATAGCGATTTAGCCTGGTGATTAAATGGAACTCCAATAAGATTAACAATTCGGGTAATCGAATTCTAATTGAATTATGTGGATTATCCATACCATATATTCAGGTCTATTCTGGTGAATTTTGAATAACTTTCAGTATTGAATATTGCAATGGTTATTGAATATATTCGACAACTGTTATAGAAGAATACTATGATGTGATGCACCATCGAGATTTCTGGAAAATATATCTGGTACTGGTTTTCCAATATGCTATAATATTCAATTCCCGTAAAATTTCGAAGAATATTGTGTATTGAAAATTCTTGATGTGCCCCATAATTGCATTCGGTCCCATTCTTGAATATTTCTCAATAACCAAGTGATATCCAAGAATCAATTGGCCACCAGAATAGACCTGATTGGGAATCTACAATCGGCTCTGAGCCTCACAATGTAATTGGGTTTTAGTATAGTTCTAGATGAAAATCTCATCGAATATACCGATAAATATTTTACTATTCATATTGAATTTTACTTTCGAAATAATCAAAGTTGATTCCTACTTATGGAAACAGTAGGTATACTTGTATTTAGATTATTCAAGAAATTCTCAATCACTAATTTTTCACTCGCTTTCGTTTCAATGATGCAACCTTAGCTGAATGTTTCTTCACGAAATTTCAAATCATCTCTCAGAGATGCTGACACTTTTTCCTATAATTTGGATCATGTTGATTTCTTCGGATCTTGATAGGCAGATTGTGGCCGCATATACCTCCCTTGCCAAATGAAGTTTCAAAATCCAGTAATTCGCAGCTCATCGGTGTGATTCGTATATTCTTCGGATGACGTACGTTGATCTCTACGTATCCGTGAGCGCCCGCAAGATTACGTGGACACGTAAACAAGTTATCGACGTAAACTTAAACAATGGAAAACTACGCATGCCTAGCTGCCAATTTATACGTTTACGTTAACGTTTAAGGCAGCACTCCAACTCCCTATTCAATATTTTTTGCTCGTAGATGAGAAGATTGGAAACAGTAGACTTACATCGAGAAAAAACATGTTGGTTACTGATCAAACTTTCTCTACATGAAAAGTTGAGTTGATCTGAGATTGAACTGTCCAGTAATTTTGGAATAAATGACTGGATGCACACACCTCGATTGTTTTGTTTATTTTTCCTGTCGCCCGATTTGAAAATCGGAATGCTGGGTTTCCAACAATGTGAATGAACTGCCTGGTCTAGAGAACTCTTGAGAACTCTTAGGGAGTGAATACAGTTTTTCAGGAAAATATTCTTGATACCGTCGGAACCTGAACTGAGTTTAGGGGGAATTCTTGAAAATTTTTGAAATGTCATTGTAGTTGATATACTGGTATCAGGAATATATGAGGTAATATTCGAACCGAGATGATCGTCAAACTCACCAAGAGAACTGTCATAAACTGTTGAAAAATATTCAGCAGAATATTCTGCAATTTGATAGTTATTTGTTGCTATAGAATTTTCATAATGCATTGTAGATGGCAAACTACCATGCGATTTCGTGACTTTAATGAACTGCCAAGAATATTTTGGATTTGTATTGAGCTTGGAATTGATGCCTTGTATGAAATTTCCATAACAAATTTTTTAAAGATTGTTACAAGCACTACTCAAGTCTGAAAAGACTTGAAAATCTTGATCACTTCTGCTAAGCATAGCTTCTGTGGGCCAACTTCTCCTTCTCTTTCTCTCTACATATATATATATATATATATATATATATATATATATATATATATATATATATATATATATATATCTATATATGCAAGATGAATTTTCTGGGTTTTAATCCGTTGGATAAAAACCCAGAAAATTCATCTTGCATATCGAAGATCCGTGAAAACATCAATTTCTACATAATACCTAGATGGGCAGGATACAACCTTGGAGAGCGGCTGACGATATAATCATCGATAATATCGGACCTAGTCGGATAATAACTGGAGAGAATCATTATAAATACCAGTTTCCATGGAGAACAGACAATTGAAGTCTTTGCTTACTCTTGCTTGGTTACTTCGTAAGGGGAGTGATTGACCAGGACGGTATGGACAGATATTCGTCTCACAGTTCTTGAGAATGAATTCAAAATGGAATTCGAAACGTCGAACAAATCAGAAGATACCTAACGGATAAAAACCCAGAAAACTCATCTTGCATATCGAAGATCCGTGAAAACATCAATTTCTACATAATACCTGGATGGGCAGGAGACAACCTTAGAGAGCGGCTGACGATATAATCATCAATAATATCGGACCTAGTCGGATAATAACTGGAGAGACTCAATATAAATACCAGTTTCCATGGAGAACAGACAATTGAAGTCTGTGCTTACTCTTGCTTGGTTACTTCGTAAGGGGAGTGATTGACCAGGACGGTATGGACAGATATTCGTCTCACAGTTCTTGAGAATGAATTCAAAATGGAATTCGAAACGTCGAACAAATCAGAAGATACCTTACGGATAAAAACCCAGAAAACTCATCTTGCATATCGAAGATCCGTGAAAACATCAATTTCTACATAATACCTGGATGGGCAGGAGACAACCTTAGAGAGCGGCTGACGATATAATCATCAATAATATCGGACCTAGTCGGATAATAACTGGAGAGACTCAATATAAATACCAGTTTCCATGGAGAACAGACAATTGAAGTCTGTGCTTACTCTTGCTTGGTTACTTCGTAAGGGGAGTGATTGACCAGGACGGTATGGACAGATATTCGTCTCACAGTTCTTGAGAATGAATTCAAAATGGAATTCGAAACGTCGAATAAATCAGAAGATACCTAACGGATAAAAACCCAGAAAATTCATCTTGCATATCGAAGATCCGTGAAAACATCAATTTCTACATAATACCTGGATGGGCAGGATACAACCTTAGAGAGCGGCTGACGATATAATCATCAATAATATCGGACCTAGTCGGATAATAACTGGAGAGAATCATTATAAATACCAGTTTCCATGGAGAACAGACAATTGAAGTCTTTGCTTACTCTTGCTTGGTTACTTCGTAAGGGGAGTGATTGACCAGGACGGTATGGACAGATATTCGTCTCACAGTTCTTGAGAATGAATTCAAAATGGAATTCGAAACGTCGAACAAATCAGAAGATACCTAACGGATAAAAACCCAGAAAATTCATCTTGCATATCGAAGATCCGTGAAAACATCAATTTCTACATAATACCTGGATGGGCAGGAGACAACCTTAGAGAGCGGCTGACGATATAATCATCAATAATATCGGACCTAGTCGGATAATAACTGGAGAGAATCATTATAAATACCAGTTTCCATGGAGAACAGACAATTGAAGTCTTTGCTTACTCTTGCTTGGTTACTTCGTAAGGGGAGTGATTGACCAGGACGGTATGGACAGATATTCGTCTCACAGTTCTTGAGAATGAATTCAAAATGGAATTCGAAACGTCGAACAAATCAGAAGATACCTAACGGATAAAAACCCAGAAAATTCATCTTGCATATCGAAGATCCGTGAAAACATCAATTTCTACATAATACCTGGATGGGCAGGATACAACCTTAGAGAGCGGCTGACGATATAATCATCAATAATATCGGACCTAGTCGGATAATAACTGGAGAGAATCATTATAAATACCAGTTTCCATGGAGAACAGACAATTGAAGTCTTTGCTTACTCTTGCTTGGTTACTTCGTAAGGGAAGTGATTGACCAGGACGGTATGGACAGATATTCGTCTCACAGTTCTTGAGAATGAATTCAAAATGGAATTCGAAACGTCGAACAAATCAGAAGATACCTAACGGATAAAAACCCAGAAAATTCATCTTGCATATCGAAGATCCGTGAAAACATCAATTTCTATATATATATATATATATATATATATATATGTGTGCAACAAAGTGCAAGATTCACGAGGAACGTCTGATAACCGGAGTTTTCTGCCATCACACTCGTAATTTGTCCCTTTTGTTGACAACAAGCCCAGCGGATGCTTTCGGAATTTTCATCCGAGAGCCTCCATGCAGAAGGTTTCATTTGTGATTTGGCCAAATAGCCCGAAACCGGTCTGCAAGTGTGTCCCGTCCCAATAATTGAAAATCAATTCTGGTAGTTGTATCGCCAAGAGCATATGTGGAATTTCTTCTGTGAAGAATCCCGCACTAACACCTGTTGGATGTAATCCAATGCCCTTCGTGGTATTAGCCAGGGGAGTAGTTGTTTTCTAATAGGTGTTAGTCCGTCAACCTACAGTGTAGGTGAGTTAAGGCTGGCTTGAACAAATTTTTCATTTTTAGAATATTTGATTTGAAGCCAGTCTTCAAGCAGGCCCATGAATATTTGCATTATTCGTATTTTCCTTGATATGCTCTTGGTTAGTACCTAGTCTACGGGCAGATGGCGCAGCAACGGCTATTTTGCTATTTGTCTGTATCAGCCTAGGTCTAGGAAAGATACTCTACTCGAATATGATTTTTAATTGTAATTGTTAATAGGTGTTAGTCCGTCAACCTACAGTGTAGGTGAGTTGAGGCTGGCTTGAACGAATTGTTCATTTTTAGAATATTGAGAAATAGTTGTTATAATTTTTGCTCTCGGTTTTGTATTCCGTAATAAAATATTTAGAATAATTTTAGCATTTTTTTGCCTTTTTTGTAACACTGCGGTTTTTCGTTTTTCATGTTTTGAAATACTTGAGTGCCTACCTGGAAGTAATTAATCAAAATAAAATTCTGTTATTCATTCTTCTCAAATAATAATCGCAACAAAAACAAGATTATTTTTTTTTACACTGATGTGCCTTGCTTATAATTTGAAAAACACATTTTACTGACTCATGTATAATGTACAAATCTAAAGAGAGACTACCTTATACAACTATTCTTCAATCAGTTTTCATTAAATTAAATTATTCACTATAATTTCAAATTCAATAAATCTGGAACGCGTGCCGCGAAATCAGATTGAAACCTATGAACAACTTCTGGTAGTAACTCGAGCGTGACGTCACAGCGGCGGAAGAGAGAGAACGCTATCATGTGCAATAGCATACCGTGTGTATGTGTATCGTGATCTAACTGACCATTTTCCGCTCTGCCAAGTGCTTTCCTTTATATCCTACAAGCTACCGTCATCTCTCACATGAGAGAAGAACCTCAAAGAAGTTCACTATTGTTGTTGTTCGAAAATTGTTCGTTCCGTTAACCAGCTGACGACCGTCAACCCTCAGAAGTCGAAACTTGTGCGAGCAATGGATCGACGAGGCCTTACCTTTTAAGGTGCGATTACCCAGCACGGGTGGCCCGGCGAGGATTCGAACCCCGGCCTTCCGCTTGATAGGCAGATATGCTAACCACTACACTACTGAGAACAGTATAGTAGTATACATCGATATTTGAGCTTCAGTACATCAACAGAAACATTTGAAAATGGTGGTACGTACTTTGTACCACCATGTATCAGGTGAGGCAGATTGGGTGGTACAAAACGTGTACCACCATGCTGGAAAGAGTTAAGAGGAATGTTCGCTCCCAAAATCTGTTATGGATTTCCAGGGTGAGCCCGTTCTTAGAAGAAGCCAAAGAAAAATAGGTTTGAGTGTATTTGGAAAAATACGATCACCACTAATTTTTATTCATACTAACCGCAAGTGCGAATATGTTTCAACACCAAGAGAAGATATTTCAGCGAGCATTCAACCTGTATAACCAACAGGAACATCTACAGCAATAGCCGTTGGCACAAGAGTGTCTAGGGCGGTAATCACTGGGAAAGAATCAGTGTAAGTTTGAATGTTTGATAACGCATTTTTCAGAACGCAGAATTGTATCGATATTGTTTTCTTGGGTACCCTAACCCGCTATGCAAATTTTGAAGTATTAGAAGTTTATTACGCTCATACGGGAATATCAAGAAAATCGTTGTGAATTGAAGATATCGGTTGGGAAAAGTTTTTTTTTGTAACAATCTATACTGAGGGAGTTTTGGGATTGGCGGAATTCAGCCTAGTCATACAGGGTGAACTAAAGATTGAAATGATTTTTCTTCCAGGGATTTTTTGTAACTTTTTTTACACATACGTACAAGGCAAATCTAAAAAATGGGTTGCTTCAATTTTCAGGAAGAATATATTTTTTCATACTTCATATACAAGCGGAGTTTTGGATAAATCTGATGGATTTCATTTTTCATACAAGAGGGAAATCCGAGAAATAATTGATAGTTTTTTCTGTCGAAAAAAAAGTTTGTTTGGGATATTTTTGCATTTGTGAGAAGTGGATTCGAAAGTTTAGTTTTCAAAATAGAATCGGAATAACTTATATTTCAGGAAAATTTTACAGATCATTATATCCCTATACGGGGTGAATGCGAAAAGCAATTTGATTTCATAGTCGAAGGGTACTTCTATAATATATATATATATATATACATATATATAAAACTAGAAAAATATTTGGGTAATGTTTGTTGTCATCCTCAGGGAAAGCTACAATATTATATAAATTGTCAATTCGAAAAATGAAAGTGTGGAAAAACTACTTACAGTGTCCACGAGATTGAATGCAAAAAGCTTCTTAGAAATTTGAAACATGTATGATACATATGTCACATAATCATTGAAACTTTCTTTAAAAATATTCAGATCAGTAATAATAATAATAAACGTTTTTATTGGTAGAGAAAATTACGAACTGCATATAATAGAAATATAAATAACAGTAACAACATCGTCTACCAAAAGGCAGAGTTAGCTTTTGTCTAAACCGCGGGGAGTAGACAAATGCTCTCTTCCACTCAACATTTCAACAGTTTAAAATTATTTCAAATTTCATGAATCGACGTCGATTTACATGTCGAACGCCGGACATGGAATGATAGAAATTTGTTAGTTCCAAAGTTTCATCCTGCATGGATGTCCGGAACTACGTAAATTATGTGGAATTGTTGGTAGGTCGATGCATCCTCAGAGTGAGCCCGCGAATTTTTGAAATGACAATTGAGTATAGCATAGACAATGTTGCCAGGGTTGCTGAAGGCCTTGTTAATTTTGAATATAATATGTGAAAATTATTCAAGTTTTGAATAATGTTATCATAAAGAAGGATTATTTATTATTTAATTATAATATTTATAATAATCCTTTTTTATGATAACATTTTTCGAAACTTAAATAATTTTCACATATTATATTCAAATTTAACAAGGCCTTCAGCAACCCTGGCAACAATGTCTATGCTATACTCAATTGCCATTTCAAAAATTCGCGGGCTCACTCTGAGGATGCGTCGACCTACCGACATTTCCACATAATTTACGTAGTTCCGGACATCCATGCAGGATGAAACTTTTAACCTAACAAATTTCTATCATTCCAAGTCCGGCGTTCGACATGTAAATCGACGTCGGTTCATAAAATTTGAAACTGTTGTAATGTTGACTGATCTGAATATTTTTAAAGAAAGTTTTGATGATTATGTGACATATGTATCATACATGTTTCAAATTATATATAACTTCTTACGGATCGTGCTTTCAATTTCACGTTCCCTCTTTGCAAGGATATGGTAACTGGAGAATCGAAGAAGTACAAACAATGACGTATGCACCAAGAACAAATCGGCAAATAGAACGAATGCACTAAGGGCCGGTTGTACAATCTTCGATTAATCTTCAGATTGACGATAAAACTATACTTTTGATATTTTACATGCATTTTCTGTCAGATTCTGCTTCTTTATCGTCACTTGAAGATTAATCGTAGATTGTACAATCGGACCTGAGTGCTTCAATAATACCTGAGGGGCAATCCAAGGGATTGGGATTGAGATATCCTTCTAATGGCATACCGAGGGTTGTCCCATTGTACCACTGGTTATAGCATATGTTTTCTATTTCACGGTAGGGAAAAAACTCTACCGATGGAAAGTTTTATTAATTTGGGATGAATCAGATATAACTATGACGAAGATTATGCTCCAGATTCACTGGAAAGGCTGACGCGAATCGAACGAAAAGCCGAAGACCACACATTCAAGGATGGAGATGAGGACTATGTCCGTAAAACGAGGATAATCGAAAAAGCTCACTGATAGATGAAATGGTCCCTTGCCGTTTCCAGCGTGATATGGAAACTTTGAGCTGCATGGCGTAATCTATTGTTTTTCAGTCCTAGAAAACAAGGAGAAGTGAACGTTTGGAAAAAGCTTGAGCAGGTATAGTATGAGGATACAGAAGGTATCGCTGATTATACCCAAGTATGGCAAAGTACAGCCACGAGTGTGAACAGGAGTTGGTGAAGGATTCACAAACCACCAAGAACTTCCAAGCTGAATTTGAGCACAACCCCTACGACCCAGTTTTCAACCAGGTTTCAATGAAGAAATATCCTGAGAACATGAAAGTTAGAACCAACAAGTTTCACCAATATCATTTCTGAAATTTATCACAGTTTTTCGGGATATTCATTAAAAAAAGGTAATCTCAAAGAATCGAAACTTTCGCGAAGTAGGGATCAACGAGGTCTAATGTTTCAACTTTCGAATTCTAGCACGAACCGAAAATGTTATCGAAACGGGTTCCAATAGTCACCCCCGTTTCCGTTTTTTTTTTCATTCGAGCTATCCTCACGGTTTCTATTCAAATTGAATGGAAAAAGAAAACGACACTATCAGAAGAGTATGGATGAGAAACCCTTTGTTCGAATAAAAATTGATTTGAACTCACATCAGTTTCATAATCCATGATAAGAACCCAAGAGTTTTCTAAACATAGTTGCATTTTCTGTGACCATATTCCATTGGTTTTCTCCAACTGCAATAGTCTTCTCATTCCATCAGCTGGATATATTATACCGGTTTCTTTGGTTACTGTGAATGTGGCTAAATGTTCAATGAGGTGAACTGGATTGTCCCCTCCATCAATAATCCTTTCGTCCATATCTAATTCCCTCTCGTCTTCTGAGTATCCATTTCGGAATGCCATTGTACTAACATCTGCTGTTTCTGGACACTGTAATGAAAATTTTGATATATATAGAAACTTGATTGATTAGACAACAACTCAACGTGTATTTGGGTAGGCGATTATGGAGTTTGAATGAGACCCAGAAAGAAAATAATGTCACTAATGTTGAAATAGAGCTCGCTCTGAAAATAAAAAATCCATCTCTATCAAACCTCACCAAAAATCATATTCAGCTGTTTATCCATCTTCTCAGCGAGATCAACATTATTGTATATTATGCAGATGTCAGATAAATTAGAAAAGTTCAGATATCGACAAGTTTTCATATTAAAAAAAACGCTTAAAATTACCTGTAAACAATGAAGAATATGTATGTTGAGTGCGGAAACCATAGAAAAGCACTCCTAGGCAAAGTATATGTTTATAAGCATCGTCATCGGTTCACTGGAACTTCATTTCCGAATAATTATTAAATATTTTTTACGTTACCGTTTCGAGTATTCATTCTAACAATCAAAAATCAATCAGAAAATATTAATTTAGAAACCAAGGCATACAATCTGAGTAGAAGCAGCCTTGGTAACACAAAAATTCATGAAAAAATGGAATTAACTGCCCCAAAGTAAAGCTTCAGAACATATCAGAATATGCTTTTTAGAGTCATATTTTGTGGTGCGTACATACTTCTGATCTCTCCCAAGAGGTTGCTGCCTTGATTAAGAATTGTTCTAAAATTGTTCGTTTCCGTTAACCAGCTGACGAACGTCAACCCTCAGAAGTCGAAACTTGTACAAGCAATGGATCAACGAGGCCTTACCTTTTAACGTGCGATTACCCAGCACGGTGGCCCGAATCAAATCTTATCGAATGAACCACGTGCTATCAGTAAGCAACTTCTCGTATAACTCAAATTTTCTATTAAAAAATCACGAGAAGTGAATATCAGGCGTTGTATACTACGGTCGCCGGGCGGGGAGCAGACCCAGCTCTTTTATTCGATAGACTCGTGGTTCGTGTGTTTGTGTTCGTATTTGTGTGTGTGTGTGTGTGTGCATCCGAATGATTCAAACAATTTTCACAGAGGAATTGCGATATTCTCATTTTTTCATTGATATTTTTTTCGGGGATATCGAACGCCATCCGACTTCTTGTTGATCGGTACTTGAATTCCATCTGATCTACCCTATTCTGAGTAAGAATTGAATGAAAGAAGATGTGTCGGTTACCTTGCTTTCTGCAACAACGAGCCTGTAGATGTAGATATAGAAGTGAAATTCAAACTTCGGGATATTGGAAACTTCAAACGATAAGAGACCATTGAAGCAGACTAATTTCTCTTCTCTAAATGAAAATATGACATGTATCTATGATTGTCTAGTTCGCCCTATTTCCGGAAACCTGAGGAGTAAGTTTTTTTCACGGTAGTACTGCGAACCTGTTTCTTTGAACGCTAGAGGGTGCCACGCATTCTTCTCGTTAATGAATTCCTGGACGAATTCATCTGCATCTTCGCGTCCTTTTTAGTGCTGATTTCCGATACAGGAATACCTCTGATTATAAATGTGCTTTGGGTTTTTCTATAGAAGAATCTCGAAGGTTTTGGCTTGTATTCGTATTTTTTGTAGGTGAGTTGATTTATGTAGAAATGTATCTTTTGTAATTTTCCTGATATTATCATATGCAATTCTTATAATATAGTTTACTCTCCAGCTTTTGTTGAATTCAATTATCAGAGCTTCTTGTAACAGGGCGTACATTTTATCATCGTGAACCGAATTGATTATGATTGCGACTTTGTATTTGGGTGAAAAAATATTTATTTTTTGCTGTCATTGGGGTAAAAACTGTTCCTCCATCATTCTATTACCATGAGGACGGACTAAGGTGATCAATAAATATACAGTGGTTATGAAGACAAAAGACTTCTAATTCAAGAACCCACAAAACCTCGGAAATCGCGCCGACCCTGAGAATATCTTGTCACCCAACTCGAAGATGGATAGTTTTTTGGTTCCTGGACAATATGGTTCTGGAGAAAACATCACCATATCAACTCCGGAGCGAAGAACCACAGTCAACTCTTTCCGAAAACCACCAACAGACATCACTGTCTGACAGAGAAGGCGCTGCTAGGCTTCCTCTGGAAAATGCTAAACAAGGTAACATTTTCCAACTACCACACGTTATGGCGGAAGGGAATACTGGGGTACCTTTGTCATCTCTGCAGCTTCAAGTGATTTTCAACAATTGAACATAAATTCTAATGAAAGTTCCCATGAAATAAACATATTATTCAAATACAAATATTTCTAGTATGGATATGCGCAAAATTATCTTAATGGGAGTGATGAAGGTCATGCAAAATATGAAATTTTCTAACACTGTTCATGCTTTTCCTCAAACGGCCACTCGTTTCGAAACAAGGTTTCAAAATTCATTTGAAAATCAAAATTTTCACATTACACGTTGGCACGAGATAAGCAATAACAATGTTACTCAGAGAAATAGTTTGTATAATCGAGGTACCAGTTCGGTGCAAAATTCTTTTGGTATCAGAAATGATATCAACAATTTGCAAACGTTTTCAACGTTCGTAGATAATGGAAATTTACACCCTGCAGAATTTTTGAATTTTTCATAATGTTTTATTGATATTAGTGACGTCAATAATAATCGGTTTTTCTTATATACTCATACCCTGTTTGAGAAATCAGCGAAATCATGGGCTGACGATTTTATGAACACTTTTGATTCATATACAAATTTTAAAGGAGCTTTTCTTGAGCAGTTTTGGGGTCCTACCAGGCAACATTGAATGAAATTCAGGCTCGAAACCGAAACATATTCTGGAGGGGATATATCTTTTGTTCTATATTTCGACAAGTGCGTAGCTAAAGCAAACTATTTAACATCGCCATATTCGCAAGAACAACCAATTAGTACTTTGGCTCGACACTTTTCCCCAAATATTGCTGCCACCTTAGTAGGAACAAAAATCCTGCTCGAGGATGTGGATCGCCTCAGGCAAGCGGATCATTATTTCAATGACAGAATAGTCATGGCAGTGATCGAGATCCATTTCAAAACCAATTTCTGGGGATATAGAACATCAGCAAATTTTCACAAGAAAAAATTCTAGTGCCGAGTCTTCTCGAGATCATACCTACTCTTCAAAAAAACGTTTCTTTTTCGGGAAATGAAAGATACTTTTGATTCTTAGGAAAACGAACAGAGCCCCCAGATCTCGGCTTGGAAATCGGTGCAGTTGTAAATAAAGCCACAAACTTTATACTGAATGATAATCCAGTTGAGGAATTGCTGGAGGAATGCGATTTCGATCACACCCCTCCGGAAATTCGTTCTCCTAAAATCGAAACAAAAATGTATAGTTTGAACTTCGAAGCCCTGAAGTAGTTTAGGCACAACTCGAAGATTTCAGAAAAGAAATACCATGTTTTACTTGCACAAGCATTACTGTTGTTGGAGCGTTCAAAACAAACATAAAAAAGTGACAGCACAGATGCAAATCAATTTCAAAATAGGATCCGAGCTATTTGCCCATAAATTTAGCATTTTCTATTATTTTGCGAGTTGATTTTTCGAAAGTCAATTCTGGATCAGTGGATTTGAAAAAAAGTATAATTTCTCTGGGAAATAACACAGAAAAAGTTATCATAAATGAAATTATATCACCTCACGGTTTCAAAAATGATTTGCCATTGAATATTTCCGCTATTGTGAATGGTTCAGTGAATAAATCCCCACCAGTTATGATGGTTTCAATGTATGGGAAACATTTGATGTGGAGTCCCTCGTTTCGTCAAATGTTTCGTCTCTTTCTGAAGAAGAAAAATTAAAAATTTTATTGCTAAGTTTTTTCAAATGTTCCTGGAAGGACGAACTGCTATGAACATTCCATCAAATTGAAAGATGAAAGTGGGTTTTTCATTCGGCCTTATTCCATATCCCAGTAGCACACAGGGATATTGTTTTCAGTGCAATCACGCAAATGGAGGAATGGGGTGTCATTGAGCGAGCCTCAACATCCTATAAATCCCCCCTCATGACCACCGTGAAAAATACGAAATACGAATTTGTCTGGATGCTCGCCATCTGAATTCTGTGATGCTTCCTGACAGGTCATCACCATTACATATTGGGGATATCATAAAAATGATGGATGGAAAAAATCACCTTTCTAAGATCGGTTTGTCGAGCTCTCATTGGCAAATACTGCTGGAAAGAAATGAAAAGTATTGTGGCTTCATGGTTGGTACGGAAACCCATCAGTGGTGTGTACTTCCTTTTGGACTGCCCTCTGTAGTCAGTAGTTTCACCAGAGCACTTGATACCATATTTGGAGATTACTTTTCAGGTTTTCTGATCACTTTCATCGATGACCCATTAGTGATGACCAAAACTTTTGAGGAGCACTTGATACATTTGGACAAAGTCCTTTGTAGGCTCCAAGAGGCTGGCTTTACCGTTAAGGCCTCAAAATGCAAATTTATCCAGCAAAGAATGCGATTTTTGGGATATCGTTAGTCCATAGGGTGATCAACTTGGCCCTGAACGATTCCAAGCAATCGTGGATTATAAAGAACCTCAAAGTATCAAAAATGTGCAAAAATTCTTTGGTTTGGGCGATTATGACAGAAGTTTCTTGCCTCGATTTGCTGAAATTTCTGAACCGCTCACATATCTCTTGCGTAAAAAAATTGCCCTTCATTTTGGGAGTGCCTAAAACAGGCTTGTCAAAGTCTCAAAGTCGAGCTGGAATCGGCTCTGTATCACCCACACTTTTCCTTACCCTGGCATGTTGCAAAATATGCCAGTGAAGTGGGGATACCTGGTCAATTATATCAAGAGCTCGATGGTAAAAAAGAGTCGTGGCAGGGGCTAGTCGCCTCCTTAAAGATCGGAAGAGCTGTTACCACGCAAGTTCTAGCAGCGCTTTGATGCATCCAACGTTGAAGGACTCACCTGATGGCAAATGAATTCACCTTGCACACCCCTGAATACCTGCAGGCTTCTGTCTCCTCGAATAAAGCGTTGGGCCCTAGCCTCGCAAAATTTTTGTGTTCGACATTGTACACGTTTCCGGAAAAGAAATGAAATGAAAACTTTGTGGCCGATGCCTTATCCAGATGTGCTTGTACCCGATTTCCAACACTAGCAGACAAGCCTTTCCATATTTTTGCCATACTAACTTTGCCTTCGTCTTTTCAGGAGTGGCTAAAGAATTAGTGAGCTTCAGTCCTCTGACAAAAAACTTCAATTGATTATCAATAAGTTGAAAACTCAGAACACTTGAGGACTCGTTCTGTTATTCGTTAAAATATTTTATATAAAAGGGGTTCTGATGATATGAACTCACAACTTCGTATTCCTGAAAATCTTGTTCGTGATATCATAATTGCTTTTCATGAAATCTCTTGATATTTCATGGTTTATAAGACCTATTCGGCTTCACGAGTTAAAGTTTATTCTAATATGCAATGCGAAATAAGAAATACGTAAAAATCTGTGATATCTGCCAAAAAGCTAGAATTTTCATACCACCGACTCCGCCTCAGTCTCAAATAATACCGAGTTCTAAAGAGGACTTAATTGCCATCGACATTCGAGGGCATTTGATAAAGTCTCGTGGCGGATTTAGTTACAACTCTGTAGTCTCAAATGTCTTCACAAAGTTTATCACCTTGTATCCCCTCAAAAGGGCAACTACAAGTGTTATGCTCAATCGTCTCATTAAAGACCGAGGGGAAAACAACTCATCAAATAGGTGTACATCCAGAAATTCAAATATTTCAATACGATACCTAAATATCTCAAATGTATTTAAATTATTTCGATATCAGTTTCAGTATTCACAAATACCGCTTCATACTTTAAATATTACTTCGATTCCAGAAATATCCACTCCATACTTAAAAAAATTATTCTCATTATCAAAATATCTACAATATATTCAAAATATTTCAATATTTGTCAGTCTCCACAAATAACACTTTCACTTTGAATATTGTTTTCATTACCAAAATATCATTCTAGGTATTTGAATACAGTTTAAATGTTATGATATCCTTTTTAGTCTTCCAAATATTCAAATTTGAAATATTTGGGGTGCAATTCAGTCTACAATCGTTTCATTCGTTTTGCGCCGGGGTTAACTGACAATGGTATAATGACATAATTTGGTATTTATTACTGTGTGTGTGTCTAGCTGGCAGGTTGATAAAGGTTGTGAAACAAATTCGAAGTGAACTAGCGAGCTTGATACTTTTGTGGCAGTTTATTTTTTCTTACTGAGACCATTTTTTCGACTGGTAAGTTTTGTGATTTCTACATTTAATGTCATGTCATTCATGATGTATAATATATGTTCTACGTGTCTTTAAGCATATTCACTATACAAACTTCGGGATTTGTACATAGTATAGATACTGAAAGAAAGAAGCACCGAGGGATGCACGGACATGATCATTAACTGTATAGAATGGCGTTTTTGCTTTCGTATGACTGTACCTTTTCAGTAATATAATTTGATTTCGCAGGTTTTTCACAAGAAATCAAGGAAGCCTTCGATATACCGGATTTCATAATTGATTTACTAAGTATGAGTGGCTACAATAATAGAATAGCTTTATCCACTTCCTTCGAAAATGTTATCCACCAGTTGGAGAAATTTGCGAGAGAAGAGTTACCGCAAGTATAATAGATATCCCTAAAGAAAACGAGCAAAAAACATATTGTTACGAAATGTCCTAGCGCCGGCTCTGTCGGTCAGAAACGCCGAATAATATAAGGGGTCGAAGAGCTACATAATTTTTCGAGGAACTCGTAAATCGCATGGAGAATTCGATATACATCATCAAGGCCTCTCTCGAAGTTTCTCCATAGGCGTACGCGGGTATAAAAGGAGATGCTTCATCGCGGAACAGTCAGTTATTAGCAGAGACAGTTACTCACCAGAGTTATTCAGAGCTGAGTGGGGAGAGCTTTGTTATTGCTAAGTGCAAGAAGTCGAAGTGTAAAATTTGTATAACAGAGAGTTTATCAGAGTGTTTAGTACAGAGCGTTGGATAGTTAGTGGAGCAGTTTGAGCGATTGTACTGTATTGAGATGAAGAGTTGTAACAAAAGTAGTGAAGTGTTGTTTGGAGTTTTAATAAACGAACCCAAGGAAAAATCGTAACAATATTTTGGTTAATTCAGTTGTAGGTAATAACGAAAAGTTTAAAATCCCTTGTGGGTATAGAAGGACACTTCTGTGTTTGAAGGACCACATTACCAAACTCAACTATTCTCGTCAGTCGTTGCAAAGTATGAAGAGAAAGGCTGAATCACAAACTGCTAATAAGAATAGAGAGTCTGATTCGCAAGATGTTAACAGATCCAACAGACAATTCAACATTATTGAAGAACGACTCAGACTGAATGAACAGTTGGTTCGATCACACAAAGAATCTTGTGAAGAAATTGATTTTGATGTGAATGATCTGGATTCCTCATCTACTAGTAGTAACGCCACTGCTTCAATACCGTCTTTTATTTGTAGTTCAGAAATAAGAGTGTCTATAAATTCACAAGGTAGCAAATACTATTGGACAGTGTCTATATTTTATGAACATATTAGGGAACATTTAGAAGAAAAATCATTGGAAAAAAGTTCAGTCTACATTAGACACATTTGTATCAAAAGCGTCAACTTCTGGACAGCCTGGCAATGGAGCAGATGAAACAAATATATCAGACGAAAATGTTCAGACTCAAATTTTTAGAAAGCAGAGATGTTGGTAATTAGGTACCTAGCCAACATTCTCTGCTCAAAATAATCAGCTGCATCACCTCGAATAACAAAAAAATATAAATGGAATCAAATGAAGTATAGTCGTAAAGAGAGAAGTAGGCGAGAACGAGATGCCGCATTGTTGGATAAGCGACAATCAATTTTATTTTAATTTTATGTTTTTCCCGATGATAAAAGATATCGAATGTATCATTAATAATGAAACTGTTGAGGGGGAAACAACTAGCTAAAATCTGTACAAGATTTAAAATCTTACAAAGACTTGAAGATTTAAACGCATGACTTGAAGACGTAATTAAAGGCATTACTCAAAGACTTGAACGCATGACTTAAAGACTCAAAACGATGACTTAAATGACTTAAAATTTTTAGGTGTATCTACAAGATTGAAAGAAGATGTTTTCCCCTCGGAAACAGAATATAAGCAGAGAACTCTGTGAGAAGGATTATTAAGCATCAGGTACTCTTTTCATTTAATACCTTTTCACTCACGTACTGTGGTAGGTTAATATTTATTGGTATTTTTAGGTTGTTACTAGATTCACTTGCTGTTTTATCAGCATACCTTTTGTTTCTTCATTGATATTTAAACCCGAGTTGAACCTTTATTTATCTATTTCATTATTATATGTTTTTCATTTTACTTATTGATATATATCCATTTAGCAATACTTTTCATTTTTCAGTTATTTTTCCTGATCCTCTAATCAGGGATCTATAAATGAAATATAATATGTCGCAATAACTTGAATAAGTTTAGGTATTTCAATTTCTCATCAACAGGAGTGCACTTCATGTACTTTTTCTATACCAAAATTATCGATTTCTACAGTTCAAAAGTTTCATTTCGTTTTTCACCTCAATTGCAACAAATATTATATGCACCATATTCCATTTATTTTCTTTACAATTCAAATCTAAGTACGTTTCCTCAATTTTCAATACCTTCAGTATACTCTAAGTATTCAAATATACCGCTGTGAATTTGGCGGCCACTTTCAGCGGCCAGTTTTTCCAAAAACGCCCGAAGGCGCTGACCAGTGGCGTACGAAATAAATTTAGTTCACATCATCTTCAAATACAATTTCCAGCTCAACCAGTTATCAGTGAGAGCTCTAAAGATACCTCATCACACTTTTCCACCCGAAATTTTCAACACGTCGGGGGACCAAGGGTGGAATTTTCAACCCTTTCGTTTTAAAAAAGAAAATCATGAAATGATTCATCTAGCACAACCCAATTTCCAGGAGTTACTCTTAATCATACTCTGTTTATATTTACGTCAATAAATCTCACTTCGCTAGGGGACTTGGGGGTTGAATTTCAACCCTTGAAATAAAAAATAGAATTCCAACAAGAAATAATTATTTGAGCAAAATCAAACTCTCAGGAATTACGCACAATCATACTTTGTTTACTTTTTCGTTAATAAATCTCACTTCGCTAGGGGACCAGGGTGGTAAACTTCAACCCTTAAAATAAAATATGGATTTTCATCAATAAATAATTCTTTGAGCACAACCATATTCTCAGAAATTACTCCCGATCATAGTCTGTTTACTTTTTTGTCAATAAATATTACTTCGCAAGGGGACTTGGGGGTTGAATTTCAACCCTTGAATTAAAAAATGGAATTTCATTGAGAAATAATCCTTTGAGCACAACCAAATTCTCAGGAATTACTCTCAAACAAACTCGGTTTACTTTTTTGTCAATAAATCTCACTTCGCAAGGGGACTTGGGGGTTAAATTTCTACCCTTAAATTGAAAAATGGAATTTCATTGAGAAATAATTCTTTGAGCACAACCAAATTCTCAGGATATACTCTCAATCGTACTCCGTTTACTTTTTCGTTAATAAATCTCACTTCGCTAGGGGACCGAGTGGTAAACTTCAACCCTTAAAATAAAATATGGATTTTCATCAATAAATAATTCTTTGAGCACAACCATATTCTCAGAAATTACTCCCGATCATAGTCTGTTTACTTTTTTGTCAATAAATATCACTTCGCAAGGGGACTTGGGGGTTGAATTTCAACCCTTAAATTAAAAAATGGAATTTCATTGAGAAATAATCCTTTGAGCACAACCAAATTCTCAGGAATTACTCTCAAACAAACTCGGTTTACTTTTTTGTCAATAAATCTCACTTCGCAAGGGGACTTGGGGGTTAAATTTCTACCCTTAAATTGAAAAATGGAATTTCATTGAGAAATAATTCTTTGAGCACAACCAAATTCTCAGGATATACTCTCCATCGTACTCCGTTTACTTTTTCGTTAATAAATCTCACTTCGCTAGGGGACCAAGGTGGTAAACTTCAACCCTTAAAATAAAATATGGATTTTCATTGAGAAATAATTCTTTGAGCACAACCAAATTCTCAGGATATACTCTCAATCGTACTCCGTTTACTTTTTCGTTAATAAATCTCACTTCGCTAGAGGACCAGGGTGGTAAACTTCAACCCTTAAATTAAAAAACGTAATTTCGTTGAGAAATAATTCGTTGAGCACAACCAATTTCTCAGGAATTACTCTCAATCGTACTCCGTTTAATTTTTCGTCGATAAATCTCACTTCGCTAGGGGACCAGGGTGGTAAACTTCAACCCTTAAAATAAAATATGGATTTTCATCATTAAATAATTCTTTGAGCACAACCATATTCTCAGAAATTACTCTCGATCATAGTCTGTTTACTTTTTTGTCAATAAATATCACTTCGCAAGGGGACTTGGGGGTTGAATTTCAACCCTTAAATTAAAAAATGGAATTTCATTGAGAAATAATCCTTTGAGCACAACCGAATTCTCAGGAATTACTCTCAAACGAACTCGGTTTACTTTTTTGTCAATAAATCTCACTTCGCAAGGGGACTTGGGGGTTAAATTTCTACCCTTAAATTGAAAAATGGAATTTCATTGAGAAATAATTCTTTGAGCACAACCAAATTCTCAGGATATACTCTCAATCGTACTCCGTTTACTTTTTCGTTAATAAATCTCACTTCGCTAGGGGACCAGGGTGGTAAACTTCAACCCTTAAAATAAAATATGGATTTTCATCAATAAATAATTCTTTGAGCACAACCATATTCTCAGAAATTACTCCCGATCATAGTCTGTTTACTTTTTTGTCAATAAATATCACTTCGCAAGGGGACTTGGGGGTTGAATTTCAACCCTTGAATTAAAAAATGGAATTTCATTGAGAAATAATTCTTTGAGCACAACCAAATTCTCAGGAATTACTCTCAAACGAACTCGGTTTACTTTTTTGTCAATAAATCTCACTTCGCAAGGGGACTTGGGGGTTGAATTTCTACTCTTGAATTGAAAAATGGAATTTCACTGAAAAATAATTCTTTGAGCACAACCAAATTCTCAGGATATACTCTCAATCGTACTCCGTTTAATTTTTCGTCAATAAATCTCACTTCGCTAGGGGACCAGGGTGGTAAACTTCAACCCTTAAATTAAAAAATGTAATTTCATTGAGAAATAATTCGTTGAGCACAACCAAATCCTCAGGAATTACTCTCAATCGTACTTCGTTTGATTTTTCGTCGATAAATCTCACTTCGTAAGGGGTCTTGGGGGGTGAATTTCAACCCTTATATTAAAAAATGAAATTTCATTGAGAAATAATTCTTTGAGCACAACCAAATTCTCAGGATATACTCTCAATCGTACTCCGTTTACTTTTTCGTTAATAAATCTCACTTCGCTAGGGGACCAGGGTGGTAAACTTCAACCCTTAAATTAAAAAATGTAATTTCATTGAGAAATAATTCGTTGAGCACAACCAAATTCTCAGGAATTACTCTCAATCGTACTTCGTTTGATTTTCGTCGATAAATCTCACTTCGCAAGGGGTCTTGGGGGGTGAATTTCAACCCTTGTATTAAAAAATGAAATTTCATTGAGAAATAATTCTTTGAGCACAACCAAATTCTCAAGAATTACTCCCAATCAAACTCCGTTAACATTTTCGTCAAAAAATCTCACTTCGCTAGGGGACTTGGGGGTTGAATTTCAACCCTTAAATTAAAAAATGGAATTTCATTGAGAAATAATCCTTTGAGCACAACCAAATTCTCAGGAATTACTCTCAAACGAACTCGGTTTACTTTTTTGTCAATAAATCTCACTTCGCAAGGGGACTTGGGGGTTGAATTTCTACCCTTAAATTGAAAAATGGAATTTCACTGAAAAATAATTCTTTGAGCATAACAAAGATAATATAAGGGTTGACTAGCGAACCATATATTCAGTCTGAACACTACAAGACAAATAGCAATCAGAAATCAGAATATCACATGTGCCTAATATCAGCGTTGCCCAATTGCATATACCTACTCTCATATAGTTATTTAGAAATTCTGACTTTGGATGACACCTATGTAAATATCGATCGAGCGTTAATATCGATTCAATTCACAATCGTACACAATTAGTGTACAGTTTTCCTCGAATATTTGTAAAGATATAATCAAACCAATTAAAACAAACTTTCATTTTATTGTTTATGGTTTGCCGGACAGATTCACATGGCAACACTGAATAAAAAAGCGCGCCGATTCGTTTCAAGCCCGCGTGCTTCTTCAGACGGTCACTTCGCTGATAGGCCAAGAAGTCGAAGCCAAAAATTGTCCGAAATGCAAAAGCTATTTTTTGATACTCGTTTGTAGCACTTAGGTGAATGAATATTGTTGGTCAAGCAGGTGAACTGTAAAACACTGAATGAACTGAAGAGTGAATACAATAAATTTGCCTATGCTGATAGTTTTTCTACAGAATGCATGCGACAAGAACGTTTGGTTTAAAGGTTGAGAATATTTATAGATATCAATTAACCGCACAGAAAATGGTATTACTTATACTTGACGCGCTTTTCGCAATTTCAGGTTACATAATACATTTTAGGATAAGGGGTTTTCGATCAGACAATCGAACAAAAATTAAAATTGCAACTACAAAGTTAATTCATCTTTCGAACAATTCGTTCAGGCCAGTCTCAAATAACTACACTGTAGGGTTGCTGGCACCTGTCAGAAAACAACTACTCCTCTGGCTAATATCACAAAGGGCGTTTGATTTTATCCAACCGGTGCCAGTGCAGGTTTCTCCACCGAAGAAAATCCTGCGGCGCATACGAATAGCGCGTCGAGGACCACGCTTCTCCCTGTAGCACTAAATGATTAGCTGCGATCGCCCGCATTTATAGGAGCTCTCTAGCGAGAAAAATAAAAATTATTACATGCTTTTCAGTGCGACAACGTGAACCTTATGCTATCTATCTATATATTACGAAATTATATGGTAATACAGTCACCGGCATAATAAGTGCATTCATCAATATCCCACAAGAGTTGTGAATTCAATGATTTTTGTTCTTTATTTCGATATTTCGATTAATTTGTGGTTTTGGTTTTTTGGGTGATAATCATCCTGTCAGATATTGAGATACTGCCATTCCTTGAACCCCAGCCGTTCATAAAAATTTGGACCAATGCACTAATTATGCCAGTGACTGTATTCAAATAATGAATTGGAATTATTTTTTTTTGAGACAAAACTACAACTTCAGCGCAACAATTTCATGGAAATTGTACATTCGTACTTTGGTCGGAATTGAGGTTGATTTTATTTTTGTAGGATCAGTATTACACCAAGTGATGAAATTCACCCCCTTGGTCCTCAAGCGAAGTAAACAGACTATGATCAAGGGTAATTTCTGAGAGTATGGTTGTGCTCAAAGAGTTATTTCCTGATGGAATTCTATTTCTTATTTCAAGGGTTGAACTTCAACCCCCAAGTCCCCTAGCGAAGTGAGATTTTTTGACAAAAATGTAAACGGAGTTTGATTGGGAGTAATTCTTGAGAATTTGGTTGTGATCAAAGAATTATTTCTCAATGAAATTCCATTTTTTAATTTAAGGGTTGAAATTCAACCCCCAAGTCCCCTAGCGAAGTGAGATTTTTTGACGAAAATGTAAATGGAGTTTGATTGGGAGTAATTCTTGAGAATTTGGTTGTGCTCAAAGAATTATTTCTCAATGAAATTCCATTTTTTAATTTAAGGGTTGAAGTTTACCACCCTGGTCCCTTAGCGAAGTGAGATTTATCGACGAAAAATTAAACGGAGTACGATTGAGAGTAATTCCTGAGAAATTGGTTGTGCTCAACGAATTATTTCTCAATGAAATTTCATTTTTTAATTTAAGGGTGTAAGTTTACCACCCTGGTCCCCTAGCGAAGTGAGATTTATTAACGAAAAAGTAAACGGAGTACGATTGAGAGTATATCCTGAGAATTTGGTTGTGCTCAAAGAATTATTTTTCAATGAAATTCCATTTTTTAATTTAAGGGTTGAAATTCAACCCCCAAGTCCCCTAGCGAAGTGAGATTTTTTGACGAAAATGTAAACGGAGTTTGATTGGGAGTAATTCTTGAGAATTTGGTTGTGCTCAAAGAATTATTTCTCAATGAAATTCCATTTTTTAATTTAAGGGTTGAAATTCAACCCCCAAGTCCCCTAGCGAAGTGAGATTTTTTGACGAAAATGTAAACAGTGTTTGATTGGGAGTAATTCTTAAGAATTTGGTTGTGCTCAAAGAATTATTTCTCAATGAAATTTCATTTTATAATTCAAGGGTTGAAGTTTACCACCCTGGTCCCCTAGCGAAGTGAGATTTATTAACGAAAAAGTAAACAGAGTACGATTGAGAGTAATTCCTGAGAATTTGGTTGTGCTCAAAGAATTATTTCTCAATGAAATTCCATTTTTTAATTTAAGGGTTGACATTCAACCCCCAAGTCCCCTAGCGAAGTGAGATTTTTTGACGAAAATGTAAACGGAGTTTGATTGAGAGTAATTCCTGAGAATTTGGTTGTGCTCAACGAAATATTTCTCAATGAAATTTCATTTTTTAATTTAAGGGTTGAAATTCAACCCCCAAGTCCCCTAGCGAAGTGAGATTTTTTGACGAAAATGTAAACAGTGTTTGATTGGGAGTAATTCTTAAGAATTTGGTTGTGCTCAAAGAAATATTTCTCAATGAAATTTCATTTTATAATTCAAGGGTTGAAGTTTACCACCCTGGTCCCCTAGCGAAGTGAGATTTATTAACGAAAAAGTAAACGGAGTACGATTGAGAGTAATTCCTGAGAATTTGGTTGTGCTCAAAGAATTATTTCTCAATGAAATTCCATTTTTTAATTTAAGGGTTGAAATTCAACCCCCAAGTCCCCTAGCGAAGTGAGATTTTTTGACGAAAATGTAAACGGAGTTTGATTGAGAGTAATTCCTGAGAATTTGGTTGTGCTCAACGAAATATTTCTCAATGAAATTTCATTTTTTAATTTAAGGGTTGAAGTTTACCACCCTGGTCCCCTAGCGAAGTGAGATTTATTAACGAAAAAGTAAACGGAGTACGATTGAGAGTATATCCTGAGAATTTGGTTGTGCTCAAAGAATTATTTCTCAATGAAATTCCATTTTTTAATTTAAGGGTTGAAATTCAACCCCCAAGTCCCCTAGCGAAGTGAGATTTTTTGACGAAAATGTAAACGGAGTTTGACTGGGAGTAATTCTTGAGAATTTGGTTGTGCTCAAAGAATTATTTCTCAATGAAATTCCATTTTTTAATTTAAGGGTTGAAATTCAACCCCCAAGTCCCCTTGCGAAGTGATATTTATTGACACAAAAGTAAACAGACTATGATCGAGAGTAATTTCTGAGAATATGGTTGTGCTCAAAGAATTATTTAATGATGAAAATCCATATTTTATTTTAAGGGTTGAAGTTTACCACCCTGGTCCCCTAGCGAAGTGAGATTTATTAACGAAAAAGTAAACAAAGTATGATTGTGCGTAATTCCTGAGAGTTTGATTTTGCTCAAATAATTATTTCTTGATGGAATTCTATTTTTTATTTCAAGGGTTGAAATTCAACCCCCAAGTCCCCTAGCGAAGTGAGATTTTTTGACGAAAATGTAAACGGAGTTTGATTGGGAGTAATTCTTGAGAATTTGGTTGTGCTCAAAGAATTATTTCTCAATGAAATTCCATTTTTTAATTTAAGGGTTGAAGTTTACCACCCTGGTCCCCTAGCGAAGTGAGATTTATTAACGAAAAAGTAAACGGAGTACGATTGAGAGTATATCCTGAGAATTTGATTGTGCTCAAAGAATTGTTTCTCATTGAAATTCCATTTTTCAATTCAAGGGTAGAAATTCAACCCACAAGTCCCCTTGCGAAGTGATATTTATTGACAAAAAAGTAAACAGACTATGATCGAGAGTAATTACTGAGAATACGGTTGTGCTCAAAGAATTATTTATTGATGAAAATCCATATTTTATTTTAAGGGTTGAAGTTTATCACCCTGGTCCCCTAGCGAAGTGAGATTTATTAACGAAAAAGTAAACAAAGTATGATTGTGCGTAATTCCTGAGAGTTTGATTTTGCTCAAATAATTATTTCTTGTTGGAATTCTATTTTTTAATTGAAAATTCCACCCTTGGTCCCCCGACGTGTTGAAAATTTCGGGTGGAAAAGTGTGATGAGGTATCTTTAGAGCTCTCACTGATAACTGGTTGAGCTGGAAATTGTATTTGAAGATGATGTGAACTAAATTTATTTCGTACGCCACTGGTCAGCGCCTTCGGGCGTTTCCGGAAAAACTGGCCGCTGAAAGTGGCCGCCAAATTCACAGCGGTTTCAAATATATTCTCTGTACATTAAATACTTTCATTATCTTGAATTTATTTTGAATACTCAAATACTGCGATTTTCTTCAATATATTTTAAATATTGTTAATTATCAGATATTTGACTATATTTGCAAATAACGGACAGCAAAACAAAAGTGGTGAGTTCAGCTGCTACAAATTAACATATTGAATAAAAGAGTTTGAAAGTTGTATGAATAAAAATTTTTAAATATATCCAGATCATCATTCAGCAAAATTATTGAAACTTTGATATTTTCAATTCATATCTTGTGTGACTTTCTTTTTCAAATTGCTAAACGATGAATGAAAGTCAAATTCTTGCAACAAAGTTCCTCACTATGCCACTGGTATGATATATATATATGTATATATACGAAGGGTATAACTTCTAGAAATGGGGTTCTTCACTAACATCCGACAGCAGTATGTATATATATATATATATATATATATATATATATATATATATATATATATATATGATGAATTGTGTTTTCGGGTTTCACTCCGTGTTCTGTGTTTTTGATCCTCTGGAGGATAATTGTCACAACGTTTCGGCAAAGTCTCATTTGCCATCTTCTAGGTGATGATTGAGTTTCGACCTCCGAACTCGGATATCTATATATATATATATATATATATATATATATATATATATACATATCAAAAATTGGTGGGTCTAACCACAAACTGATGACCAAAAGGCTAATGGGAAAGTTATTTTCAAATATTCTTGCCATGATGTTCAGTTGGCTGGGGTTTAAAAAAAGGACAACTTTTCTGCCCTGGATATAGCAAACGTGATAAAAGGTGACAATTTTTATTCAATCATTTACACTCCACCCAGGTAGTATATATTTCATAAGTCCTATAAAGAAAATGTAGGATTGTCAGACATTGTGGGTTATATTCTTCATTTCGTGATTCGATAGCTACGTTCGAATTGAATCCCGAGCGAGTAAGCAGGGTATTCAGTGCATTAGCCAGACTTTTAATGACATTGAAAAAAATGGAACAGAACTCGCCCTGAGTTTCAAATGCGTTGAGGCTATCGAGAGCGCGCCTGGATCGTTTCGGGCGTCAACTCGAACGCAGCTATTATGGTAATTCAAATCTGAAAAAGAATGCAAATTCTCATATTAGGTATCAAATCGTACCCATTTTTTTTCTAAATAGTCATAATAGGTAGGTATACATTGATTATTCAATGGATGGCCAGGAAAGTAGTTGTTTTTGTTGACATCAGCGAAATAAGTTCTTTGAATATTGTTTTTATGAGATTCTTTCAAATACAAGCATTTATGTCCTAATAATTTGAATTATTTCTTGTCTTTCAGAATCTGTTATGAAAATACACAAGAACATAACAGAGTCAGATGTGGAATGTGCAATCAAAGGATGGCTTGTGAAAGCAAAAGAAAGAGAAAACAAAACACCAAATTGATTGAATGAATGAATTCAAAATTATGAATCTGCACAAAACTTTTACTGGCAGCTTCCCACCTAGTGTTCCTAATCATTTTCTTTAGTTTTGTTGAGAATGAGTTACCCATATAAAGTGGTATATTAGGTATTATGGGGTATCTTAGGCTTCAATTTTTATTTGACTTTTAAAAAGTCTTTGTTTTAATATAATCAATTCATTTTATTTTTTGAGATGTGAAGTTCATTATTAGTACCATTTTGTTTTGACTATCTTATGTGATTACTCTCATTTTTATATGAAATAAATCTGTTATTTCAACTTGTTTTTTGTTCTGTAGATTAAAGATCATCATCTGTATTTCAAGAGTAGACATTATACATACTATATTTGTTTTGTTATTTTTCATTACAACATTTTTTCATACAATAGTGATTTTCTAAAAATGTGGAATATCACAAATTATATTTCAGTTAATAATGATATTCTTTTTGATACAGATTCAATATAAATCATCATTTGAGTATTATATAACAATATTCTCGACATCTGACAATCTGAATAAAATATTCAAAAGAATCTTCGAAGGACATTCCCTAAGAACCTTCTTAGGATATACTTTAAGATCATTCCTGAAATATAGTGTAGAATATGCTATGATTGTTTCAGAATATTCTGAAGGATGTTCACAGCACCTTTATAGAATTAGAAATCCTCTCTCATCTGATAGTTCATGTAATGATCTGAGAAAATGAAATGCCTCTTGTGGGTACTTCCATAGAATATATGAACGTTCTGGAGTGAACTTCTGTGAACATTTATAGAACAACTCTGTGCTGTCTGGGTATAGATGAAAAATTAAAATTCGATGAGCATATTTACAAATTTAAGCAAAAAATAGCATCTGGCTGCTATGCTGTTCGAGTTTTTTCTAATGAACTCAATCAATCCTCAGCCAGATTTGTGTATTTTTCCTTGATCGAGTCGCACTTGAGATATGGAATTGCCTTTTGGAGCTTTTGTAATCAGCAATTACTAAAATCAGTATTCAATCTACAAAAGAGGGCTGTCAGATACATATGTAACGCAGAATCTTAAGACCACTGCAAACCACTTTTCATCAGTCAAAAAATCATAACTGTACCTTGTTTGTTCCTTCTAGAAACCGTGTGCCTGATATACAAAAAATATTATAACTCACCAACAAATAATGACAGACGTTACGGTACAAGAGGAGGTAGGAATATACCCTTGACAATCTCAAAATCAGAAATTATGTGAGATTGAGAAAATATACAACCACCTTCCAATGTGCTACCTATAGGGCAATAACAAATTGAAAAAAATCAGAAAATTAGTTGAAGTTCTTCTGCAAAAAGCCTACTATGACTCAAGGGAATATTACAATGATGCATTTTAACTTCTTGTTTTACTTATCTGATGGTTTATTTATTATATTTACATATACATATAGTGATGGTTCATTGTATTACATGATTTAAATATTCTCAATACTTTAACACATTGACTTTATAAAGTTGAACTAGCTTTGTCAGACAATAAAACATATTTGATTGATTAATTTATTGAAATGTAAATACCTATAATCATCTCCAATTTTTAAATACCTACCTATATCATTTCACTTCGAATATCGCTCTTTACTATATAAGTATTATCAATCATGGATAATATTGGTCGGGGTTTTCTTGAAAAATGGGGTCAATCTCGATCTACAACTTCCAGTGACTCGACCTATCTACCCAATGATTGGTAATACTTCGGTCGCTATGAGCACCTTTTTTTCGAAAAATTTTTTTGTGGAACTTACGTAACTCGGTCTCCTCTACAATAAATGTAAATGAAATAATCGGCGGTCTCTTATATTTTCGGAGATACAGGGCCTTTTTGGTGTAAAACTTCACAATTTTCCACATCAAATTTCTGTTGTTTGAACACACAAAATTCCTCCTTCTTCTGATCAGACGTTAGTCACTCTCTTATTCACTCGTTTTCAACATTTTTAAGCAGAAAAAAACATTATTTTCTCAAAAAATCCAACTTTCTCCAAAACTCAACATTAATGCATTCAGTTCTCAACAATAACAATATGAGCGGCAACACTGCAAATACATCACTTTCGACTGTCATTGCACTATGACATCACAACAAATTGGTTATGGTTTGAAATTAATTGCATTTTTTGGAAAACTAATGGTTTTTTATGCTTGAAAATGTTGAAAACGAGTGAATAAGAGAGTGACTAACGTCTGATCAGAAGAAGGAGGAATTTTGTGTGTTCAAACAACAGAAATTTGATGTGGAAAATTGTGAAGTTTTACACCAAAAAGGCCCTGTATCTCCGAAAATATAAGAGACCGCCAATTATTTCATTTACATTTATTGTAGAGGAGACCGAGTTACGTAAGTTCCACAAAAAAAAATTTCGAAAAAAAGGTGCTCATAGCGACCGAAGTATTACCCAATGATTAATCAAGAAATAATTCATTTCTTATAGATACTTCATTTGAATTTCCATCAGGTGCATCAATGATAGAAGATATTTTTTATTGCCGTAAGGTAGAGGGCAAAGTTTTATTTTTCATACAGATTATTTTTGATAACGATTCATCACGAACACCCAAACTAAATTGAACAAAAACTATTTGGTATACTTACCTAAGTATACCAAAACCTTTTTTCTGAAAAAACAAGAGATGCCTCTGTTGTTATGAATATTCCTCGGAATATTCTGATGCACTTCAGCCACACCTTCAACATTATGAATTGAAAGGAATGCGCAAGATAAGGTGGAAGTGTCAGGTATCGTCAGCAGAATATCTGGTATAATATAGAGGCATATCTTCAGTCAGTAACCTGTATAATATATATATATATATATATATATATATATATATATATATATATATATATATATATATATATAATATATTGTGATTTGGTCGGGATACAATTGGGTGTACCCACGCTCAAATCACAATGACATCAATGATTTTATTGTCTTCCCAAATGGTTTTGGTATCCTATGAAAAGGTAATTTTGTAGGTACCGTTATTCCAGTTGAAACACCTGAAGTTACGAAGCATTGCATCGAAATTATTCAAGGAAAAGAAGGCTATTAAATTATATTCTGGTATCTGCCATTGGTTATAGATAGGTATGATGAAAATCACACGTTATAGGTTCTTACCTTTTAGTGCTTAGTACAGAAACGAAACTAAATAGGTATCTGCACTATGATGCACGCCAGAGAATATTATTCGGGTAGAAATCGAACAATAACGTTCACACACGAATCACAATACAGACGAACCACAGTCACGTCCTCACCTGACAAATAAAATACGATAAACTGGGTTATAATGTGGGTCTTGGTAACATCATTGCAAAGCACATGCGTAAAGATTTAAGTACTACCTGTGCTTCTCCCCGCTCTATTGTTTTATCTGATGTAGGTATATCGATACTGATTCATTGATTGCGGTTGTAAAAGTTCACCTGAGTTTATCACTCTCACCATATGGTACCTAGTTAGGTACCTATGTATGAAAACGGAGTAGTTTGCCTTTCTTTAATTTGAATCATTCCTCCATCTAGCCAGTAGGTATCGTACGAAATAATATAATATATTATGATTAAAGAGTTGATTTTGTTTTAATAATAATAAAAATTCAACTTACCTGAAAAGATTGTTTACAATTAGTACCTAATAAGATAGACCAAAAGTATTGCAAAAAGCAGTTACAGGCAGTTTGAAACTGATATGATTATAACTCTTGATAAGTTATACATAAAAAATATCGAAAAGATTATATGGCAAGAAATTCATTTTTCATGAGACTCACAAGAGTGAAGATTCGATTCATTCGAATAAGAATATGAGAAGGACATGAGAGTTGTTTTCCAGTAAATTCATTGAAAGTTTTTTGTAATGAATTTTTAACGTTGTTGGTTTGCTGGATTGTGAATCTGATGGTATTTGATTAGGTTTATAATCGGTAGTAATTGTGTGAAAATGACCTCGAGAACAGCAGTTTAGTGAAAAGAAGGGGCTAATAGGCCCTTGAATCTCAAATTTAAATTATGAATGGAACAGTACAGCTGAATGGAATTCACGGCGTTTCTCCATATCCAGCGAATTACAGGATTTGAGCTTATGAATAACAGGATCAAATTTTCTCGTAGGTACCCTCAGAACAAAATCTCTGTCCTTTCAAATACCTATCTCCATATCAAACTGTGTCTATCTTGGTCAATGTACTGCATTACAAAATGATTTTTTTCAAATAGCACCTCAGAATACAAACAATTTTTTCATCGATCCTGGTGCTTTGTAATTCTGTTGGTTTTGGAGAAGAATGAGTTGATCCATTCAGAAATTAATGTTTATGGGTTTTGGGGACATAAGGTCAGACGAGTCTGAATTGTTACCTTGAAATTTCGAAAGATGGTTTTTCACAAGAGGCATACAAACCCTGGTGCGTTGACTCATTCCTGAAAAATCGTAGGACCAAATTCTCGATATCTCGCATTCTTGATCTTGATTAGATTGCGGTATTGACAGAGATATGTTTGTAAATTCTTGATAATGACTCCAGCATGAGAGCCGAAACATCGAACAGTTCAACATTTTGCTCACAGATTAGTTCCCGAAAAAACGATTTTCTTGTTTCCTGGTATCGTGATTGTTTACGTCATTTTGAGATCTTAACTGATCTAGATCGTGTTTGGTATTTATATATATATATATATATATATATATATATATATATATATATATATATATATATATATACAGTGTGGTCCACTAAGTCTGCAACAAATGGGAAACTTTTTTAGTATCGATTTCTCAGAAAATTTTATTATTGATAAAAGTTGGTGCATGTTCCAAAACTATACCAAGTGTACCTGCAAGAAATATAAATTTCGTTCAAGAGTAAAGTACCCTAATATCAGAAAATATAGAAATATGTTGAGGAAAAAAGTTGCTTAGAATTAAAAGTTATAATCAGATACGAAGTCATGGCCTGCTATTCGAATTTTTTTTTCTTTTGGGAAATTTTGAATTACCCCCGTATGATACATATTTTCAGTATTTTGATTCAATATGTATTTGAAGTAGCTACAATCAAATCGGTTTGGAGTATTTCTTATCAAATTGAAGTGAATTTGTATAATTTACATGGATTTGTATTTTCTTAGGTGACCGTCAACTTCTTGTTTGTTGCAACGATATTTAACAGAACTCAAAAAATAACACAAATACTTTTTTTAACGAGGCAAATACTCTACTAACTACATATAAATGTTCATATCACATCAAAAAAAAATTCGAATAGCAGGCCATGACTTCGTATCTGATCATAACTTTTAATTCTAAGCAACTTTTCTCCTCAACATATTTCTATATTTTCTGATATTAGGGTACTTTACTCCTGAACGAAATTTATATTTTTTGGCCTATCCTGTATGGTGATTGTCATGAAGCCATTTCAGGTACACTTGGTATAGTTTTGGAACATGCACCAACTTTTGTCAGGAATAAAATTTTCTGAGAAATCGATAATAAAAAAGTTTCCCATTTGTTGCAGACTCAGTGGACCACACTGTATATATATATATATATATATATATATATATATATATATATATATATATATATATATATATACGGGGACTATCCAACCGACTATTTGTGTGGTGCGTTAGTAAATATGGGGTGAGCCATATGCTCAACTGAGGTGACAGTGACAGGTTTTTGAGACATACATTAGCGTTTTCATAAATAAAAATTGTTCATGTATATGTATTGACATCAATCAATATACAGTCCACTGAAATCGAATAGTCTTCTGAAAACGTGTAGAAACAACAAGCTACCTGGGGTAGCACCATTTGGTTCATCGAGCCGGATTACGCGTTGTGAATCGATCGAAGAAATTCAATAAAATCGACCAGGGATACTATAGAGTAAGATCCCAGGGCCCCCAGACGTTACTTATTTTTGAAGTAACGAATTTTACGGTATAGACACTCTTTTATGTGTTTAAGAGTGTGTGTGTACTAACTAGTTTGACTAGGCGGCCCGTTCACAGGAAGCAGGTAGAAAAGGTAGGCAAAAACATAACTAACTTTTGTTGAATTCGAAGTGCTGATTTTTATATATGTCACATAGAATATTATTATAAATAAATATTTCATATTGACAGACCGTTTCTGTGGGCGGTAATTCCTCCCAGACGCTTGAAACCTCATAAAAAAATTACCGAACTTTTGCTATATTCGAAGTCTTCTGCTTTATATATGATGTTTGGGGGGCTATTTTAATACCTTTTGTGTACAGCCAGACCAATCCGAAGGGCCAAACATTCTCCCAGACACAATAAAAATATAATTAAGCTCCCCGAAACAATAAATTTTTTTGACTACAAAGGGTTTGTTTTCAACAACAAATTATTGAGTTAAATGACAATTTATTATCAATATATTAATACAAAAATATAGAAATGCAGTAGAAATATGATCATCTTCCATTATTATTTAATTAAGTCTTAATCTTCATAGTTAGCTTCATATGAGTTTCGACTTTCATCCTCGAACCAATCCTGAATTTCAATATTCAAGTCGTCATCATCGTTATTATCTTCGTTCGAATCTTCTGAAAATACAAAAAACATTATCGAAGGTATGAATTGCTGTGCATTTAACTGTAGAGGAAAAAGGTGTAATAATGAACACTCATAAAAAAGCATCCCAAGAGTTGATGGGAGGACGACGCGGCGACGTTTTTGTTGAGTGGTGTAAATCGGACTTGTAACATTGGGGAGAGGAACATTCAAAGAGTGCGTGCCGTTCACGTGATCATTCTATCTTTTCAGCGGTTACACTATAGAGTAGTTCTGAAAACATAATATATTGCTCTCGCTCACGCTCAAGCGCTTGCATAATGCCCCTACACTCGCACTTACAGCGGAACTTTGATTGTGTCTGGGAGAATGTTTGGCCCTTCGGATTGGTCTGGCTGTACACAAAAGGTATTAAAATAGCCCCCCAAACATCATATATAAAGCAGAAGACTTCGAATATAACAAAAGTTCGCTAATTTTTTTATGAGGTTCCAAGCGTCTGGGAGGAATCAAGGCCCACAGAAACGGTCTGTTAATATGAAGTATTCATTTATAATGATATTCTATGTGACATATATAAAAATCAGCACTTCGAATTCAACAAAAGTAAGTTATGTTTTTGTCTACCTTTTCTACCTGCTACCTGTGAACGGGCCGCCTAGTCAAACTAGTTAGTACACACACACTCTTAAACACATAGAAGAGTGTCTATACCGTAAAATTCGTTTCTTCGAAAATAAGTGACGTCTGGAGGCCCTGGGATCTTGGACTTCTAGCGTCGTAGTGAAAGGCCGGCGGAGAACCAGCGATAACTCCCCGTCCTTTTTCCACATATCTCTCCCGTCTTGGTATCACTTTCGCCTGAGCGAAGAATTCATTTTGATTTGTTAATTTTTTTACTGCAGAGTTATCTCTGGGGATGAACATTTTCGGAAAGTGTCACTAAGGCAATCAATAGTTTTTCTT